>PVHX01001614.1:0-105563 GCA_004024805.1 Geosciurus inauris
GGCACAGGAGTTAGGTGACTTGCCGAGTCTGCATCTATTAAGTGGTAAGTGTCTGCCATTCCCCAGGGCTGGCTGTCTGAATTCAGAGTCCAGATATTTTTTAAAAAATTTTTTAGTTGTAGATGGACACAGTATCTTTATTTTCTTTATTTTTATGTGGTGCTGAGGATCGAACCCAGTGCCCCACGCATGTGAGGCAAGTGCTCTACCACTGAGCCACAATCCCAGCCCACAGAGTCCAGATTTTTTATTTTTTGGACCAGGGATTGAACTCAGGGGCACTTAACCACCAAACCAAATCCCTAGCCCTTTCTTTGTATTTTATTTAGAGACAGGGTCTTGCTGAGTGACTTAGGTCCTCACTAAGTTGCTGAGGCTAACTCTGAATTCACGATCCTCCTGCCTCAGCCTCCTCAGCTGCTGGGATTATAAGCACGTGCCACCATGCCCAGCCAGAGTCCAGTTTCTTAACAATTATTCCCTTGTTCTTTGAGCAAGTCATCTCACCTCTCTAGGCCTCCTTGTTCTTGACAGTGAAATGCAGATAAAACTACAGAACTGGCCCTGGATGGTGGTCTATGAAGATGGAAGGAGGCAGCTCACACATGGGTTGAGCCCTGAGCAGTTGCTCATGACAAGCTGGTTCCCTTTTCCCTGGTGTGATGTGGAAACAGCCTCAGACTTCTTCCAACAAACACTGTTGAAATCCTGAAACCTCAAGTCCTAACTTAGAAATAACAGTGCCAGACTAACCCAACACAAACTTGCTCAGACCTTCACACACCAGAAATCCTGTACATAGATATTGGTCTAAAGATGTTAGTAGAAAACAATAGTGATAGTTAAACGAAACTGAGTTTCCCAGTTAAGCTTAACAGAAATCCATTCAACACCAGATGAATCTAAGAGTAAGGACTTCAAAATCTGAAACTGCAGCTGGGCATGGTGGTGCACACCTGTAATCCCAGCACTTTGGGAGGCTGAGACAGGAGAATCGCAAGTTCAAAGCCAGCCTCAGCAATGGCGAGGGGCTAAGCAACTCAGTGAGACCCTATCTCTACATAAAACATAAAATAGGGCTGGGGATGTGGCTCAGTGGTCGAGTGCCCCTGAGTTCAATCCCCAGTACCAAAAAAAAAAAAAAAAAATCTGAAACTGCAAAATCTTGCGATCTTGCTAGGTATTTGTTATAAGATAGGCTTTGAGCTTAATGGGCACATTAGAGTTCCTCCAGAGAAGCAGAACTAATAGGATGTGGATGTATAGACAGAAATTCTATAATTTATTTATAAGTTATTGCAAGGATTGGTGGTTAGGGAGGCTAGAAGGTCCCAAAGCTGCAGGATGGGCTGGCAAATAGGAAACCCCGAAGAGCTGATATTTCAGCCTGGTATAGAATGAGGAAGAGCTGATGCTACAAATGGAGCTCAAAGGCCATCTTCTTGCTGGGAAAGGTTGAACCTGTTGGTCTATGCAGGCCTTCAACTGATTAGACGAGGCCCACCCACATTAAAGAAAACAAAATACTTAAAGTCCACTGACTGAAATGTTAACCTTGTCCAAAAACACCCTCAGAGAAACACCTAGAAGAATGTTTGACAAATATTTGGGCTTCCTCTGACCCAGCCAAATTGACAAACTTCAACATCATAGTAGATATCGCATTCTTCTTGATTTAGTCCTCTGTCAGCCTCATGAGATGGTTATTGTGAACCTTGTTTTTCCCAAAATGTTTAAATACCCTGCCTAAGTTTCCATAGCTGGTGAGCTTCAAGGCAGGAGGAGTTAAATCAAAGTCTCTGTGACACCAGACCCTAGTGAGCATGCTTTTTTTGGTTTTGTTCTTTTTCTTATTGCATGAGGGCCAGATGAAGAACAATAAAAATGTTTATGGGCTGTATATTTTCGTCCACAATGAAAATAACTTGACTGGATCTCATGAGAAAATGTATTTGGAATATAATTGCCCAAGTCATTGATGGGAAATGGTCTCTTCTTTTTAGTCACTAAAATGTTATGTCTGGGACTACTTGGAAGAAAACAGCTTTCTAATATTTCACTCTGTCAGAGAACAGAGTGGGCTGTGGAATACACCTTGCACCCTGGCACCCTGGCTCCTTCCAGGAAGGGAGATGAAGACATGCAGGCTGAACCTGACAGAAGAGGACGCAGCCGGGCAGAGAAGCTAGAGGCGACTTCAGGCTGCTGTCCAAGGCTTCAGGGGTCAGTGTCTCTGGCTCTTCATTTTCTTTTAGTTGTAGATGGGCATAATACCTTTATTTATTTTTATGTGGTGCTCAGGATTGAACCCTATGCCTCACACATGCGAGGCAAGTGCTCTACCACTGAGCTGTAACCCCAGCCCATCTGGCTCTTCCTTTTCTCTAATCTCTTTTCAAAACTCTGGACATGCTTCTCCCTAGAGTATTATTAGCCCAGCACTTAACTTTATCAACCTTGACCTGATGCTCGCTGGAGGTCACAAATGCAGTTGGACAAGCAAGAAGAGGAAGGGGAGGAGGCAGAAAGAGAGAAGAGATGCAAGCGCCAGAGAGAAGCCCCCCCACCAAGTCCTATTCTGTGTTTTATGTAGAGACAGGGTCTCACTGAGTTGCTTAGCGCCTCGCTGTTGCTGAGGCTGGCTTTCAACTCGCGATTCTCCTGTCTCAGCCTCTTGCGAGTACCACTGCGCCCCGCTGGAGAGAAGCTTTTAAGGAAAAATGAGAAAGAAAGCGGGGAGGAAGAAGCCGGTGGTGGATATCTGATCTTTGGGAAAAGGGCTATGATGGGATCCACAGGGCCATCGGGTGGTGGACCTCGGGGACAGCAGGAGGAAAGGAAGCTCTGGTGACAGCTTGTAGGGAAGATGGGGCCGCAGAGCTGGGGCCCGGCAGAGAATCGGAAAGCTGCGGTTGGAGGAGGTGGTGGGGAGGTCCTGGAGATGTCACTGAGGCCACAAGCAGCCATCCTGATGCACATCTGACTCTTTGTCTTCATTGCAGGTTGTCTGTCAGAGGAAAGGACCGTCCCATCTGGGCTGTGTAAGCACTCTCTAGGACAGTCACACCTTGATGGAATCAAGGAATGACACATTCTCCAGAACGTGTCCTCTGGTTAATAGACACATGCCTGTATTTATGTGGTACAGTATTAGGTGATGTGGGTAAAAAGAGGACATCACTTACCTTCCCTAAAGCTTGCAGGAGAATTAAATGTAAGAAATGTCAAGTTCCAGGCGCAGACCTGTCTCCTTTGCCCTGTCTCAGCTTGAGCCGCGCTTTGCTGCTGTTCTGGGGACAGTCGCTGCTTCACATCTGTAATTTTTTTTTCTCCAGTCAGATGGAAGCTCCTGAAGGGCAGGGAAGGGGTCACGGTGGGGAACAACAGGAAAGAGGGGCCTGGGAGTCAGACGGTGGGTGAAGCTGACGCGCGTCGCTCACTGACTTGCCCCTTGGTCCTGTTACTTACCTGTCAGAGCTCATCTTTTTTCTCACCTGTAGAGGGGGTTTGTAGCACCTACCTTGTAGGGATTTCGTGAGCATTTGGAAAAAGGGCTGTTCTCTGTCTGTCATAGCAAGCCCTAAACAAATGATTGTCCCCTGAGCCTCCAGCCCAGGGCTACAAATGGAGTGAGTGCTCACTAAGTACTCATGGAGCTGGATTCTCTGGAGCCCAGGCCCTGCGGGAGCTGGATTTCTAGAGCTTGGCAATGAGGATCCTTGGGTTACGGAAACCTCTGAACTAGATGGGCAGGTGAGGGGGTTGTGAGGGGGAGCCCCGGCATGTGGACAAGGAAGCCTAAATCATGACCTTTGTGCTCCATCACCCAGCCCAGGAGGGAGTGTGCTGAGCCACTGACTGCTCAGTGGATGGGGACCCATTCCCAGGGCATGGTGGCCATGGGGCCAGCCCCCACAGCCCCTCTGCTCCAAGGGTCCATTTGTCAGCACAGACCTTTGCTTTCTCCTCCCCTCCTCCCCTGACTTTGAAATGCAGAGATCTGGTGGAAAATTAAAACCCACTTGTCAGATTCCCCAGAGATGAAAGGGACTCTGGAGCAGATGTTTCACACTGTACTTAACACTCACGGGCTGTGGCACCAACAGCTCCCAGCTGATGTCCCCTGCTCCATGGCACTAGAGCCACATACACCCTAGAGGTGCTCAATGGGGAGCACCTCCACTTTCCAAGGAGAGAGGCTGTAGGCTCCTGGAGGGCTCTGTGACAGGGAGGTCTTCTCCTTCTCTGCACGTGTGGGAATCTAGCTGTGGCCTTCTGAATCATCCCTGATTGCCAGGTAGGACTCTCTGGGACATTCTTGACCACTTTCAATTCCACATCACTTCAGGTTCTGCTCCTCTGCCCCACCAGACCCTGTCCCTGCAGCGCAATCTTGAGTGTGGGTGAGTCTTTTTTTTTTTTTTTTTGGTACTGGGGGGATTGAACTCAGGGGTGCTCGACCACTGAGCCACATCCTCAGCCCTATTATATTTTTGTGTGTTTTATGTAGAGACAGGGTCTCGCTGAGTTGCTTAGTGCCTCTCTGTTGCTGAGGCTGGCTTTGAACTCACGATTCTCCTGTCTCAGCCTCCCTAAGTGCTGGGATTACAGGCTTGAGCCACCGCTTCCGGCTGAGTGTGGGCGAGTCCTTAGGCTAGCTCAAATACCTGCTGTCCCTTCCAAGGTGCACAAGTCCTTCTTGTCCTCTTGACCCCACCCTGGCTCATCGATCTCTTGCCCTCCAGCTGTCCTTGGAGGCATCCGAGGCCACAGAGACACTCACAAGTACTGCTTGATTATCTTCTGTGTGAATTAGTGAGTGAACCACCTGGGTCTTTTCCTCCTTTCCCATCTCTCCCTGATACCCGGCCTGGTTCCAGTCACTGTCCTCTGGGCCCTGGGCCCCTGCAAGAGCCTGCTGAGTGCTGTGTCCACTCCAGCCCTGGAACAATCCACTCACCAGCCTCAGGGCTCTATTTAAAAATCAGTGTTGATGATCTCTAGTCTCGTTCCCTGTCCATCACCTGCAAAGCCACCAAAGTCTTTGCACAGCCCTCCGTGGGGGCTCTCCAGCCCTCTATGACCTTGTGACAACCAAGCAAACAGAACAGTAGTTACTCGTTATTGCCGCTCTTCTTCTGGGGCCTGGGCCCCTTCCAGAGCTTACAACCTCTCTACTTGAGGGGAGGAGGATCACGTCTGATTTGGTTCTCACTTCTGGTCCATGTTGCTTGGTCATTCATACAGTTAGTTGAAGGACTGAATGGATGGTTGAACCAATGGCCGGTGTAGCCTTGAGGTCACTGTTGCGTCCAGTCCCTATCCTGGGTGGAGTTTTATGGCAGTGGATGCTTAGCAAGAGGTTTCTGTGTGCATGTGACTTGTTCAGGAACAGTGCCCGGTGACACCCATAAGCAACTTGGGGAAGCCAGGTGTGATAGGACAAAACATATATTTGGGCTTTGCCCAGGTTCCTGGCACAGAGATTTCTAAAACCTTGGAGTGTCCTGAGTGACTGGAGCACCTTTTGGCATTTCTAATGAGCCTCTTTCAACCACACCTGAGTTCATGGCAAAGCGGCAACTCTTGACAAGCCCCTGAGAGAGCTTCAGGAAGGGGGTTGGTCACCAGAGGAGCTGTCCCTGTGATTAGGGGCTCTGCCCCAAAGTGTGGGATTTTCTTTTTAAAACAAACTATTGCTGCTTATCTCAAAATAATGCCTCTTTACCTTGCTTTTGTTCTGACATCATCATCATTATTATTTGGTACTGGGGATTGAACTCAGGGGCACTTGACCACTGAGCCACATCCCCAGCCCTATTTCATGTTTATTTAGAGACAGGGTCTCACTGAGTTGCTTAGCACGTCACTGTTGCTGAGGCTGGCTTTGAACTCACGATCCTCCTGTCTCAGCCTCCCAAAGTGCTGGGATTTACAGGCATGTGCCACTGCGCCTGGCTATTTTTTTATTCTTTTATTTTCTTGAGACTTGGAGAGCAGGATCAAGGAGGTCACAATTCAGAAGTCTCACCCCAGGCCCTGAGGCCTGGCTGTGAGCAGCTTCCACCACCTGAGAAACACTGCCGTGTGCTGGACTCATTGGCCCTTTTCCACCTGTGACCTCTCCTAGCTCCTGGGCATGGGGAGAACAGGGATCTCTCTGAGTAGCAGCTTGAGGGGCGATGCCCTGGTCTGGCTAGGAGGGTGGGAGGTGGTCATGGGGAGGATGCCCAGGCCAGGGATGGCTGCTGAGTCACCCATTGGCTGCCACAGGGCTCAGTTCCAGAAGCTAACTGCTCTCAGTTTTCTACTTGTGATGAATCATTAAAGCCAGGCTCTGTCCCTACTCCCTGCCACCTCGTTTTAATATTAATCGCAGCCAAAGCAAATTAGAAGAACAAATCAGCTGTTCCTAAAACATGCTGTGCATGACAGGAGCCAAATATGATTTTATTTTTATGCAAGTTATTTATGTGATTGCTCTCTTCTGTTGGTGCTTATAGAAAGATGACTGCCTTTGAAATAAGAGGTGACAGGTTGGGAGCCAGGAGCCGTGGCACATGCTTGTAATCCAAGCAACTCAGGAGGCTGAGGCAGGAGGATGGCAAGTTCGAGGCCAGCCTCAGCAATTTAGCAAGGCCCTAAGCAACTTAGTGAGACACACACACACACAGAGAGAGAGAGAGAGAGAGAGAGAGAGAAAGAGAGAGAGAGAGATGTGACAGATTCCTCACTGACAAACAGCCAGGAGGTGACTGCTGGGAGACGAACAGATATCAAGATGATCAAGCTATACCTAAACTTTAGAGGAAAGAAAGACAAAGAAGCTGCCTGTGTCTGTCCTAATCTCTGTGAGAGCAGAGACATGTCCAGCTTGGTTCCCACTCTGTGTTCAGGGACTACCATATTGCTTGATCAGCCATAAATTTGTTAAATGACTTGGTAGGAGAGTGAATGAATGGATGCCTTATGTGTCCATTCATGGATCCCTTGAACCACTGTCAAACAAGGGTTGCATTCAGTCTCTGTCCTGGGTGGAGTGTTCTGGCAGGGATACCCGGCAAGATGTTTTGTGTGCACATGACTTGGAAGGAAGGGCACCCAGCAAGACCAGTAAGAAGGTTGGGGGAAGCCGGTGTGGTAAGGGGCTGTGGTAAAGGGGCTGGGTTTGCTTTGTGGTTGTTTGGCATCCAGAGAATTGATCAAAAGCATGTCCCAAGGTCTCATCCATCCTGTGGCATGTCGTATCAAAACCATAACTTTCTGTCTCAGTGCTGCCTTCCTGGACCACTGCCTGAGGCAAGTGACTTGTGTCAAAACAGACCCTTGATCTTCATCACCTCCTTGGAATATGCAGAAAGGACGCGCCTGGGGAACTTGAGCTGCCAAGGTTTGCTTCGGAGACCTTGAATGAAACTGTACACCACTTCTTGGTGACAAGCCTGCTGGGTTGATTACCCAACAGACAGACAGGACATTTATGTAAGCAAACAGCAAACCAGAGTAAAATATATATATACTTGATATTTCCATAAATGCAGAGAAATGAATATTGGTAGAACTCCTTTTGTGTCATTTTAATTTAGATGTAGGTGTAGGAGTTGGTTGCAACACATAATCTTTTTGGGATATAGAGCTTTAATGATCTTAGGTATTTTCTATTCCTGGAAAGAAGAGAATGGAAGGGCTGGGATTGTGGCTCAGTGGTAGAGCGCCTGCCTCGCATGTGGGAGGCACTGGGTTCAATCCTCAGCACCGCGTATAAAAAAAAAAAAAATGAATAAATAAAGGTCAATCAACAACTAAAAAAAAAAAAAATTAAAAAAAAAAAAAAAAAGAGAATGGAAGAGAATGGGATGTTAGTGATTTGTGTAAGAATTTTACTTTCGGGGCTGGGGTTGTGGCTCAGTGGCAGAGCGCTTGCCTAGCGTGTGTGAGGCACTGGGTTCGATTCTCAGCACCGCATATAAATAAATAAAATAAAAGGTCCACCAACAACTAATAAAAAATTATTTAAAAAAAAGAATTTTACTTTCTGGGAGTCAGATGTAAGTCTGGGAGTTCTTTGCTTGGCAAAGCCAAAGCTAGAGAGAAATAGCCTGGTTCACAGCCCCCTTGAATATCATTCAAGCCATTAGTGAGGTGGGCTGTGAACCAGGCTATTTCTCTCTGGCTTTGGCTTTGAGAGGGACCAGGGACATCCTTATCCTTCCTGGGGCCAGGGACATCCTTATCAGGGCATACCTGAGTGAGAACCAATATCACCTGTAGGGCTGCTGAATCACCGATGGCTGGAACCTCCTAGAGTGTCTGAATCAGTGGGTCCAGTGTGAGGCCCAAGAACTTGCATCTCTGACAAGTGCCAGTGATGCTGATTCTGCAGGTTCAGGGACCACATTTTCAGAATCACTGGCCTAGAATGTGGTTGGATGCAGGTTGAGGAGTGGAGGAACAGTTCTGGAGGTGAACAGGGGACATAGGACCTTGGCCACTGGGTCAATAGTGGCTGCGGTAACAGGAAATTGTGATGGTGTCAAAGGTTACAAGCAGTCAAATGCTATTCAATGTTTAATAACTGGCTCGTGGGAGGGAGCGATCCCAGATTGTAGCTTTGGCCAATTGCTGCAGTGTAAATACACCAGTTTCAACTTACCAGCGTGATGCCACTGAACACTGGGGATTATCTCTTTCAGCACTTAAGGGAGGGGAAGTTGACTGGTAGGGAACAGGCTTACAATTTATGGTATTTGCTGCAATAACAAATGGCATCACCCATCCAGCACCATGCAGAATTCCAGAGGTCATCCACCAGAAGAACGAAGACCAGAGGGGGCAGAATGACCAGAAGGAAATAATTGGTTTTTCCCTCTAAGATGGTTTTTCCATCTGACTTGCCTGCCTTTTTCTTCCCTCTGACCCAGGACACAAACCACTATCACATACATTTTGTTTTCTAAAAAATTTCTATGATTTTATATAAACTTCTTTTCTCCTTCATAAAGTTGAAAAGTAATAACGTCGAATTTAAAAAGGTGCAAATAAGAAAAGAAAAGAAACACCATATATTATTCCACCATGGAGAAATACATACTATTGATATTTTGGGATATAGTCTAGATTTTCAGTAATACACACATTCAGACAGATTTCATGAGATCATTCTACACACACAGTTTTGTAACCCAATTCTTGCACATAATAGAGAAAAATCACAAGCATTCTCTCATGTCATTAAATGTCCTATGGCATGGTTTTTAATGAGTGAAGAGTATTCCTTTATTGAGAAGCATTGCCATTTACTTATTGAATCTCCTGTTCTTAGAAATCTGCTTTGTGACCAGCATTTTTCAATTACAATTAAGCTCTGGCTGAGCAGCTTTGTATCTGCATGTTACTATTCTACAATTGTTTCTTGGAATTCCGTTTTCTAATTGAGAACACCGGTTGGAACAACAACGTGCATGTTTTTGAATTTTTTTTTTTTTTAGTACTGAGAACTGTACCCAGGGCACTATGGCATATCTCCAGCCCTTTTACTTTTTAACTTGATACAGGGTCTTGCTAAGTTGCTGAGGCTGGCCTTCAACTTGCGATCCTCCTGCCTCAGCCTCCCGATTTGCTGGGATTACAGGTGTGCGCTATAGCACCTGGCTCATTTTTGAACTTTTGATTCATAGTGTCAAAATGCTTTGCAAAAAGGCATTTACTTAGGAGCATTTACAAACTCCCATTTTATCACTTACTTATCAACACTGGGTTTTACAAGATTTTGTTTTGTTTTGTTTTAACTCAATGTATTAGTTAATTTGTGGGGTTTTGTTGTTGTTGTTTGTATTACAATGAAAGAGTGATATGAGAAACTGGCCTCCGTGCATAGTACAGGCCATCAGCAAAGCTACCATCCTCTTAAACTTCAAAGTTCCTCTAAATATTTCAATATTTAGCTTTCAAGGTGATGATAAAAAGTGCATTTCTTCTGCTCAGCTCTGCTTCCTGGAATACATAGGTCTAGATTGAAACAGGAAGCGTGAGGGGGACCTGGGTACCCAGCTGTTCTCAGGGAGGCCAGGATGGAGGAGATGCATCTCTCCAAATAGGAGAGTGGAATTTTGTGATCTCAATTCTTGAAAGGAACAAAGAGTGAACAATAGCAGGAAGTGGGAGAGAAAGAGGACAAGCTATTAACAAGCAAATTAAGACCAGACAAGAGATGAATCAGAAGTGATCTAATAACCAGCCCTGGATTAAGTGCATCTGGCTCTCCCGGGGATTTCACAGTTGTTCGCTTCAAATTGCTAATCTTTTCTGAGAGGTTCCCTTCAAGCTGTCTGGAAAGAATGAATAAATGGATGACTTGGGCCAAATGGTGGCTCCCCGTGATGTTTTATGCATGGGTGCACGTATACGTTGTCATGCCTCATTGATTGGGAATTGAAAGTGTTGCTTTTTGACAGAATCACAGAATTTTAGAGTTAGAAGAGACCTAGATAGCATTGAAGGCATCTGTCATTTTGCAGATGGAGAAACTGAGGTTCAGTGTATGATTTCTCCCACACGTACACATCAAAATATTGGCTGACCTGGGACTAGAGCCCAGGCCTCCAACTTTTAATCCAATACCATTCCCATTACTTGTTGCCATTTGTTTCCTCTAGTATTTTCTGAACTTAATTAATGGCAAGAGACAGAAAGAATTAATGGTTGACAAGAGTGAGAAGATAGGAGAAATAATTTCATTAATTATCTTCCCTAGCTGGGATAGTAAATGAGCAGGAACATGTGGATAGGAAGGTCAGATAAATAACTCAGTGGGTGTGACTTGAATGATCAAAGCCACCTTCCCCTCATCTGTAGCATGGGACCATTAATTGTACTCACCTCTCAGGTTGGGGTAAGGAAGCAGAGAGCTTGGCCCAGTGTTCAATAGATATTAGCTATTTTCTTCTCCTCCTCACCTCCTCCTCTTTTACTTTTAATCTGAGAGGTCAGTTGCTTCTTGGTTTAAACTGAGGCAGAAAGCTACCTTGCAGGGGACATTCTTTGCATGCAAATATAGAAAGTTACAAAGGCACCAATCTCCCCCAAAGAAAGAAGGTAATAATATCCTTTGTGGCTGGTTCCGTCTGCCTCTCATGCTCATTGGTGGCTGGAGAGGGAGGTAGGTTTGCCTTGGAATCCAGAGAATCAAGCAAGAGGCAAGCAAAGACTGTTCGCCCACCCACTTGCTTGGACCTAGAACCTAGGGAACGGTATGGTGGGAAACCCTACCTGACCCAGCTGCCATCACATAAAGGTCGCTCTGCAAACACAATGGCCAGGCACAGGGAAGTGTGAACAGAAAGGGCAACACCCAAGTAACCGAGCACAGGATTTGGGATCTGTGGCTCCTGACAGTCGGTGCTGGTAACAGTTGGCCATCCTGTTAGCAGGAATGTGTTGCTACCTTAGCCAAGTAGCCAGCTGGCAGTGCAGGAGTAGTGACCAGTAGTGCCTCATGCGGTAGCAAGAGTATGGAGTTGAGAACATTTGGCTGCTCTCTCTGGCTGTCATTTGCAACCTGCACAGAGCTCTTTGGAACAAGTAAGTCCTGGGCAATTTGGGGGAAAGCAAAAGGTCTTTGGAGGAATATGTTAAAATTTCTGTTGATTTGGGCAGTGATTACTCCTTTGGTTTTCTTGAGACATAAAATCTCCTTACTTGTACCCCAAGCTAGTCATATATGTTATTAATTATGTTAGCTTGTCGTCACTGTGGCCAAACACCTGGCAAGAACAGCTTAGAGGAGGAACAGTTTATTTTTGGGCTCATGGTTTTAGAGGTTCAGTCCATGGTCAGCTGGCTTCATTACTCTGGGCACAAAGATGAGGAAGAATACATTGTGGAAAGGTGTGCAGGAGGAAAGCTGCTCACCCGTGGCACCCAGGAAGCAGAGCGAGAGCAAAAGTTATAGGAGCCAGGAAGAAAATATAATCCCCAAGGGCACATCCCCATGATCTTCTTCCGCTAGCCATACCCCACCCACCTACAGTTAACACCCAATCCATTCAAATTATTAATCCACCAAATGGATGAATCCACTGATTAGATTACAGCTCACATGATCTAATAATGTTCCCCCGGAACATTCCTGTATTGCCACTTGAGATTTTCAGGGGGCAAATCATATCCAGACCATAATGCTAATCCATACACATGAAAACATATGTATTGGTAAATAAATACATGCAGAACAATCACAACTCAAGTCCTCAATGGTTCTGAATTAAATATGTTACATACAATTTCAAAACTTTTGTTTAGCTAAGGTTTCTAGCTTTAGATAATAATAACAACAAAAGCATTGACTGTGTACCTGTCTCATGCTGGCTTCTGTAAGAAATGCTCATATGCATTATCTCACTGAACATTTGCAGAAATTTTACCGGGTGGTACATTTTATAGGTGAGAAGACTGAAGGCCTGAGGGGTGACTTGTATAAGTGATCCAGGTGTAGCAGTAGAGTTAAGATTTGAAAGACATTCAGCTGCCTCAAAAACTGCCTTTTAAAAAAAGTGTTTGCAGATGGTGTGTTCACTGACATTTTTCATACCACCAGCTGGAGGTTTTAGGTATCTATTTGATGGCGATTATTAATATATTTTCATATCAATAACAAAGGCGTTATTGATTGCTTATTCATACATTGATCATGTGTTGATTTGTATGTCAGCTGTCTCCTCACCAAAATAAAAGTATCTCCTAGTGCTTGACACAAAGCAGGAGCTTAATCCATATTAGTGAAGTGAAAAAAATGAATATTTTCCTTGGTTTTAATATTCCTCCCAAATGATGGACATCTCAGGCTTTCCAATCTGCAAAAGGAGTCCATATCTGCTGCTGTTTAGGAGGCCTGCAACTAGAGGCTGTTTTGAGAGTGAGGCCAAGGATGCAGGCCAAGTTGGCCCTTCCAGATCTCTCCGATTTTCCTCTCGGTCCTCCTTGGCACAGAGTCTGACCTCTCGTTCTCTGGAGGCCGTTCCCTTTCTAGAGGTTTGCTCCTGCCCGTCTCCCTCCCAGAATGCATTGTTTCACTTTGGGCTAGTCTCACTTCTACTTTTTCTTTAAGATGAATCTTTTCCCCAAAGCCTTACCAGTGCTTGTACTCTCTCCCATGGAGATGAGTCTGTCCGTGGCCTCGCTGAGTGTCTAATACAACTTATCCTTGGGACTGAAGCAACATCGGGGGAGACAGGATTTTATAGGGCCTCAGACACCACCAGACGGTGTAGAGCAAACTTCTCCTGACCGGGGGGCTTCTGGGAGGCTGAGGAGCCTCTGGGGGAAAAGATCAGGACAGAGGAGGCCAGCCTGGCAAGGCCCAGGGTTCCCCACTTAACAATACACTTTGATTTCATCTGTATTATGTGATTTCATTTAAAAAAAAAAAAGATAATTCCTGGTCAAAAAACTGAAAACAACTACTCCATCCTCACCTTCTAATTTTATAGATCAGAAAACCTTAACTCTGGGTTGGATCTTAAAATTTCTCCCTCCTTCCTTCCATGTAAGGTTTTGGCAAATAAGACTCTATTCCCCCACTTTCTCTGCAGGGAGCTGCATGTGGCCATGTGACCCAGTTCCCACAAACAGAGCATGGAGCAATGTGGGAAGCCTTTGCAAAGCTCTCTAGAAGGAAACGACTTGCTCTCCCCATATCACACATGTGCAATGACTCAGCTTTGAGTGTTCCTGTGAGGATAACCTCTGGGGAAAGGGTCCCTAATCTTTTACGTCATGGATTCTCTTGGATGTCTGGTGTGGCCTATAGATTTTACCAGGGTAATTTATTTGAAGTGCATAAAATAAAATACATAGGATTACAGAAGACACTGATTACATTGAAATGTAGATATCAAAATAACCGAAACCTGCAAACATACATATGCAGACCCAAATTTGTGACATGTAAAACTGTACTTCTTTATTCATATTAGGCAACAAAATCTACCAACAGGACTAATAATGATTGGAATGTTGAAATAGTAATGAACACTAAATGATATTTTGAGATACCTAACATCTCTAAAGTGATATGAAAATCTTTGTGATTTCTATTGGCAACAAAGTCCTCGATTCTGTTATTATTTAGTGGTTTATTGCTTCATTGGTAATTGAAGGAAATGCTAAATTTCATGCAGAAAGTGGTGAAAATACGGGTGTAATTTTTTTCTTTCTAATTTCACAAATCCCTTGAATTCGATTTATGGACTCCATGTTGAGAACCCCTGCCTGAGGGGATGGCAAAGCAAAAAGATGGAGAGAACCTGGATCCCTGAACGTCCTTATGAACAGAGTTGCTCTGCTGAAGTAGGCCACTTACCTCAAGACTATTATGGAAGAGAGATAAGTCAATCTTATTTAAGCATTGTAATGGTGGTCTTTGTTATACAACTTAACCTATATCCTAACTCTGAGAGAAAATGATTTGTTATGCATTCTGTTTTGCACATTTATATAACTGACTTTGGGTTAGTTGTTCTCCTTAACCATCTCTTCTACTCTTACCTATAGACAATATCTAGATCAGGATCGGGTAGAAAATAAGTGTTCAGTTAGTATGTGCAGAACTAATACTAGTCTATATGAGTAAAAACACCTTAAAACTTGAGGTCAGTGAACTGTGAGGTTTTGGGTGGTGAAGTCCTGTGTGTAAACTTTGCTTCTGTCATCTACTGGCTCTCACTTGGGGTAGCCAAGCACATTCTGGGAACCTCCCCCGTGTCATGGGTTATAACAGGGATAATGGTCTCTTGGTGTCTAAAGTCCAATTGTGTAGATTGGTGACACCTTGGATTCCACGCTGCTGCTATTTCACCATGGTCACACTTGGAGCCTCTGGTCTGGGCTTTAGTCCTTCCAAGATCGCTGTTTTGCCAGGAGTCACTGCATACTGACTTGGAGGGCCAAGGTGGGGACAGAAGAGCTCTCACTTTCCCCTCTAGCCTGCTTTTATCACTTGGTGACACCAATAACTAGGTGCTTCTGAAAGTTCCCCATGTGCCAGACACTCTGCATTGCCGCACTGACTCACGGCTGCCCTAAGATGGTGACACTTTCAGTATTATTCCAATTTTGCAAAAGAAACTGAGGCTCAGAGAGGACAAGTAACTGTCCAAGGCCATTTGAACTCAATGCTAGTGATTTATCACCAGGCACATACACCATGCATGTGTATGTGTGGCAGGCATGTGGGGAGGGAAATATTGGTGGTGTGAGATCCCTGAGCAGACAGTGGGCAGCCGATGGCAGTGGCCCCCATGGGCTAGCTGTCCCACTGACTTCAGTGTAATGTTAAGCACATGGGTCTCCCCAGGGCTGAGCTGCCTCTGTTCCAGATCCAGTTTCCAGCCTCCTGGCCTTCTAGGTGACATCCTCAGCTTCTCTGCTAACTTCTCTGCTTCTAGCTCATTTTACTTCCTATGGCCTCTGCTCTGCCCTCACCTGTGCCTTGTGGCCTGCAGCCTGGCCAGGGCCATGTGAATGGCAGGGGCATTCCAGTGGGAGTGAGATCATCACCCACCACCCTGGGGAACAGGCTCTAAGGGGAGGCTGGCCTGCGTCACTTGATGGCCTTGTTGGCAGATCATAAAAGCTGGAAATGCCTGGTGAAGTCATTGTGCTCAGACCCTGGGGACTGGACCCTGCTGGTTCCCTAGGTGGATGACACACCCTGCCACCTCCCTGTGGAGAGGCAGAGCAAGCAGGCCCAGGCTGAGGCTCACTCTGGCCCCTGGAGGGAGAGGACAGAACCTCCACCTCCATGCTGGGCAGCCCCTGCTCCCCAAGCCTCTGCCACAGCCCTAAGACCTGCCCTGCCGGGCCCACCTCCAGCAGAGACCAAGCAGCTGTTCTGTTGATTCACAGGGGTGTGAAAGAATAGGGAGGGGAAGCTACCCAGGCATTAATGTTGATGTGAGAAGCTGCATGCTGTGGTGGGTGGGAAGGCACCTGGGTCTGGGGCCAGGGCTGCTCACAGGCAGGGCTGTCCCTCCTTCTCTGAGATCTCTGGGTCCCAGGTTCCTCCATGAATGAGCATGTTGGCCCAGAACCAAGGATCTTACTCTGCTGGGAATGCAGGGCCCTCTGAGTTCAGAGGGACAACTGTGAGAACATGAGTTCCAGGACTGAAGGTTGACGCCTTTCCTCAGATGCCCCTGTGGGGTCCCCAGTGAGATGGGGCTTTTAAAAGCCTGCTCCACCTAACAACCTCTGTTGCTTGAAGGCTGCCAGGCCAGGAAATGACACAGAAGCCCCTGGAGTGGTGCCCAAATGCCTATGTAGCCCAAACCCTGCAGTTCTTAGGGCCTAGCCCCTGGAAGGGGGGGGTGGGGTGGAGCAGTCCATCAAGCTTCTCAGAAGAGCTGGTGCCCACAGAACCACTTTGAAGGGCTTGGCTGGGTCCTGGAACCAGTAGGAATGGCACAAAGGGGCAGCCCTGTCCCCATGCTCCCTTATAGCCACATGTGCTAGAGACGGGCAAGAGATGGCTTGGTCCAGGCCTGAGGTTGGCCACATCAGAAGGGGGCTTGCTTTGCTCTCTGTGGTTCCAGCTCTGGCAGAAATCTCAGCCCTGCAGCTGCACTCAGCCCATCTGGAGCTGTAAGAGTGAAAACTGAAATAACAGAGCAAGTAAAGAGCTGTAAAAAGCTGGGCACAGTGGCGCACACCAGTAATCCCAGAGACTCGGAGGCTGGGACCAGAGGATGGCAAGTTTGAGGCCAGCCTTGGTTACTCAGTGAGACCCTGTCTCAGAACAAAAAATAGGAAGGGCTGGGAATGTAGCTCAGTGCTAGAGCAGCTCTGTGTTCTGTCCTCAGCTCACTCCCCCCGACCCTAAAACAACAACAAAAATCCTTCCAGTATATCAAAGAATTCTTGAAAATAGGGGATGATTTCTCTAGGCTTTACTCCTGGGGGTACCTACTAGGTCAAGCATGGACCTCTGGACCAGTCCCACAAGGACCCTTTCCTTCTCCCTTGTTGGCTGGGCCCTCTGATGGTCTTCAAATCCACATGGGACAATTAATAAGTGTGGACTACACTGGAGTTTATCATCAACTGCTCTGGAGGCTTTAAAATTCCAACTCACATCAGAGCCCTTTAGAGTGGGGTGTCTGGAGTGATTTCCATCATCTACTACATCCATGATTATTCCCACTTTTAGGTGAGGGAACTGAGACTCAGGGTCGTCACCCAACTATGACACATAGACCTGACTTTGCACCCAGATGTTCTGAGGCCAAATTGAAGTCTTTATCACTTAGTCATCTGTTAGAATAATTCTGTCGTGATGCCCAAATACACATTGTAGGTCTAAAACAAGGGTAAGCAATCTGGAGCCTGCTTCAAATCTTGCCGCTTGCCTGTTTTTGTAAATAAAGTTTTACTGGCACAAAGCCACACCCACTCATTTACATATGGTCTTTGCTTTCTACCAGGGCAGAGCTAAGTAGTTACAACAGAGACTGATGGCTTGCAAAGCCTACAATATTTCCCATCTGGCCCTTTACAGCAAACAGTTACCTTAGTCTAGAATATAGAAATCAAGATGCATTTTCCCAAGAAAGCAGGTCACCCAGAGAGGACCTCCTAACCCAAGAGGCTACAGCAGAAATGCACCTGTATTTAATCAGAAGTTAATGACACCCTGCAGATGGTTCCTCCCCAGCTTTCAAGTTACAGCCTTAGTTTGGTCCATACTGAGACGTGGGTGGTAATTTTGAGGAAACAACCACCAGAGGAAGTTTGAGGCTAGAAGCTGGGGAGGAGGGAGGGGCAGGCTTGAGAGAAACCACCCTGGGCTTAATGTGAGTAGAGACTCTTCTGCTTCCATGCATATGGGAAGGAAGCTATTGGAGGGATGGGATTGTGTCGAGGGTCCCCACAGGGTCTTGCCCAGGTAGGTGCACCATCAGCATCTTGGATGAAAATGCTGGCAACATGGTGCCCTGTAAAATGCAGGGCAGCAGAGCAGGGTGGGTGAGAGGGGTCCCATGACCAGGAACTGAGTGGAAAGGAGTTCATATCCCTGCAGAGTGACTGCAGAAGCCTGGCCAAGAGGGGTGTGTGTGTGTGTGTTATGTTCTCTCTGGGCTGGATAAGCACTCTGTTGGAGTTTACAAAGACACCCTGCAGGGTGTCAGGTCTCTGGACTTTTCCTTTTTAGGATGAAATCCTGGAGGTGGAAAAGGACCTGCTGTGTGAGGGCCACGGAGCAGAGATGAACCAGGAACTGAGGCCACAGACTGCGTGGGAAAGGCAGAGAGGGTCTAGATTCCGGAGGCTCTGTATCTGCTTCCTCCCCAGCATCCTGATCCCCCGTGGGGTCTTAGTGTATGCTCTGGCGTGGTCTCAGCTAGGCACAGTGTTCAGGGAGGGCTTCTGTGGCCAGCTCTGGGGCAGAGGCCCAGCAGCCATGGCAGCTTCGTGGGCCTGCCCAAACCAGGGTCTTCTCCCCTGCCAACGTGGGTGAGTTTGGGTTTGTTTTATTGGGGAGAGGGGTATTTCTTTCTCCTGACCCTAAGACAGGAGATGCTAAGCAGGGGCAGCCTCTGAGGGCAGGATGAAGGGACATGGCGACATGGGTATGAGCGGTGGTAAGGCTCCTGGACTGAGGGAAGAGGAGTTTCCTCTGGAGGCGGTGGAGGTGCGGCTTGTGAGTGATGGTAAGATCACAGTTCCTGCTCCACAGAACAGTGCTCCCGTCTCCCCTCCAACTCAGAGGGGAGTAGCATCTCTGCAGCTCCGAGTGGAGCTTCTCGGGTGGGTAATGGTCCCCAAAGGGTGTGGCGCCACGGCCTCCCCTCCCCAACCTGCTTGCTTGCTCCCAGTCATCTCCAGCAGCCTGCCTAGAAGCACAGATGCTTTCATTTGAGGTGTTTGTCCTCCTGGCCCCGCCCCACCATCCCGCCGGCTTTGTTTCCCACGGGTGCACTGCGCGCTGCGGCCACGCGGGGGCGCCGGGGACCGGGGCGGGGCGCACGCCTCCGCCTTCTCTCCGGCTTCAGCGCCCGGGCCTCCTCTGCTTCCCCGGCTCAGGGCGGACGCAGTGCCGCCTCCCCGCCCCCAGCAGCCTGCAGGTCGGGGCACTCCCGGCGCTGCCGCCCATCTCCCCAGCCCCGGTCTACACTGCGCACCCATGTGCGGCTGCCCTCTGGTCGCGGTGGCCTGCGCTGTGGTTCATTTCTCGCCGCCTGCCGGGCTCCCAAGCCTCACTCTGCTCTTGAGAAGAAATACCTCCTTTACTCTTAGGGATTATCTATAAATTCACACTCATGGTAGGCACTCCATAGGCATCTGTCGAATGACTGACTACATCCATCATCTTACGTGTTTCTAAATAAATGTTTTTTTCCCAACGGTTTTAGGTTCACTGTAAAATTGAGTGGAAAGTAGAGTTCCTATACCCCCCCCCCAATAATCTCCAGCACGGTCAACATCAAACCAGAGTGTCACAGTTGTTAGAATCCACAAACTCATGCTGACACAACATTATCACCCCCAAGTCCATGGATTACCTGGGGTTCACTGCTGGTGTTGTGCATTCTATGGGATTTGAAAGGCATAATGTCATGCATCCAATCGTGTAGGATTGTACCGCGTTCACTGTCCTAAATCCTTTGTGCTCAGCCTGTTCATGCCCTTCACTTCCCTAACCTTTGGCAACCACTGATCCTTTTGCTCTTTCCCCAGTTTTGCAGAATTATACCCGATATTCACAATCATTTAAGAAATAAGAACTCTTCCTGAAATACCTTTGAAGAAACTAAGGCTCAGGTACAGTTACCAGGACCCGATCAGGGCCCAGTCATCTAAACAGGCTGTCTGCTTGCATCCCTAACCTGGGGGAACTCCTGAACAATGAAGGCAGAAGTGATGTGTCAGCACCTGGGGAAGCCAGGCACCCTAGCACGACCCCACCCAGGCTCCCTTCCCAGGTCACCCTGCTCAGGCGGTGTAGGAAGGAGGTGCTTCTGCAGACAGGAGGTAGAGGAAGCCCAGCAGGTGTAGACAGCTCGGCTGTGCTTTGGAGAGGAGCCCTTGTGTGCTGCCAGCAGGGTTGCTGTGGCTTTAGTGGGCCAAACACAAGTTCTAGTTCAAAGGGAGGCTGTTGGTTCCTGCTCTGTATCTTTGACCTCACTGTGAGGGACTTCCAGAGCACAGGTGGACAAGCAGCTTGCAGCCTAAGTGTCATCCCTACCCCAGAGCCAGATGTGTGTAGGCCACCCTTCAGGCCTAGGAGCAGCCTTCTGGTGGGACCAGACATCTATGAGAAGAGGGGCCTGCAGAGGCCTGAGAAGTGAGATCTAGAAGGGAGGACATGAGCTGCAGGTGGGCATGTCCTTTGACCAGATTTAGCCAGTGAAAGTACAGGACACTGGGTTAATTTTGAATTTCACATAAACAATGAATAACTTTTTAGCACGTAAAAACCTCAAGTGCAGGGGCTGAGGTTGTGGCTCAGTGGCAGAGCACTTGCCTTGCACATGTGAGGAGGCACTGAGTTCTATCCTCAGCACCCCATAAAAATAAATAAACCAAATAAAGACACCATGTCCATGTATAACTAAAAAATATTTTTAAAAAAATCTCAAGGGCATGCTATACCCCTCAAATTACTTGTTTATCAAAAGTTCAAATTTAATTGAGTGTCCTGTGTCTTAACTGCCAACCCTACACAATGGGTCAGGAGGAAAAATTGTGGGACTTGGGGCAGGGGCTGAGTCCCCTGGCCAACGCTGTCCTGGTTGCAGGTTTTAATATCCTGCAGTTGCAGTAAGGTTCCAGGGCCTAGTGGTGCTGGGGACAGTGTGGTTTGACAGCAGATTCCACCTTCAAAGAGTGGAATGGATGAGTGTTGGGTGGAGGGGGGAGAAGGAGCAGATGGAGAGTGGACGTGGGATGGAGAGAGAGCTTGCAACAGCTGCTCCATCAGAGTCCCTCCAGGAAGGCTGGAGAAGGTCGAAGGAGAAGAAGGGAAGTTCTAGGGACATATACAACACACAGGAGAGGACACTGATGAATCCTGGACTGATGGCATTGTGGTTGTATGGCCTGCTTTTTGGGCTGGAAGGTCCCTCTGGCTTCACTGTAGTTAGCATCCCAGGTCATTGGTAAGGGAAGCCAGGCAGGGCTTGGTGGAACCTGACCAGCTAGCCTAGAGACCAGCACAGAGGGTGGTCTCCCTGCAGTTTGGTGTCTAGGCCTACACAGCTGTGTGATCTCTCAGGGCAGCAGGAGGAATAATCATTGGGAGAGGAAGAACTGGTTCAGAGAGAGGTTGGGCATGGTGGAGAGGACAAAGCAAATGTCCCAGAATGACTTCTGAAAATCACTTGTAACAGACTGACTAGACTACTTGAAAATCTGCCTTCTGGTCTACCTAGTATCCAGAGGCTACTAGTATTCCAGGGGCTGCCTGGAAGAGAGAAGCCACTATCGTCAGGGAAATATCCTGGACAAGCCCTGATAGGTGAAATTTCTCTTAAAATACTCCCTAAAGTATTTTAGTACCATGTCCTCTATTTCTCGAAGCCCCAGTTTCCTCACCCCAAGAATGGAGATAATTTTGGAGGTGCATTTTAAGATTCAAATGAAATCACATATAAAATCAACTTGCAAATGGAAAAGTGCTTTATCAGTACAGAATGACATTGTTTGTAATCCATTCTATATGGAGCCCTGCCTTGGGGCCAGACCCTGTGTTAATCTGACAGGGACTGGCATGATACCCAAGGAGCTTGGCTGTAGTGAGAAAGATAGGCGAGTGACCAGGTAAGAGGTTGAACAGGGGATTTGAGGAAGAAAATAGTCCCTGTTACCTGGGAGAGTAGTAGGAGTGGCTTACAGAGGCAGTGGTGCTGGACCAAGTCTCAAGTGGATGGAGCTGGGTAAGGAGGAGGATCCAATGAGATGGACAGAAGGGGAGCTGAGGCCTGCAGGAGCTGGGTGGCAGCTGCAGTGCTTGAAGGTTGTTGTTCCATGCCCTTGCCAACACTTAGCATTGTCAGCTTTAAAAAATTTAGCCATTCTTGTGTTTGTGTAGTGATATCCATTGTGGTTTTAATTTGAGTTACTCTGATGATTAAGAGGCTTGAGCATTTTTCCTTATGTTTATTGGCCATTTTGAGATTCATTTTTTAGGTGCTTATTCAAAGTTCTTGTCTGTTTTCTTAAAGGCTGTCTGTTATCTTTATATCCTGGATAGAAGCTCTTTGTTTCTTTTTGGGGGGGGAGAGGGTACAAGGGATGGAACTCAGGGGTACTTGACCACTGAGCCACATCCCCAGCCCTATTTTGTGGTTTATGTAGAGACAGGGTCTCACTGAGTTGCTTAGCGCCTCACTGTTGGCTGAGGCTGGCTTTGAATTCGCGATTCTCCTGTCTCAGACTCCCAAAATGCTGGGATTACAGGTGTGCGCCACTGCACCTGGCTCTTTGTTTCTTATAGGTGTACCAAACTTCCTCTGCTCTGAGGGCTCTCTTTTCACCCTCTAATGTCTTTTGATGAATGGAAGTTCCTCATTGTAATACAGTCCAATTATTCTATCTTTTCCTTTATGGTTGATGCATTTAATAGAATGTTTAAAAGCATCTTTCTCTTCTTCTATCTTGTGGGAACTTTATTGTTTTGCCTTTTACATTGGGATCTACACCTCACCTGGAATTGGTTTTTATGTAATGACATGAGGTAGGGTCAAGTTTCATATATTTTTCATGTAAATATTCAATCCCTCCAACTCGATATATTGAAAAGTCTATGTTTTCCACATTCCTCTGCAGTGTACTTTTCTTAATCAACTTTTCCATTTCTAATCAACTATTAATTGACTGTACATATTTATCTATTTCTGGAATCTCTATTATGTTTCATTGGTCTATTTGTCTGTCTTTGAACCAATAGCACAATGACTTAATTCAAAAAGCTTGGCAAATCTTGACATCTGCTAGTGCAAATCCTCAATGTGCTCATGCTGTACTTTTATCACACTTCAGTACAATTTTTTTTGTTTATTGGTATGGAAGACAGCAGTCAGATTGATACGCCAAGATATAAATATGCAAAAATATTAACTTTAAAAATATTCTGAACCCGGTGTGGTGGCGCACGCCTATAATCCCAGTGGCTCAGGAGGCTGAGGCAGGAGGATCGAGAGTTCAAAGCCAGCCTCAGCAAAAGTGAGGCACTAAGCAACTCATTGAAATTCTGTCTCTAAATAAAATACAAAAATGGGCTGGGGATGTTGCTCAGTGGTTAAGTGACTCTGAGTTAAATTTAAAAAAAAAAACAACCCTAAAAATATTCTATAATTTTCTTATTTTACTTTGAAGTCTTCCATTCCTCCATTCCTAGTAAGTGTATTGCTATTTTTGCATTATTTTTGGTTATTCTATTATATTCAGTAGCAGCTTATTAGTTCTGAATTATTTTATGATGTTTATTGGTTTTCTTAGAGATAAAAACATGCATCCCCAAATCTAATATAAATTGGTACTTTTACCATCTCCCACTAAAGCGATGATGATCTTAGGACACTTTGTTCCATTTATTCCTTTTATTTGCTTGCATATTATAAGTTTATATTTATATTTTAAATTCCATTAGAAATTATAATTATTGCTATTGTTTTAAATAGCCAATGTTAATTTGGATTTATGTACATAGATAGCCTTATTATTTATGGTTCTCCTTATTTTTCCCATACTAACCTTTTAGTATTCCTTAATGTGGTTGTACTGGTGATACATTTTCTCTGGTTTAACTGTCTGAAGATGAATTTAATCTGTCCATTTTTGGAAGATATTTTACCAAAAGCATAGAATTCTAAATTGGTTGTCATGTTCTTAGAGCATTGTGAAGATTCTAGCCTGTTGACTCCTGGCTACTTAATTTCTGTTGAGAAGTCAATTGTATCTTGGTTGCTTCTTTTAATACATGCCTTTTTCCTCTGGATGTTTTAAAGATTTTGTCTTTGGTTTTGGTTTTCAGCAGTTTTTCTCTAATGTGTCTAAGAAGGTGTATGTGTTTATATTTATTCTTTTTGGGGTGACCATAACTTTTGAACAATTTTCAAAGATTGCTCTTAAAATTTACTTCCAACCTGTTCCTTCTCTCCTTTGTTGCCACTTCAGTTACATATAAGCTAGATCTTTTCATCACATACTTTTCGTCTCTTATGTTCTTTTCTTTTTTTCCTATCCTTTAATTCTGTCCTTCAGTTAGTCATTTCATCTGTCTCTCAGTTTGCAAATCCTCTTTTCAACTGAACATAACCTGTTGTTAAACCCGTCCATTGAATTCTTAATTTCATACATTGTAGTTTTACTTACACATTTGGTTCTTTTTAAAATTCTTTCCACTTTCTGCCAAAATTCTCCACTTCATTATTTACTTCCATGAACATATCAATCACGGTTACTGTAAAATCTGTTTCTAGTAATTTCCAAATGTGGATATTCCATGAATTTCTTTTTCTTTTTTCATTTTATTATTTAAAAAATAATCTGTTGTGTATACCTGAGTTTTACAATGTGATATTATTGGTATATATAGTGAAACAGTTACTATAGTGAAGCGAATTAACATGTCTGTCATCTGACCCAGTTAATGTGTTTATTTCTAGTGTCTGTTTTTTTCTTTTGGTTGTTGGTTAGATCTTGTCTTCTTGCAAACCTTGTTGTTTTTGCTGGAAATCTTATATAAAAAACAGTAGAAATCAATTTGAAATCCTGAACAATGTTATCTTCTTTCAGAGACCTCTCTGCTTTCACTTTCTACAGGTCTGAGGCTAAGAACAATTTACTGTAATTCCTTCAGGGTTCCGTATGACTGTGGACATTGTGAACACTAGTGTGTTTTCTGTTCACTCATGCTGCTAGGATATAGCCCTTTTGTATTTCAACTAAAAGTCTGGGATTCTTACCAACATTCCTCCTCTCAAGTGGTCTCTAAACTCCAATTGTATGTCCTTAGTCTCTTGGGAGAGAAGCTCTGCTCAGTTTCTCAGTCTCTTCCTAATTTTCCTTGGGGAATTTGGTCCGAAATTCCTGGTTTACAATTCTTGGCTTATTTTTTAATTATACTCTACAAATTCTTGCTTCCTCAATTGTTTTCTAATGCCTTCAATAGATTTGTTTTCTTAAAAAATATATTTGTTTTCAAATTTTCTAAATAATTTTAGTGAAAGGATTGGTCCAAAATATCCTAGTCAGCCATAGGGGGAAGTAGAATCTTCAATTTCATTGTGTTTGAATAATACAAAATGGGTCAAAGGCTGGAGACATACAAAGGAAGATTTTCTATGAAGAATTCTTATGTATCATTGATATTAAAAAATGGGCTCCGTCGTGAATCTTGCTTTTCTTAGCTGTTGAAGTGTGTATGGCCAGCCATTAAGTTGATTGGTTGCTTTTGTGCCCCTTCACTTGGGAATGACTGGGCTATCTTGCCATTCCTTATCTCTGTGCCTTGCACCTGCCACCATGGCCACATTAAAAATTTTTTTTTTGCTTGATCTTTCTCTTCTAATTCTACTCTCAGGTGGTGCAGTGGCCTGAAGGGCCACTGCCCTGCACTTTCTCCCATTTTCCAGATGCTGTGAGGTCCAGTCTGAGCATCATGGAGAAACTCAGAAGTCTTGGAATTAATTTTAACATACACCTAATGGTGGATGCTTTCTGGTAACTAATGTGACAAAGTTATGTGTGTTTTATATAAAGTAATACATATGGCTCATGAGCACATTTTTTTTATTGTTGTTACTGGAGATTGAACTCAGGGGCACTCGATCAGTGAGCCACATCCCCAGCCCTATTTTGTGTTTTTCTTTTTTATGTAGAGACAGGGTCTCACTGAGTTACTTAGTGCCTCGCCGTTGCTGAGGCTGGCTTTGAACTCGCGATTCTCCTGTCTCAGCCTCCCAAAATGCTGGGATTACAGGCTTGCGCCACTGCACCTGGCTGTGAGCACATTTAAAAAAAAAATTTTTTTAAAGTGTTGATGGACCTTTATTTTATTCATTTATTTATATGTGGTGCTGAGAATCGAACCCAGTGCCTCCCACATGCTAGGCAAGTGCTCTACCACTGAGCCACAACCCCAGCCCCGTGAGTACATTTTTTATTGCTAAGACTTCTATTCATGGAACTGCTGGGGGAATGGTCCTCAGAGGAGATATTGGGTCACTGTCCAGGTTGTATGTCCCAAATCCATTGTCCTTTCGTTGCCCTGCATCCTTCTCTGCGTGTCTGTCCCACTGCATCTCTGGAGCTTTGGGGAAGCAGTTCTCTCATAAATTGGGGTGCAGCACTGGCTCTACTCATGGGCATTTAATTTATCTTCAGGAAAAACTTGGAACCAGACAGCATATATCTAATTAGGCTTCTCCAGTGCCCACCTGTTCTCATCAGAGCCTCCTCTTACCCCCATTTCTCTTCTTTCCCACCACAGTACAGTAGGAAGTTGTGGGGTGCAGAAACTGAAGCTGGTCATCTCAGAGAAAACTGAGTCTGGACATTCCCGGTCAGGTCCTGCTCTGTTAAGGACATTGACTAGGATGTCTACAGACAACTCCTCGTCTTATATAGAAAACGAAGTGAATAATCAATTGTAATGGAAAGCAAGCAAGCCCACAAATTTGCTCTTTGCCTGTAACTAAGGAAAGGCGTGTGAAAAAGAGCTTTTTACACAATTCGCCCCATATGCAATTCCAATGATGAATGAACACAAGCATGTGTGTGTGTGTAAGCACATGTGTGTGCGTGTGTATCCATGTGGGGAAAAGAACAGTTAGCAAGCTCACTCATACCGGAAAGACAAAAGTGGAAACAAATTTACGCATTGTTTGGCAATGTGGCTTGAAAGGCATTTCCAGGGGATTATTTTGGTCTCACAGTGGAGTCGTTTTCAACAATATTTGCATCACACAACCTTGGACAATGCACATCCTGCCCATTTGGGCAACCTCCATCCTGGACAGAGGAGAATGGCCTTTGACTGGGAAATGCGGCCTCTTTTGAATGCTCCTCAGAACAGACAAGTGGATTCCTGCAATGTGAAGAAAGAAATCTTTTTTTTTTGGTACCAGGGACTGAACTCAGGGGCACTCGACCACTGAGCCACATCCCCAGCCCTATTTTGTGTTTTATGTAGAGACAGGGTCTCACTGAGTTGCTTAGTGCCTCGCCATTGCTGAGGCTGGCCTTGAACTTGAGATTCTCCTGTCTCAGCCTCCCTAAGTGCTAGGATTACAGGCATGCGCCACAACGCCCAGCTTACAAAGAAATCTTGAGGATCCTCTTGCCCACCGCCTAATTTTCCAGATGACAAAGTAGAGGTTGAGAGAGTGGAAGTAGCCTTTTCAAGGCTGCACACAGAATCAGAGGCAGAGGAAGACTTGGAAACCAAACTCCTAATATTTGGTGATTCCTTAGCAATTTTAGAAACCAGGCTCCTAATCTTTGGTGATTCCTGAGCTATCCTTAGCAGTGGTTAAAAAAAAAAAAAAAAGGTGGAATCTGACAAATGGCTAAGGAAACTTCCTAAATCCACAAATCATAAATACAAGACTTTGGAATATAAAGTCTAAGCCAGTGGTCAGACATTGGTTGTGGTGTCAGATGCCGTCATGACATGTCCTCATGTGGACAAATGACAGCAACAAAGTGTGAGCATCTTTCTCACTGATCATGGTCAATTCCTGTCACTCATCCAGTCACACTTCTATTTGTGAAGACAATTACCACGTAAGGCAGAAGCTAGGAAGGCTGGGAACATCCTTTTCTTGTCTCTGGGCAACCGCAGTCAGGGGACCTGTGTTTTGGCCTTGGCCGCTGGGAGGCTCCTCCCTGAGACTTTGCATCTGGAGAGTGTGATACCGATTTGAGACGGTGACCATGGAGCTGCAGCTTCCAGTGCCATGGCTGTTGGTGGCCCAGTAAGATGGTTCCTGGGCTGTGATTTATGGCCAGTGTTGCTGATGCCCTGTCTCTTTCAGTCACTGCCTGTTTCCTGGGTCTCTGACTTTGTCAGTCTGTTGAGCTGCCGTATCCCTTAAGTAAGTCCCCTCTCTGCTGTTGAGTTCATCTCCACACTTCACCCAGAACTCTGACTGACGCCACGGAAGGAGCATGAGCAGCCCTCACAAAGCCCTCACAGGGCCCGCTGTGCAGTACACGGTTGGCCTCTTTGTTATGTATGTTTCTCTATGAAGATCAGAGAGATACTGGTCTTTGATGTCCAAATAAAGTTGGAGTCTCTAATTAAATTTCACCAGCGCGCATAGCTTTGCTCCAGGGAAAGGAATTTCAAAAGTTAGAACATCTCAATGTCCAGTTGGTCACTCAGTGGAACCTGCAGTAACTTGCCTGTAGGGCTCAAGCCCTCTTATGTCATCACTCCCATTCATGAGTGACCAAATCAGGGCTCAGGATGACTCCCAGGTCTCCTCATCCAAGTGAAGAGAGCAGCTTCAGGCAAGGGAATGGTCAGTGCCGCTAACGTGGGGGAGGGGCTCGAACCATCAGGAACTCAGCCGGAGGGAAAGTGCAGGCTGGGAGGCATAAGAAAATTCTCATTTTCAGCTGTTTAAGCAGTCCAGCCAGGCCTGATATCAAAGCTTCTGCTTTGATATCAAAGGTCCTGCTGGGATCCACAGCCCATGTCTCTCCTTCCCGGAGCCCGTGGAACTGCCACGGCTCAGGGCCCAATCTCAGTCCTTCCCCAACTTTTGCAGGGCCTGTGCAAGAATTCCAAAAGGGCCACCTGTCATATGTCTAAATATTCAGAAGCAGAAGTCAAGCTAAACAACTGTTCATGAAACTGTGCTCTACCTTCCCACCTTGGCAAACATACCTTCAGAAAGATCTGGAAAGCCAGGATCTATTTCAAATCCTCAGGGTCCTCGTAACTCTGGGCCAGAGAATCATGGTGGGGCAGAGCCAGCCCTAACCCACGGCCATCCTCTTCTCTGCCACCCTTGACTCCATCCTGTACTGAGAGGCCTTGCATCTGAATACCCAGTCTATACACACCATCCCTGTCCATCCTCCCCAACAAATAGCCACCCCTGGCTGTCCCTCAGCTGAAGTGTGAGGGAGGGCTCCGGTGGAAACCTGCCCTGGGGAATGCAGGACTGGGAAAGAGGTCCAGTAGGTGCTAGAAGCAAACTGCCTCCCCTCCTCCCTCCTTTTCTTTTTCCTTCTTTTCTTATTTTAAGATAAAAGAAAAAAGGGTAAGGAAACATAAATGTTACTGATGGATGGGAAGAAGGGAAACCCACAAAGACCTTCTAAGTAGCAAAGAAGGACTGGTGTCCCACAGCCCTTACCCGCTGACCACCACGCCATCCAAGTGGGGTCCTCACTTCCTTTTTATTAAGGTGGAAAGGAGGTGAGCCAGGCGGCTGGATAATTCTGGGACTTTTCCGCTGACAGAGGCCCAGGGTCAGCCTGCCAGCGCCCCAGGGCAGATTTCAGGGGCAGGTACCTCCCCTCTCCCTTTTCAAGCACCTGGAGCTCTTGGTCTGGAGGAGGAAGTAGAACAGCAGCCCCTATTTTCCGGGGCTTCCATTCTGACATTCACTATGTTCTTTCTTGTCTCATCTTCCCCCAAACTGCTACCTCCACAAGGCACCCTCTACTTGGGCCATCCCAGGCCTTAAGAAATAAAAATGCACTTTTTATAGGGTGTGGCTTCTATAGGAGTAATATTGAAATGGAAAATGAAAATCTATTTGAATTAAAACACACACCCTGGTTCTGCTGATCTGATTGGACTAGGAAACCCCCTACTAAGGAGGCAGGTTGAGCATGGATGAACTGCTCTGCACAGCCTGGAAGGTTCCAGTGTGATAGAAAAGGCTCCAGGGGCAATCTCTGCCACTGAAGGAGAGAGGACTACTAGAGCTTACTAAAGGGGAAAGCAGTCTTGCATGTTCCCCAGACTAAGGAGGGTGAGATGTGAATGAGTTTGCCAAGTCCTGCACAGGGCGGAGGTGTCAGAAGGAAAATGGCCAGAATGAGCTCTAACTAGACAATCAGGCCCAGTGACCTTGACTCATTCTGCCTCTCAGCTTCTAAGGGGCAGTGTGGTGCAGTGGTCAGGAGTTACAGACCCTGGATTGCAACATTGGCTCTGCCACAGCCGTCCCCGTTGTCTTGTCCTTACCATTTGCCACTTTGAGCTCAGGTACCTCATCTGCCAAAGTGGAGATGTGACACTACCCAGCATTAATGGAACTTGACTGTTTAGAGAATGGACATTTTTTGAATCCTGAGAGCTGACCTACCCAGTGAGTCTATTGGGACCTAGGCTCTTTCAATCAGATGTACTGGCCCGGTTCAGGTTGTCCCCGCCTTCTGGCCCCAGGCCATGGGCCTCCCTAGTCCATTGGAAGCCTTGGTGTAAATGGGACAGGGCATCCCTTCCAGACACTTCACTGCCACCTGCTGGAGAATTGTAAGATGTACACATCTGCTGCATAGTAAATGTGCACCTCTCAAATGTGGTAGTGTGTAGCATGCAGTCTGCACGACAGATCTTGGTGGCCCTGATTCTCTGGCCCTGTGGAAATTTTGTGGGAGATCTAATTTCCTTTAATAAATGAATTTTCTACTTAAGTTGATTTTTTACTAGGAACACGACTGATAAATATGGGGGTGATGATACATGCCTCAATAGACCAAAAACCAGGTAATCGACAGAGGTCAGAGCCCTCTGAGAAGCCACAAGGCACCTATGGTACCAGGGTCCATGCTTTATTTGTTAATTTTTCACGGAGGGGGTCTGACACACTCTATCTTCCTTCCTCCTTCCAGAAAGCTATTGCTTTATTCGTTTGCTTTTGTTGTCGGGGTCAGAGTTCATGGTCAAAGGGAGGAAGCATAGGATGAAAATGAGTTATAAATATCCCAGCGGGGAGATGTGTTGGGAAAATGGCTCTGCCGGGTCTCGGGTCTCTTCTATGAGCTATGTGTTTCCTCTTGTTACCAGGAGAGGTGACATCAGCCTGTGTGTCATTTCTCTGATGACCAAGCGTGTGCACAGGGGTGTGGGGCATCTGGTTGCAGATAAAGCCATCAGTCTCTTGGTTTTCCAGGAGAGATTGGAGCTCTGGTCCCCTTATTTGTCAGACCCTTTCTGGGCTCATTTGTTTTGGAGGGGGTTAGGTCATGTGGGCACCACGGTTCAAGGTTCCTATAGCCCATGCCCAGAGTGTGACAAGGAAGGAAAAGGAGTAGCTCTCTCCAGGGAACCCTCCTTCCATCAGTTCATGGAAATGCATGTCTGACGCAGTCCCCTGCCTTCAAGCCTGAAAGGAGGGAAAGCGGTCACTTGCTTGCATTCGTTGGGGGAGCAGGAGGACAGAAGTCTGGGCTGGTACCAGTGCCCTGGGGTGACTTCAAAGCCTTTCTGCCTGAAGGAGCTGCTTGTTGCTGGAGACCTGGAGTGGCCCGCAGCACCTGAGAGAGGAGCGGGCTAGCCAGGGCCAGGAGAGGGAGCCTGTGAGCCACGGTCAGGCTTGGTGACTCCTTCCAGGGCCTTTTCTGGAGGCTGGGGAGGACAGATAACAGAAAATATCCACATAAGGAGGGGAGCTGGAGGTGGGAGGTGGGTGCCAGGAACAGGGGAGAGGGGAATGCGGGGTGGCTGGGAGCTGGGGAGGAGGCTGTTGGTCACCGACCTCTTTGATTCTAGAATCTGTCCCAGTGACTCTGACACTCAGTGGGTTGCACTGACCTCCTTAGTGCCCTGACAAGTCTCCTGGCAGAGGGACTGGCTTTTTGAACCAGGCCACATGTGACAACGTTGCCTCCCTGCTCTGTTCTTACGTCCCTGCTGAAGCCCCAGTGCCACCTGGTGCTCACAAGGGAACATCTGCCAAGGCTGCACCCATCACACCCTTTCCTGACAACATGCCCTGGTTCCCAGCTGCCCACTCTGCAGTGACTCTGCAGTGAGCTCAGAGGATTCCCGGGGAGGGCGGCAGTAAGGTCCCTCCCAGGAGAGGGGGAAAGGGCTGAGAAGGGGTTTTCCAGGAGGCCTTTGCCCTGCGCAGCCAGGGGCAGGTCTGGGATCGGACACAGGCTTGAGATGGGGGCAGGGCACTCCTGTTGGCTAATTCCTCCCTTGTTGTCACTGGGGGCTCTAAGTAAGGGTCAGGGCCTTTTCTATGGACCCTCATTATTTCTCTGGCCCCTCATTTCTGAAGTCCCCAGTGGTGTGGGGAGGAGGGGGACATCATGTAGCCCTGTACTACCAAGTTAATTTTGTGAACTTGTCCTGACTTCTTTTCCACTACTTCTTTGTCTCTACTCTTTGGCAGTTTTCTTTCTGGCCATGGGGCATAGGGACACACTCACACACACACACACACACACACACACACACACACACACACACTTCTTTCCAGAAAGCAGATGGAAAGTACCTAAGGAGCCATCTAGAAGACTCTCCTTCCCTACTCTAGCAATTTTGAAAGGCATTGTTGAACCCTTCCGATGAAGGAGAGCTCACTCCCTCACAAAGAACTTTGCTTCTCTCTTGGACCACTCTGGATGTTAGGAAGTCATCTCCCTCCATTTGAGCACTCAGTTGCCTCCTGGATCCTCTTTCCTATTGATTCGAATTAGTCAAACTCTTGGCCAAACCCTTGCCCTATTCATCACATATGTAGAAGCCCCAAAGCCTGTTTTAATGTGTCCCTCAAGCTTCTTCTGCAGATGAAGCTTCTCATGTTTCTCTGGCCTGTCCTCAGAGGCTCCTTCTCCTCTCTTACTCCCTGTTATAGTTTGGATATGAGGTGTCCACACATCCCCTAAACTAATGTGTTAGACAATGTGGGAGTGTTCAGAGATGAAATGCTTAGATTATGAGAGCTGTAACCTATAGTGGATTAATCCACTTGATGGGTTAATAATTTGAATGAACTAACCGGGTGGTAACTGTTGGCAGTGGGAGGAAGGCCGCTGGGAGAGTTCCCTTGAATTATATCTGTCCCTGGATGCTTTCTGGCCTTCCGCCCCCCACCCCTTCCTTCTCAATTGCTCAGAGCTGAGCAGCTCTCCTCTACCACATCTTTCTGCCATAATGTTCTGTCTTATCTTGGACCCAGAGCAATGGAGTTGGCCCATCATGGACTGAATCTCTGAACCACTAAGAGCCCCAAATAAACTTCTCCTCTTCTAAGTTGTTCTTATCAGGTATTTTGGTCCCAGCAATGAGAAGCTGTTTAACACACCCCCTCCTTTCCCTGGAGGTCCTTTGTCAACAGAACCCCAACACCTTGGGCCTGAAGAACAGGCCCCACCTTCTGGGGCTCTCTGGAGTCTCCACCTGGCTGGGGCTAGGAGATTTTAGTTCTATGAAGATTTCAGAAGCAGCAGAGGTTGGGGCTTGCTGACCTAGTTCCCTACCCCTTCTCCATCTTCACCTATGTCCCTCTGTGGACACTCCCACCCACTACCCCCAGAATAAGCTCCACACGATCCCAGGATGTCCAAGGTAGTGGAATCCTGTGGCCTCATGTTCTTGCTCTGGGCTGTGCTTGTCCCTAAGCTTCAGGGGAGCCAAGGAACATGCTAATTTCACTAGAAGATTCAAGGGAAAAGGCAGGTCATTTACCTAGCAAGTAGTTTAAGTCATTTTTTAAAAGACAGTATTTTTATATTAAGACAAATGCAAATGCTATATAGTAGAATGTAGAGGTGTGGATTTCAAAACCACAACAGGAGTGGGTCCTGACAGGAAGGTGGTTTCTGGCTATTTCATTAGATTTTAGCTTCCAGTCTGTCAAGCAGCTGGGCCTCTTTGCTGAGAGACATTTGGGCGGAGAACTCAGGAAAGTTCCTTTACTTCAAGAGGTCAGGAAAGTGAGCAGCAGAGGGGGAAGTGACTAGTCTGAGGGTACACAACTCAGAGGAGTCAGGACTCAAAATCCAGACCGGTCCTCTTCCCTGTACCAAGAAAAGCTTTATATGAAGTGCCTACCATGGGGAGGGAGGGAATGGAAACAGAAGGGGCTCATGGTTAAAGCTCTTAGTTATCCAGAAAATGCAGTTGGAGAGTCTGTGTTCTGAACCTGCTCTGAATCTAGTTGACCCCATCCAATGACAATACATTTCCTTACTGCCTTCAGGATCTAGCATCCTCTGGTTGGAAAGAGGCTCAGATGACAAAAGGGAAAGAAGCCCGACTCCACACTGGGGGACGCCAACATGGTAGCGAGGCCAGCTAAAGGCCACTTGGGCACTGAGCCAGGCAACTGATAAAATTGGCTGTAGGACAATAGTCAGCAGCCGGGACTTTCCCTTGCTCACACCCACAGGCTGCACCTGGGCACATGTGTGAGCACACATACACAAACACACACACCCCTTGTGCGCAGGCTCACAGATACCTGAAAGCTTATGATCAAACAGTGCTGCCCAAAGGTGAAATGTGGGAGATGATCAAGAGCTGAGCTCTGGCCTCCCCATCTCACAGCCCCAGATACCTGAAATGAGAGTCTAAAGGCGGATATCAATCTTCCCTAGTAAGTGAGGCAAGCAGAGCTTGCTTTTCCTCAAACACTGTCCTTCAAATGATTAAATAAAGTCAAAGGTTTATGTTTTTGTAAAGGTGTCTTTGACACTATTCTAAATTTGTGACACCAGTAGCCTAAACCTTAAGCACTGAACCGATTAGCTTGTTGTCCTGTGCATTTCCCATAGTCACATCTCACAGAAGTGCGACCCCCAATAATAATTTAATCAAGTCAATGAATACTGTTTAATAAATAGGCCAGAAAATTAGCTGAGAGTTTCTTGGCAGGATGCAGCGTGCGACCAAAGTTATGGAAGATTGTCCCTTGAATCACTAAGGCAAACTTTGCTGAGTGTCATTTTACATAAAGCAGTCACATAAAAAGAGTTATAAATAGAAAAAATTCCAAAGTTCTCCCACAGACAGAGAAATCAGAAACATTAAAAAAAAAAATTGAAACAAACAAAACACATCCAACCCTCCCCCCACGACCCATTTGCTTCAAGTTCTTGATCATACAGTACTTGACATCTTTGGATATTTTACAATATACAACTCCAAACTGCGGCCAAGAAAAAACAAAAAGAACTAACCAGTCATCTGAAAAATTGAGTTTATAAGAAGTCATTACCTTTACAAAATAAAAACAAAAGCCCCAACACCACCGGATTCCAATTTGTTCATTTTTTTCTTTTTAATTTTGGTTCGGTCCCAGTCCCTTGGCTGATGGGGGAGCATGAGCGGTGTTGGCAGGTCCCAGACACAAGCATTGGAAATGGAGCCTGGAATCCCAGGTAGAGGACTGCAGGGGAGCGGGCGGGGGATGAAGCCATTCTGCCTGGCTGGAATGGGTGGCTGGCTGGTGGCACAAGGGAGGAGTCAGGGAGTCTCTTCTGGGGAGCTGTGAGAGGGACAGAGTCTGTGGTCTTCTCTGGCCTTTTTGTTTTTTGTTATTTGCTCAGGAAAAAGCCAAGGCGATAGGAAGAGCCAAGTCTCTTGCAACCACAGCTCAGGGACTGGGGACTCCAGCCCTGGGCCCTCTGAGCGGATGCACTGTCCTCTCTGGGCTACTGAGAAACCAAAGCAAACTCAGCAAGAAAAAGAAGGGAGGAGGTAAAGGAGAGAGCAGTCAGGAAGGCACTGGGCCAGCAGAGTTGTTTTCCTTTTCAGGACCTGCCACCAACCCCAGAGCCAGGACAACATGGGACATCCTAACTCACAAAGCCCTTCAGGCCCCAAAGGCCTCTGCCTCCTACCTTGAGCTCTTTTCTCAAAAGGTGGGGAGGGGTCCAATATGGCAGCTTTGTCCAGGAGGGTGGAGGAAGGGAGCGAGGGGCTCAAACACAGCAAAGGGGCCGACACTAGCAACGGCAAGGCCCAGAAAGCCCCCAACTCAAGAAGCAGAGTGATGACCCCTGGGTAACTATGCACTTTGTGTTTCTAGGAGTTGGGGTGAAGGAAGGCACTGCCAGGTGTTGAAAGCTGGCAGTAGCTCTTCAATGTTGGCCCCACAAATCCCGAGAGATTCTGTACAGCCTTGGAGAGGGCATGTGGGATGGGGCAAGGCTGACTAGTGTTCCCAGAGGTCCAGACACTAATAGTGGCCTGTAGGGAAATAGGGAAACAGGGAGTCCCCAGAGCTGCCTGTGGACAAGCAGTGAATCTGGCCCCATCTCTCCCTCTCATCCCCATCTCGGGGCCACATTTCTCACCTATGCTAATAGTGCTAAGATTGAGGTGATGGTGATAAGACTAAGTCCAGTAAGAGAAATGGTTTCCCCAGGGACTTTAGGGGTGCAAGCCTCCTACAGACTCAAGGATTCTCATTGGAGGGTTGGGTGTGTATGGGAGTGGGGGTCAGAGAAGAGGAACCTAAATCACCAACCCCTTTCATAGCAGGATGACACTGAGGCACAGAGGGTTGACCTGTCCAAGGTCACAGGATAGGAAAGGAAAAAAAAAAGGGCCCAGACTCCAGTGGCCTGGCTCCTGGCTCTAGGAGGCCTCCTTGCCAATAAGGCTTTTTGTTCTGTCAGGCATTTTTCTAAAGGATCCCAGGATGTCTGGAGACCAGAACACCACCCCCAGAGCAGTGCTGGGAGGGACTCCCCCATAAGGCAATGGGACTCAACCAAGGTGCTGCCCAGGACCCTGCCCTTATTCCTGCTCTACCTGGCCTGCCTTCCCACCAAGCAATCCCCTCCTTACAGCTCCACCTGCCCCCAAAGTGTTCCTGTGCACCCAGCCGTGTGGCCCTCCTCTGTGGCATGGGCCCCTGTGCATTTCTGTGCAAGACTGGAGAGACAGCCAAGGAGAGGAGGCCCTGCTCCAGGATCTCTGAGAGGGGTTGCCCATCCCAGACACTAGCAAAAAGGAGGTGGCTGCCTTGGAGGCCCAGAAATACAATCTTGCTAGTATGTATGTTCTCATTTTTCCCTTTGTGTTTGTGAAATCAAAGTTTAGACCCACTGGGTGGGGCAGGCTGGGCCTGCTGGGAGAGGGGACAGGGCTGGCTAATAGGGGATGACCAAGGCCAGCCTAATTGTTGGCTTCTGAGATAGAGGCCACGTGGTTGAGGCCAGCGAGCCCCGGGAGGCCTGCCAGGCCAGCGGCCCAGGGGTCGGGCAGCGGGAAGTAGGGCCGCGCGGCGGCCACGTTCTCGGCCAGCGCAAAGGCCAGGAGGCCGCCCGCGTTCCTCTCAGCCTCCAGCTGCGCGCGCCCGAACAGCTTCATCTGCGTCTCCTCGAACTGCCGCTCCAGCTCCTGCAGGCTCAGTGCGCCCTTGGGTGCCGCCAGGAAGTGCTTGGCTGGGCTGGGGCCTGGGAGGCACATGGCCGCGCCGCCCAGGTGGCCGCCCACCTCGCCCAGCGCAGGTGGCATCACGAAGGCCGCCTTTTCGGGCGCTGGGCCGCCCGGCCCAAAGAGCAGGCTGGCGGCCCTCCAGGCCGCGGGCTTGCGGCCGCGCCTGGGCCGGGCCATGCGGCAGCTTTGCCGCTTGATGTGGCGGTGCAGGTGGTCGGAGCGCGTGAAGCTCTTGTAGCAGAACTCGCACTGGTAGGGCCGCACGCCCGTGTGGATGCGCATGTGGTTCTTGAGGTCGTAGTTGTGCACAAACTTGGCGTTGCAATGAATGCACAGGTAGGGCCGCTCTCCCGTGTGCTTCCGCATGTGGATCTTCAGCTTGTCCTGCCTGCAATGCAGAACCGGGAGTCAGTCCCTGCGAGGAACACTGGGGGGCACTCTTTAAGGCCCTTTGTTTCCCCTCCTCCAGAACCGGCTAAGGCTCCCTGCTGCCATGCTGTCAACCCCAGGAGTGGTGTCCATGCTAGAATCTGCCTCCAACTAATGTCACAAACTTCTGCCCCATTCCAAACAGGTGTGGCTACTCACCTGGATTAGAGGAATGGAGAAGGAGCCATGTCCTGGAAGACACCCCCTCCCAACACCTTTTACACATGAGTACAGAGTAATAAATCACCCACTGTTTATCAGGGGCCTGTCTTACATACTGGAAAATAGATTTGCTGGGGAGATTCGCAGCCCCTACATCAGCATTCTGGGCCTAGCCCTCTGATGTGCAGCAGCTTCTTGTGATACTGGATTGTACTTTAATCTCACACCCACTCTCTCCAAGCAACAGCCTTCCTTCTGGGCTCCTCCTTGTACTTTTGTCCATGGGTCTTGGTCCCATCCCAGCCCACAGGCTGTTGAGATCTGTCTGTCCTCAACACTAATCTGGAAGCTCCAGAGTCCCGGCACACCTTGTTCAAGCCTCCTGCACTGCGGTTTCTTATCCTAAGCCCTGGGCTTTTTTCTCTTTGTCTGCAGACAATTTCAGGGTTTACAAAAGAGCCAGGTGCAGCAGGAATGCAGCCTAATCTAGGGCGAAGCTTTTCGGGATTTAGGAGTTATTATTCAGAGGTAAGGCATGGGGTAGGAGGGGCTTCTATGGGGGTCTGGGAGCTCCTGCTGTATCTGCAGACCTTCACCAGTTTGTTGGGTGATCTTAGGCAAATTCTGTAACCTCTCTGCACAGAGCAGAATTTAGGACCAGACAGCAATCTCCATTGTCCAGAGCTGATGAAGAATCTGGGTTTGTGTGAGCTACAGTCAACATGCTTCCTGGTGGTCTTGAAAGGAAAACTGACATCCTGGGGTCGTTCTCCTAAGGTCTGGGTGCTCAGCAAAGCAGTTTAAGGAGCCTTTCAGCCTGGCTAAGGTGGAGGCGGCCAGGCGGGTGGCAGGAAGTCCTCTCGGGATTATTTTGTAGTTTTCTCAGCTGGCCAGGAGGCCAGGAAGCCTGCCTGGTCTCCCACCTCCTCCCTGCAGGTGTGGCTCGGGTGGAGTCTCTGCCTGTAATTTTAGGCTTAGCTTTGAGGTCAGAGCAGATGTGGATCCCAAGTGTCCTCCCTAAAATGGCCAGATTTAAACCACCGTTGGTATAACAGCCTTGGTGTTCTGTGGCCACTAGAGGTCTCACCGGCTCTCATTAAAAAAAAAAAAAAAAAAAAAAGCCAGGTGGGGTGGTGCAAGCCTGTAATCCCAGCACTTAGGGAGGCTGAGACAGGAGAATCGCCAGTTCAAAGCCAGCCTCAGCAACGGTGAGGTGCTAAGAAACTCAGTGAGACCCCGTCTCTACATAGAACACAAAAAAATAGGATTGGGGATGTGGCTCAGTGGTCGAGTGCTCCTGAGTTCATTCCCTGGTAAAAAAAAAAAAAAAAAAAAAAAAGGTTCAAAAAGGTTCCCCAGGATAGAAAAGGAGAATCTTGTGGACACTGGTGGTGTGGGAAGTGGACAGGGTCAGCCCTGCCCTCTGTACTCACTGGAGAGCTGGAGGGCCGCTGGGAGGCTGGGAGGGAGAGTGCATAGTGAGTAGGGGGAGGAAGAGGGTCCTGCTGACTGAAACAGGTTAGTCTCCTCCACACACCAGACCCTCTTCTCTCCCACAACCCACCCGCCTTCCCACTGTGATTGCTGTGATGCCCCTACCCCTAGCTGCACATTTCCCTGGTGGTAACTGTAACCCAGACCATTGGAGATTTGAGCAGAAAGGGGGCCTTAGAGGGCATCTCAGCTCGTGGGTCTCAAACTTGAGGGTTGCATGAGAACCACTATCAAGACTTGATATGTCTGAGTGCTGGGTGCCTCCCAAAGCTCCTGATTCAGTTCCGGGGTGGTGGAGGAGCAGAGCATTTGCATTTCTAACAAGTCACCAGATGCTGCTGTTGCTGCTGGTGGTCCACTGATCCTACACTGAGAACCACTGGCCTCGGTACATCCTTCACTCTGTAGTGGGCACACTGTGGCCCAGTGAGGGAAACTGGCCCAGATCACCAGAGGGTAATGATAGAGCTGAGACTAGAACTCGGGCTCAGGAACCAGGGCTTTTTTCTCACCACTGCTCTGTGACCTGTGCAAAAATGTAGGCATGGGTGGCATAGTGCCATTCTACCCCATAGTGTGCTTTCTTTGTACTCTAGGAATTCCCCAAGGCTCTGATGGCAACACAGATGGTGGACTCCTAGGCTTACTCACTGGCTGTGTGACGCACTCCATCACCAGGCCTGGCAGAGGGCTCCACTTAGAATCATCAATGGTGCTCTAAATACATCATCTCATTTAGTCCTCACCACAGCATTAGAATATAGGTGTATATGTGTACATATATCTTAATATACAAATATATGTGTATATACAACACACATATATATACACACATACATGCACATATATATGTGTGTATATATGTGGGGTTTTGGGGGGAGTACTGGGGATTGAACTCAGGGATACTTGACCATTGAGCCACATCCCCAGTTCTCTTTTGTGTTTTATTTAGAGACAGGGTCTCACTGAGTTGCTTAGTGCCTTGCTGTTGCTGAGGCTGGCTTTGAACTCGTGATCCTCCTGCCTCAGCCTCCTGAGCCTCTGGGATTACAGGCTTGTGCCACAGCATCCAGCCTATATATGTGTATTTTAAAATAACTACTACACATAATTCATAGTCTTGATTCTTTGGGTTATTTTCAAACAATAGATGATGCAAATGGCAAATCTTCAAATGTCTAGGGCCTCCCTATAAATACATATAACTTCTCCCAAACTTCTCATTAGGGTATCTAAAATAAATCAGTGACAATGATGTCCCTTTGTTGAGTACCTGCTCTGGGCAGGTGACTACACTACTTTAATGACCCTGGAAGGTTGCTATTCAGAGGCAAAATATTTTCACTGTGAGGACTCCTGGCCTGCGGCCTATGAGGGATCATCAGAAAGTACAGTCTGTAACCATTGAAATAGGGCAGGGCCGGTGAGAAGAACTCTTCCCTGGACAGAGCTGTCTTCCCCTAATGGAGAGTCCAGAGAGCAGGGTGAGGGGTGAGAGAGCGGGCAGAGCTCAGGACAAGCTAGTCCTGGAAAAAACACTAGCAATCATGGAGCTTAGCAGAAGCACTGCTCCCACACTCAGATTCAGAGTCTGAGTCCAGGGGCCAGTCACCTGTGTCCTCAGCAGTGCACTCCTCAGGACCCTGACAAAGGTCCCAGAACCTTGAAAAGGTTCCCAACTGGATGGAATCCAATTCCCTTACTTCCGAGATAAGAAAAGCAAGGACCAGATAGGGAATGGCGTTCTAATGGTCACACAATCTCCTTCTTCGTGTGATGATCTTTCCGCGTGGATGTCATGACAGGTCAGTTGGCAGAGCTTGGCCTGGGTCAGGAGTGCCCCAGAGAGCCAGACCAGGTTCCTTCATTGCCTTGGGCCTATTTCTTGACCCGTAAAATGGGAGCCAGTCTGTACCATCTGACCTCTGGTATTCCAAGAATGTTTGCATCTGGATAATGGGGCTTTGAGGAATCTCTTTCCTATCCTGTTTTGGCTGGTTGGCTGCATGCACAAAGCTCTTCTATCCTTGTTTCTCCATGAATTTGGCCTGCTCATGAGCAGTGTGAGTTCTGCTGGGATATGCTCAAGCGTGGGTCTCAGGCAGTGGGTTCTTAGATATCCTTTCCTGAGGTCTGATTTAAACCACCACTGGCCTTGTGCTAACTTATCCCTTAGTTTGGTGTTTAAGGGTCTTCATAAACTCTCTGCTCCACTTTGCAGCATCCCCCACCCCAGCTCTGAACCCACTTGCTGCATGGATTAGGCTGTTCTCACAGGCTGCACTCTAGCCAACTTTGCATCTTGGAACACCTGCAGGCAGAATTGAACTGTTGATCCCCGAGTACAGAGCCAGCCACAGGATGGAGGCTTTTGTAAACCCTGGCTCCTTTCCCTGGGGCCTATCTGCTGTGTGCACACTGATGCTCCATCCTGGAGGCCCTCCCAGAAGGCCAAGGCCATGTCAGTGAGCTCCTTCCCTCCCAGCCATACACCCCTCGTTTCAGCCCTCTACCCCCTGCACCCATCCCCTTCATCTCCTAGTTTATTCCTGCAAACTGCCTGCTGGATGTCACATGCTCCAAATGCCCCACAATGCTTCAAGGTCAAACTTAGGTATAGTCCTGTACTGTCCTTCCAGGGTTGTTGCTCAGATCCCTGACTTTCCATGTACCTGTTGCCTAAGCATTGCCTCTCAAGGCAGGAAACCTAAGGGACAAAGTGGGAACAACTAGAAAAGATGAGGTGGCAGTGGCTTTTCTGTCCCTTGGTGGTCCCATACATGTCAGCAGTGCCCTCCCAGCAGGTCAAGAGCCATGGAGGACCAAGATGCCACACATGCATTATCTGTGGCCCCTGCTCTAACCTCTAGCATTCCTGATAGGTGAGAACACCTGTCCGGAGGCTGACTTGGCAAAGACTGCCTTTACCTTCCATGTGTGAGCTGTTTCCAGGACAAGGGCCACTGTGTGGCTGATTCATAGCATGCACACAGAGTCACTGCTCATCCCTGCCCCTCGCCACCAGCCCTCTTGTTAGAATCAGAGGCAGCAAGTGTACAAATTCATGGCAAGGAAGCAGGGATGCTAGCAAGGTCCCTGGCAAGTGCCACAAGGGTCCAAACCTCACGGACATTCCTCTCAGTACTGACTGTCGCATGGCTCAGGCACTTGCTGCAGCTGGCCATTCTGCCTTGTCTTCCTGGAGCCTATGAAGCCTATGTTACCATCTGCTTGTGAGGAAGCAGAGGCAAAGAGAGATATGGTCACGTCTTCCCAGATTCCCTCATCTTGGGTAATATAAAAATGGAATCAGGAAACTGGGGGTGACCTTAGGGTGCACCTATCCCACCCCCTTAAGTTTCACCTGGGAAACTGGGGCTGAAAGGGTGAGATGACACAGCTAGCAGCAGAGCCAGGCCTGGAACCTGGGCCTCCTGATGACCACCCTGGTGCTCTTTCCAAAGTCTCACAACCCACCGAGAGACATTGGACTCTGCATGAGTCCATCCACCCATTCATTCATTCGTCCTGTGATGGTTGTTCCTCATGGCGCTTCCTGCGGCTTTCACCCAGCGCGTGGCAAGGGTGCTGGAGCCTGCTTTGAGGAGCACTTGTGTGCTCTTTTGTTGGCACAAGGTGCCCAGCACTGAGCACAGGCAGAGTGAGTGCCAGTTACACTTGTGTTGATGACCAATGACCAGCAAGGCTGATTCTAGAACTCCCCAAACCTAGGTCTGAGCCCACCTCCCTGACCCTCATTCTTCTTATCAGCCATCTCATTCCACTCCCCTGCAGCAGAGGCCCGGTCAGGGTCCCAGGCAGCCAAACTCCATTTGCAGCCTCGCTTTTAGCTCACTGTCAGGAAAGATGCGTGAGTCCTCAGGACACTTCTAGAAAGGCTCCCAGTCAGGGTGATGTCTCCACTCAGACTTCCTGGCAACCTGATGGTCTGAGACCACCTCTCTTCCTGCTAGCCTTGCTGATGACATTACCTTATCTTAACAAGCTTCCCAGAGCTGCCAGGAGGGGGCAGACTGAAAAGAAGATAAAGGAAGAGAAAAGCCGGGCCTTGTTTGGAGAGCCGGCAGCTGCCTGGGAGTAGAGGGTGGCGGGCACTTGGCTAGCGCTGGAGACTGGGCGGGGGTAGGGGATGCTGGAGGCTAAAAGCTGCAGCCTTTTGGGATGTTGGAGGGGATTATGAGGAAATGGTTTATCACAGAGTAAATTCATACAGAGCAGAGGTTGTCTATCCTTTCCCAGGATGGTGTGTCCTCTGTGGAACCTCTGTTGTGTCAGGGCCAGTCTCTTCTTGTCTTGCACTTTTCTACCTCCACTACTTTTCTGGCAGACACGGCTGGGACACTTGTGTGTGCCAGGCTGTACATGGCACACAGGGGCTGCAGGAGGCCGATGGCCCGTCTACTCTGTATGAATTCCTGGCAGAAAGGTCAGGTGAGGCAGGAGGAAGGTTCCCATGGCTTGCTGTCAAGGACCCACGTGGTGGGAAGTAAGAGGAGGTAGTGTAGAAGGCTTCTGGGGCAGGGGCTGGCCTCACTGGCAGTAATGGCTGCAGTTGGGGCATCAAAAGTGTGCAGGGGCAGCCACCCACAATGACTGCAGGCAGAGAAAGGCCACCAAGCACAGCCATGTTCTTTACCTTCCCTGGGCCATCCTAGGTGTCGCCTCTGGCAGAGCCCCACGGTCTTCACCTTTGGCCCCTGGCAGCCACACTTTCTGGGAATAGAGAGTGAAGAGCTCTTGGGGAGGAGGCTGTGGCGATCTTGGCCCAGACTACCTCTAACCTTGTCCTGAGCCGTTTCTCTATCCTGAGTCCGACCTGAGAGGGGCAGATTTGGGCAGGAGCTCTCTTTCTGTGGCCAGCACAGACACTATCCTTTCTCAGGAAGGAAATGGTGCCCTTGGATCAGGCCCAGGCCCCAGTCCCCTCCTTTCGCCCAGGGAATGAGCTCCTGAGGATTCCCTAATGAACACAGATTTGGGCCCTGGCACTCAGAGTCCAGTGGACTACCAGGGGACCACAGCTTGGCAGACAGCAGGAGGCTATAGAAACAGTTTGGGTGAAGCCTGTGATGCCCTGAGTAGTGGTATTTCATATCTAGAACAGGTCAGGGACTGGCCAAAATCTAGAGCCACCTAAGAGATGAGGCCTCTGACACCAAGGAATAGACAATACCATGGTGGGGATGACCTCCTCTCAGAGGCCCAGAGAATGAGCAGCAGGCAGGGCCTCAGGGAGGGCAGGGACTCTGTTGAAGGGACCTACCCCCTCCCTCTTGGGTGTAACTGCTGAAAGCATTAGGAAAGATGGCCATGGGTGTGGACATCCTGGAAACTGGCATTTGGGAGACATAACTCAGAGCCTGGGCCAAAGGGTTACCATGTAGGGGAAGGGCAGCCTTCTCCAAGACCATGGGACAGATGAGAGGTGGGTCAGAGGACCTGAGCTCTTCCCAGCATTGAGGAGGGAGGAAATGAGGCCTTGCCAAAGCCTGGGACTCTATTGCAATTTAGGAAGGACCCTAACTCCAGAGGGGGAAACCGTGTCCCAGAGGAAGTCTGAAGGGCAGAGCGTTGGGTCCCTCTCAGTCTCTGTGGGGCCAATCTAGGCTTGGCCCTGCAAGGGACTCTGGGTATTGCAGCCACCACTGCTGAAGAGCCTCCAGGTGGGGAGGAAGAGGAAGGTGTTAGGGATCATGGCAGGGAGTCAGCCAAGAAGCAGGTCCCCATGGAAAAGCTGCAAAAGGGACTTGGCCTCAGAGAGGAAGGCTTCAACCTGAAGTGGCCAAGACTCTTAGAGGACAGGAAGTAATCCTTACAGGAAGCCCTGGAGAAAGAGTGGGAAGCAAAGGAGCAGCGATTCTGAGGAATGTGGTGGGGAGGGGTGAGGAGCAAGCAGCCACAGCTCACGGTGAGAAATACAGTCCCTGACGGGAAGCAGGCCAGAAAAATCTTTCCACCCCTTCTGCCCCCTGACCCTGGGCTTTCTCTGCTCCTGGGAGAGGGGGGCCCCCAGAGCTTGTCTGCTCTTTTTCCGGAGGGTCAGGGCCCAGTGGGAACCAAGGGAAGGGAGTTCTGGTGGGGGCTGGAGTGCAGCTGCAGCCGCTGGAGACAGGCCTGGGGCCCAGATGGCCGTCTGCCTGCAGAGCAGGAGGTGCAGGAGTAACCCGAGGGCTGGCAGGGCAGATGGCTGGGTGGCCGGAACCACCCCAGGGCTGATGTGGCCTGGAAGAATAGGAAGACTGCAGACACAGAGGCCACTCTAAGTGACCATCAGGAATATGCTGGGAGGGAGCATTCTGGAATGTCACTTTTCTATACAAAACAGCATCACAGCTCAAACTAGGAGGCCTACTCCCAGAGAATGTTCTAGTGTCCCAGAGAGGGTGAGAAGTCTGTCTGCAGTGATTGACCAAGTTTAAAACTTTCCCTTGGGAAGTCAGGGCCCACAGACTGGGCAGATCTGGGTGGACCTCACAGAAGGCTGATGGGAGAAAGGCCCAGAGGGGAGGGGTGGAGAAAGAAAGGAGCGGGGGACTCTGGGTGCCAGGGGAGCTCACTGTGTGGTACCCTGAGACACATATCCCATTGAAACCATTGTCCTGGGTGTCCCCTGAAGGGAGAGGTCTTTCCAGAGGCAGCCATCTGTCAAGGGACAGGCACAGGAAGTTAGGGAGGGTAGCTGACTGGGCAGATGGGTGCTTTGGGCTGATTCGTGGCTGGTTTTGCAGTCTGGTCTGCCTTTGAAGTTGTTCCCAATGGGCTGGGAGACTCAGGTTGGAGCAAGGCCCTTGCTGAAGATGAGTTCATTGTACTTGGGTTTCGCCTTCCCCTGACTACTGGTTTTCTCCCCTCCTTCTCACTCTGTGCTTTGGTTAACACCTGGTTCTAGTGTTTTACCCTGATCTGTGGGGTAAGCGAAATCAGGAAAAGGCAGGGGTGAGAAGAGGGACTGCACTGCCCACGGCAGCGTCAGCTTGGGAACTTTGGGTCCAGATGTTCTATGGAGTAGCAGGATCGGAAAGCCCTGGGGTCAGCATTGGCCGGTGGTGGTCCCATCAGCAGTGAGTTGCTAAGAGGAAGGGAACACATCCTCCAGATTTCCCCTCCACTGTGACCTGAGGGCCTCTGGGAGAGATTCTGTTTGAGGTTTCCCTCACAGAAGCAGCTGTGAGTGGGACTCTAAAGCCCCCTTAGAAGCCATCAGTAGTATCCTCCAAAGTTGCAGAGCTGTTTCAGCAATGCCACTGCTACTGGAACATTTCTGGAACCCTTCTCTGGCAACTCTAAATAGAGTTTCCACCCAAGTCACCCAACAGCAGCTCTCATCACTTTATAAGACTCATCTTGACTTTCTTCCTGGAAAAGCACAGTCCTTCACTCGACATCCACCCTGAATCACAGGTTTCACTCTGTCCTCAAAGGCCAAAGCTTTGGGCCCACTGAGGAAAATCAAAGGAATGAGCCCCAAATAATCCTCAAAGGCACATTTCCAAGAGAATGTGGGGTGATGGTGTTGACATTAAAATAAGTGGGGGGCTTCAGGGTGAGCTCTTTGAGGGGACAGTGGCAATGGGGAAGGATCTGGTCTAGTAAGCCATGGTTGCAGGGTAGGTATCTCCAGGCTCTGTCTACATCCAACACACTGAAGTAACTAAGACCCGGGGCCAGGCCACTTATCCAAGCTTCCCCACTGTGGACATGGCTGAGAAGACCAGTCTGACACTAGGGAACAACAGTGGCACCAACAAAATAGGAAGGACAGAAGAAGGAATTGGACATGACTTTCCTATGTTCATATATGAATACACAACCAGTGTAACTCTACATCATATACAACCACAAGAATGGGAAGCTATACTCCATGTACGTGTGATAAGTCAAAATACCTTCTACTGTCATGTATAACTAAAAAGAACAAAAACAAAGAAGGACAAAACAATGGTACCATCAAGCTGTGAGGCCTTTTAAAACCTAGCAGTGGACAGAGCTGACCTCACAACATCCCACCTGTCATTTTTGACCACAAAAGTTGCTGCACAAAGTACAAGACACATGTTTGCTGAATGGAATGGTGTCCCTGAAAGACCAAAAATGTATAGGGTATTAACTTCAAATCTTATAACAGCATAAAGTTATGCTTCCTCTAGCATGAAAAGGCAAAGGAGAGAATATTCAGGGAAGCCTGTCCTGTAAGGATGAAGGAAGGGCCTACGGGGTCTCTGTAGTCCCCAAAGTCTGTGACCAGTCTCTGGTCACAGACTTTGGCGTCCTACATGGACTGGGGTTCCAGTTGCCTATCATTTTCCAGCTGTACTTACAAGGGGCCAGCTACCTCTGGGGAAGCCACAGGGGCGACAGTGCCTGCCTGTGTTCCCAGGGCCCTAAGTGTGCAGGACATGCTTAGTAAAGGGGAGCTGTGGTTTCTCCAAATGAAATGCCAGAGCTGTACCCCACTGGGGACCTCCAGCCTGGGTTCCATGGATTTGCAGTGGGAAAGGAGACAGGGAGGCCAGGCAAACAAGGTGCTGAGGCCACTCACCTGGGATCAGTTTGGCTCTGACCTGTCTCACCTCTTTGACTTCCACCTAACAGGGTATTTAAGAACATATCTTAGCTCCTCAAAGAGTTTGGAAGTCATGGCACCAGGTAATGCCTAGCATCCTGCCTAGCAATGAACTTGACCCATGTCAAAGATCTAGCTGGGCTTTCTCTCCATCCCTGGTCCTCCACGCCTCTGGCCCTGTCCCCAGCGCCCCTGCCCCCTGCCCTCGCTGCGGCTGCGCACCTGGTGAAGCGGACCTCGCAGATGTTGCACATGTATGGCTTCTCCCCGGTGTGTGTCCTCATGTGCCGCGGCAGCTTCCCGGCCCCCATGATGACTTTGTGGCAGATGGGACACTGCTGAGATGCCTTGGGCTTCAGCTTGCGCTCCTCCACCAGTGGCCAGGGTGGGAAGAGGCTCCCCAGGTGGGTGGCACTCAGGAAGTTGAGATAGGCACCGTAGTCATTCTCTGCCTTGATGGGGCCTAGGGGCCCCCCTGGCAGGTCAGGGAACATGTCCTTGAAGAAGTCACTAGGGAAGGGTGGCGGTGGGGGCGGGGGCAGCTCTTCCTTCTCCTCCTCCTTGATCTTCCGGTTCTTGATGACCAGATCCAGTGGCCCACTGTCCATTGGCTGCTCAGGCAGCTGAGCAAAGGCACCGAAGTCCCCTGGCCAGAGGTGTGGGAAGAAGTCCGGGGCAAACGGAGATAAAGAGGGTCTCCTGTCAGGGATGTTGGCTTTGGGGTACAGGTTCTCCCTCAGCAGAGATTCGATGGAGAAGTCCCGGATCACCCCTAGGTGGCCAGGGCTGCCAGCCTGGAAGGAATCAGGGAAGTCCCTGGGTGTGTCTGAATAGGCCTTCTCCGTGAGATGGTCCGTCTTGGAGGGGCTTTGGTGGCAGTTGATGTCCTGGGGGTCAGGCAAGTTTTCTTGGTCAGCAAAGTCCTCTGTATCGTCATCGTCCTCCTCCTCCTCTTCCTCCTCCTCCTCTTCGTCCTCCTCGTCATCATCGTCTTCGTCGTCGTCATCGTCCTCCTTGTCATCCTCCTCGCCGCCGTCTCCGCCGGGCTCCATGATCTCCAGGCACACGTTCACGATGCACTGGATCTCCAGCATCCTGGCGGCATTGAGGATGTGCTTGACGTTGGAGGCAGTGATGGTGAGCGTGGAGGTGTAGGCGAACTCCAGGATGGCGGCCAGCGCCTCGGGCTGGACGAAGTCAATCTCGTACACGTAGGGCTGGCTGGCCAGGCTGCCGGCCGTGAAGAGCTTCTTGAAGTACTTGCTGCAGGCAGCCAGGACGGAGCGGTGCGTGCGGTACTCCTGCTCCTGCACCACCAGGAGCACGTCGCAGAGCAGGCCATCGTGCCGCTGCTCGTTGAGACTGCACAGCACCTCGCTGCTGTGGTTGGGGAAGGGAATGCCGATGAGCTCGTCAATGCCATTGGCCATGTTCTCAGCCAGAGCCCTGCGGGACATGGAGAGGAAGGCGGGTTAGTGAGTACAGCTGGGGAGGAGGACTCGGTCGGAACTCTGGACCCCCTGCTCCCCTGCACCCTCTGCTTGGCTGAAGGCTCCCCCCTGCAGTAGAAAGCCAGCCCTCCTCTCTCTCAGCTTTGCCAAACCTCACCTGCAATTCACAGCTCAGCTCAAGCTGGAGCTTCTCTCTGTGCCCTTGGACTCTTGGAGCTGATGTCTTGCTGGGCAGTGGGCATCAGCTGCTTAGCAAAAGCCATAGAGGCTTCTTGCAAGTTCAGCTTACCAAATTTCACTTTATAAATGTGGAATTGGGAATACCAGCATGAACAACCTCCTGAAAGCCAGCTGCTCTGTACACTTGGGGCACGGTGTCCACGTCCCACACCAGGACCACTGGGTGCTTCTGCTCTGGTTGTTTCACAAGTCCTCCAACGTCTTAACAGACTCCCATTTTGCACTGGCTACCAGGAAGCTTAAGACCAATTTTATGGCACATTATCAGCAAGTGAATGGGGCCTCATGGCAACTGGTTAGTTTCCTGTCCCTACTTCTGGCTTCACTGTAGCAGATGGAGTTTCCTTTCATTTGCAAATCTTGATCTTTTTACTTTTAAAATTAACATCATATGTATGTACATATATATTTCTCTTATAAATATTTGAAATCAATATAGATGCAAGTGCATTGCTAATTAATTTATCATGTATGTGTTCTGTTAGCCTCCCAGTTTTATAAACCCCTGAGGGAAGAATCCTCCTCTGAGATCCCTTTGTTATTATGGGGGCTCCTGCATCATGGATGGTTTGACTCAGCATTTTCAACTGTAGGATGGTGTAAGAGTACACCCCTATCACCACTCTGTTTTTCACTTTCAGTACAGTATTCAATAAATTATATGAGACAATCAACACTTGATTATAAAATAGCTTTATGTGCGAGGACCCTGCCCGCTAATGTAAGTGTTCTGAGCTCAGGCTGGGCTAAGCTGTGACATTTAGCAGGTCAGGTGCAGTAAGTGCATTTTGACTTAAAATATTTTTAACTTTTGATGCATTTATTGGAATGTAGCCCCCTTATAGGCAAGGAACGTCTGAATATATGTTTAGTTTGAAGTGTGGCCAGTGCTGGCCACCAGGAGAGAGGAGGGCAGGACAGAGATTGACTGGCATCCCCTCCTTTCAGGAAGCACAAGACTGTTGACATTGGCAATCTGATGAAAACTGGCTTATGCCAAAGCAGGTAGGGTCCTTCTACTCCTGGCAATGCCTGCAAGTGGCCCATGCATAAATCCTGGCAGTGGCCTGACCCTTATCTTGGTATGAATTAAAATGAGCAGAAAAGATAAAGACCTGTAAGCCCCATGTGTCTGTGAGAATAGCTCTGGGGATCCACACATGTGTCTTCTGGAAGTTTCAGCCCTGAGATGGCAGAGGGAAGGGAAGGGAGGAGTTAGAGGTGCCAGGCTCATCATAAGAAGGCACCAGGAGCTAGTGGGTATGCAGGGTGCTGGGTGCTTCTCTCCTACCAGCTTCTCCTCCAGCATTAGGTCGCCTGGACCTTCCCCAGGAAATCCCACCAACCCAGTGCTCAAGAGGTCTCTCAGAGCAAAGGCCTTATGCTTCCCACCTTCTTATCTTTAAAAGGACCAGAGACCCCACTTGCCATGCCTTTGGCCCCTAAATAGACATTGGGTACTCTCCTTGTGCCAGGCACTGTCCTAGGCTCTGAGGATACACAGAGAGCAAACCAAGAAGGCCCCTGCTGCAACAGGGCATGGAACTGGGAGGACAACAGAGCATGCTTCACTAAAGAGGGCATAAAGATGGAAAAGAAGCCATCTCATTTGAAAAGATGTTCCTCATTTTTAGTCATCACAGAAGTGCAACCTAGAACCACAATAAGATATTGTCACATACCTATTAGAGTGGCTAAAATTTTAAAAAGTGAAAACACCAAATGCAGGTGAGGATGTGAAGATGGATCATCCATAGCTGGTAGAAATGCAAAATGGCCCAGCTACTCTGGAAAATATATCACAGTTTCTTAGAAAACCAAATATGTAACTATCATAAGACCCAGTAACTGCACTCTTGGGCATTTACCCCAGATAAATGAAAACTTTGGTCCACAGAATAACCTCTACACAAATGTACATAGCTGCTTTATGCATAATAGCCAATAACTGGAAATGGCCCCGATGTCCTTCAACAGGTGAGTGGCTGAGCACACTGTAGTGCATCCAGAGAATGGGTCAGCAAAGAAGAGGAGCATGCAGCGACCCGGATGACCCTCCATGGGATAATACTGAGCAAACAAGGTCTACCATTGGCTACACAGTGCATGATGCCATTTATTTGACATTTTGGGGTTGGCAATATTGCAGAAAAGGAGAAGAGATGTGTAGTTGACAGGGGCCATGGTGGGAGAAGAGTGGGCATGGCTATACGAGCCACAGAAGGGCTCTTGTGGTGCTGGAATTGTCCTGTATCTTGACTAGATACATGTCAGTATCCCGGTTCATATTGTACCATGGTTTTTCAAGATGTTACCACTGGGGAAACTGAGCAGAGGGTACATGGGGCATCTCTGTATTGTCTTTCGTGCATGTGAACTAACAACTAACTCAAAACAAAAGTTTAATTTTAAAAAGTAAATGATAGAAAATGGCCCAAATCAATCAATTATTTTCCCCACCCTGATTTCTATGTATCATCTATCTACTGCAGGATAAGAGGTAGGGGGGATGGTGGGAACTACTTTACCCAGGGTGGTCAGTGGAGGCTTCCTGCAGGAAGCATCATTTGAGCTGAGACCTAGAAGATGAGAAGGACCCACCCCTGGGACACTGTGGGGAACAGGGTGGGAAGGCCCACCAAGATGCTCTTGGTCTGGGAGGAGGGCAGGTTCTCTTCTGAGTGGCCCCATTTAACTCAATTTTTGCTTGCTGACCAATTTATATCTCTATTTCTCTGGTGACTCTGATGGGCCATGTCTGCGCATATCCCCCAGGGCTTGTGTGTGACTCGCTGAAGCATGCTGCTCCTTCACTCTGACCAGAGAAGGTGTCCCCAGGCCATATGCTTCAATGGGCTGTGCTGCAGCAAGAACTGTGGTGCTATCTCCTACCATCTAGAGTAGGAGACAAACTCTTAGGGGATCCCTCCTTTCCCTGCACCCCATGCCTGATCCCGCTCTTGCAGGGAGAGCTGGAGGAACTAGGGCAGCCTGCATGGCTGAATACCAGGTAGCTCCTTCAGGACTGCTCTGCCCCAAGATGGCTTTGTGGGTAGTAGGACTGGAAGCCAGCAGCCTGCCCGCCTAAGATCTGGATCAGAGGGGGCACTCAAGTCCAAACTACACTTAATTTTGAATGTGTGGAGTCAGAAGTAGTATGCCCTTCTATGCAATGAGCAGGGGAACCTGATGACGCCTGTCCTTGGGCTCCGGCTCTGCTTCAGATATTGAAGACCCATAGGAGGACTGGGAGGAGAGGGCAGGTTTTCTTGGTCAGCACCGTTTCTCTTTGGGTCAAGTGCTGGCTCTAAGCAAGGGTTCGTGGATGAGGTGTCAGGATCACCACCCGCCCTCGGGCCTCCTCAGTTTTCACAGTACTGGCATGGAGCTCGTCCTGCGATCATCACTCCTGCTGTACAGATGAGGGATGGGGTGCAAGGACCTGAGCTTGCTCCCCAGGGTGTGCTTTGAGCCACAGCCAGCTCTAGCTCCTGACTCTGGCAGCAAGGGTGACCAAAAACAACCAGTTTTCTTCTGTCAGTGAGTGGCCTGGACTTCGGGTGAATTGAGAAGTGCTCAGGGACACCTATGTGGCAGATGTTGGGAAGCACTGGGGACAGCAAGAGTTGAGTGGCCCTGCCTTCCAGGGAGGCCAAACATGCAAATGCAGTGGCTGACGGGAGGCAGCCTGAACGAGTGTAGCCTGAAGACATCCCGGGCCCCAGGCTCCTGTGCTCTCATCTCAGGGACATGAGAGTTCTCAGAGCCCTGGACAGAGCTGCTGATTCCCCAGGAAGGTCCCCTGCTTTATGACAACAGCCAGTCTCTGCCAGGAAAAAAAGGGAGGAAAGGAAGCCTAGGCTCAAAAATCCTTCTCCATTCTACCTTCTGAAAACAGCTGTGTGTGGCACTCACATGGATGGGGTGCCTGGCCACAACACTCCTCTTCCATGTGTCCCAAATATACCTCTGTGCCCCTACTCTTCAATTCCCAAACATAAATTCCATTCTCAGCCTTCAAGCCTTTGCTCACACTGGCCTCTTGCCTCCAACAAATGCACCTCCAGGACTTCACATCCCACCCACACTCCAAGGACCCACTCAGATGACCACTTCTCCATCCCTCAGTTCAGATGCTAGGTCCCTCCAGCCTTTGGTCTCCAGAACACTTAAGGATCCCTGTCATTTATTTGATTTTGTCTTGTATCATAACTGGTTTTATATGTGTTTAGGCATCTCTGCTAGATTGTAAGCTGCTTAAGGGCAGATATTACTGTTAAATGCTGGCATTTAGCTGGTGAAAGTCTATGGAAAGGGCTGTCCTTAGCCACACTAAAATTATGTTGTTCACGTTACTCCATCTTTTAGGAGACTGTAGTGGCAGATTTCAGAGATGGTCCCTAGTGATTCTTGCCTCTTGGTGGCAAGGTTTCATACCTTTGTGTGTTCTCCTCCCATATAAATAGGAATGATCTGTGTGACTAATAATATCTGTGGAAGTGGTGATATGTGACCTCTGGGGTAGGATCAGGAAAGACATCATTGTTTCAACTTTGCTTTCTGTTGGATCATTCATTCTGGGGAAACTAGTGGCCATGTTGGGAGGATGCTCAAGCAGCCATCTGGAGAAGACCATATGGCATAGAACTGAGGCCTCCTGCCAATAGCCAACACCTGCTTGTCAATTGTGTGAGTAACCCATCTTTTGAGTGGCTCCTCCAGTAGCATTCGGCCTTCTGATAATGGCAGCCCTGACTGCAGCCTCATGAGACACATGGAACCAGAGCCGCTCTGTTCAGCTTCTCTTAAATTTCTGAGCTACAGAAGTAGTGAGACAATAAATATTTATTCTTGCTTTAAACCACGGAGTTTCAGAGTTATTTGTTATGCAGAAATAGATAACTGACACAGGGCACTGCTCATTTCACAGACATTATAGATTTGTGATATTTATCATGACAATTTTCTGGCAGATGGCAGGTTAATGTCTCAGCCTAACAAAATCAGCATATTACAATGTTTCAGTAGATGAAAGCAAATTTATTGAGGAGGTGATATCTTTTTCTAGTTCCCACAAAGCCACCCTATGGGGAGAAGGGTTCTGAATGTCAGAGTGGCCTTCTCCTCTGAGAAGTCTGTTTGTGAGTGAAATGCCCCTTCCACTATTAGGTAATAAGCCAAGGTCAGTAAAACCCCAGGGAATTTGTTCTTTATGGGGAGCTGAGTTTTATGGCTTGCCAGGCACTTATTCCTTTAAAGATGATCATGTTTGAAAAACCTTCTTATGGAAAATTCCTTAGGCTTTTCTCTGCCTTTTTAAGTAGGGGAGTCAGAACCCATTGGTGCCCTGTCTCACTGCGTGATGACTATGCCTGAGCCCACTGAAGGATGGAGAATGTCTAGCCTACACTAAATGCCCCATCTCCGAGCTTCTGGAGCAAAGTCTACTTGGCATCTAGAATCAGGAAACTGTAGCTGTGTGATTTTTAGAAGGCCCCTCCACCTTTCTGGGCTTCTGCTTGCTCATCCTGTCATTGGATGGTTGTGAGAAATCTGATAACACACGCATGCATGTCATTGTGACCAAGAAGAACTCAAGGAGGGGTAACAGGCCCTGGTCACCCTGGACTTGAAGGCTGGTCTTCCCAGCAGCGACTTCTCACCGTGTCTTGGTTTGTGGTCTTTGTTCCATTCCTGGAGGAACAGATGTAACCATGGTAGCTAGGGGCTGTTTTTCCAGGCTGAGACTAACTCCCCGGGGGGTGGGGGGACTGGGAGGGGTTCACTGTGGTCTGAAGGCAGGCGGAGGCTGCCACTCACTGCTTCATTGTCTTTTGGGGAAGAAGCACCTCCACCCTGTGCTCTGGGAGCTTCCCTGGTGACCCTAAGATTCCCATGCCCCGATGGGGCCAGCAGACAGCAGTGTCCCAAAGTGGGTGCCATGCCCCTCCCTGCCTTCCCGCCCAAGGCTCCCACCCCCTTCCCTCTCATCGTCCAAGCCAGGGCAGTCTGTCTCCAAGAATAACATGCACAGGGGAAAAAAATTAAACATTCAGGCATGTGTGAGTGCGTGCACACACACACACACACACACACACACAGACACAACAAAACGCTCTCCACAGCTTGTAGAGGCTTGATGTAAAATATAACCTCTAGGAAGAAGGGGATAGAAAAATACACATACAGTAGATCAAAAATAAAAAGGGAAGAAGGAAAGAGCAGAAGAGGAGCTCAGAAATGGAGGAAAGAGGAAAGGGAAGAGTGACAGTGGCGTGGAAGCCCTCTTAGGTATGGCCGCCATTGCAGAGGACACAAGGCCTAACTTAGCATGTCCTTCCACCTTGGTGGAAAGTTCTGGAACCTAAGCAAGTCTGGGTAACTTTGTCTGACAAAGAAAGGGCTTTGGATTATTCCACTGTAACATGGGAGCATCTATTCTGTCATAGAGAGACCTGTGTTCCCTTCTCTCCCTTCCATGGGGTCATTGACAATCATCATCAGTACTACCTACCAGTACCAAATACCTGTCCCATGGCAGTTACCAAACCTCTAACACTTCCTCAACTAGCACACTTCTGGAAGGTGGGCATTTTTACCAGAACCTCTAAGACATGGATAAACAGGTAGAGAGAAGGCAAGGGATGTGCCCAGGACCACATAGCCAGGGAGTATCCGAGCCAGGACGTGAAGCCTGGTGCATTTGGTGTCAGAACCCACATTCCCTCCCTTCACTGTGCTGCTGTATCCTAAGTCCACCTTGCAGACAGAGGGATTTGAACCCTCCCCCCGAGGGCTGGTTCTTACTTTAGAGTCTGAGCAGAGACAGGCCTGAGGGATGTAAACCAGAGAGCCGAGGCTCACACTGCAGGTAATTAAAGGGGAATGGAGGCAGGAGGAGAGTGAAAAGGAGAGGTGTGGGTGGGCACTGGACCCTGTGGGTTGGGGGACCAGAGCAGGCATCCAGGAGCAGGGCCTTGCCTAAGCTGCGGAGGATAGACAGGATTTTGTTGGACACAGTGGCAGGAAGGACCTCTCCCGTATCATTAGAATCTGGATTTCCAAATTTCCTTCCAAAAATATGCTCTACCTGGATCCCCTAAGTGGCATCACACCACAGCTATTCTCAGCCAGCTTGTACCTGGGATTGACAGAGAGCAGATCAGGTGAGGGCCCTGCTCTCAGACAGCCTGGTCTTACATCCTGGCTCCATCAGGTGGCCTCTGGGCCTTGGTATTTGGCCTCCTTGAGCCTGGTTTCCTCCTCTGTGCAGTGGAGATGTGTCCACCCCACAGTGCGGTCGTACACATAAAGTGCCTCCTGGTCCACAGCAGGTGCTCCACCAATGTTAGCAATGACAAAGTCTAGGAAGGACACAGGTCCCGAACACTTGTCTTGGCAGGGTGGGACCATATCAGGAGCCAATGTGCCTTCTGCACAGTTTTGTGGAGATCTAGGCTATTCGAGCACCTCTCCCAGACACAGTGTGAGAACAACCTCAAGAGCTCTGAGGGCTACCCCTGGCCAAGTGCAGGGTATCATACTCCTCCAAGGACCTTTCAAACCTCCTGTCTCAGGTACTTCTAACCCAATGAGGCAGGCAAGACTTGCAAAAAATCATGTCCATTTTATAGATGAGGAAAATGAGGTCTGGAGAGGAGCTGTGCCCAGGGTCACATAGAACAAGAACTGGTGTGTTCTAATGCCCAGAGCTCCTGCCTCCTGTGAGGAGCAGAGCTGCCTGGCTAGCTGAAGGCCCGTGTCCTTGGTTTCTCTTGGAACATGAAGTACAGGTATAGGCAGGTTACATCTTCCTGCGGTCCTCGGTTTGGCTATCTGGGAAACGGGAGAAGCTGAAGGATGTGTGAGTGGACTCCATTGACCTGAGTTTCCAGAAACACTTGGGTAATTGGTAAGAGCCTTTTGCCCTGAGAGATGACCTGTCTAGAGCAGGATCTGTTCCTTCTATGTCTGTATCTTTCCCAGGATGCCATCAGGCAGGAACCTGGTAGACCCAGAATGAACGAGATTGGCTCAAATAAATGAGAGGATAGTCCTGTTATCACAACTGGTGCCAAGATTGTCTCCATGTTCGAACGCAGTCCTATCATCCATAGGCACTTAGAGTACTTCGTCTTGTCTTTACCACCGGTATTATGATCCCTGTTTGATGGAGATCAGAAAGGCTAAATGACCTGCCCCAAGTCACACAGAAAACAGCAGAGCAGAGACCTGCTTTCTGCTTGAGTCCTATTGCTTTCTGGTCTTCTAATGGCTGCCTTTGTGGTGTGATTTTCGAAACCATTCTATTGCTATGATTCACAATTCCAGTGTCTCCTTGAATCTTGCTCAGTTCAGCATATCTGGGGCTTGAGATGGTGTTTCTATCTGCCAAATCCCCAGGGCAGGCTGGGCCCAGCCAGCAGATTCCCACTGTCCAGGAAGATGGCCCCACCCTGTCTCCAGCCCCCAGCTCGCCCTTGCCCGGTCCTGCAGCTTCAAGCCACCTGGTGGAATTAGTGGCTGTGGCGGGAGTGGGGAGGCGCTGGTCGGAGGTGGGATGGGTGTGGCTTTCCTTTCCAGAGCTGGGAATGAGGCTGGGCCCCAGCTACCTGTGTCTTGTTGAGCAGGTCTTTACCCTCTGTGGTAGGTAGGGTCTGGAACTCACGGGGGTGATGGGTGGCAGTGGGGTGGGGGGAGAGGGAGAGAAGCCTGGTCCAAGCCTCTGGCCAGCCTCTGTCTCTGCTGGGCATGCTCCACCCAACCTTGGCTATTTCCCCAAGCAGTGTAGCAACACCCCTTGGCCCCTGAGCCTCCCTGCCCTACAGGCGGGTGGGGGCCAGACATGTGGGCTGGAGGCTGGGCAGGGCTACTTCAACTTCCAACCTGTGTCCTGACTCCTGCAAGCATCCCTGGCAGAGTGCCACACTAGGTAGAGCCAGCCCCACCTGCTGTGCCACCTTGTGAGGACATGCTCAGGGTCTGCGGGCCCCAGCTCAGTCGGGTCCCACACAGCCCTTCATGGTTTCTGTGCAACTGGCTCTGAGCTTTTTTCCTCCACCAAAGGTGATGGCCATCCAGATGTTCCCTTGCACCCTCCTTCCATCTCCTGTGTTCTTTAATTATTACAGCTGCAGTGCAGGCTCCCCATCTTACATAAGCCTGCACCCTCCTCCTCCTCTCTGTACCCCATGAGACTGGTCCCCTCTCATCCCCAGGACAAGACTCATGAAGGCTATGGCAGAGACCAGACCTGGGAAGCAGGTACTCCTAGTTTCTTGTCCCAGCCGCAGAGATAGTTTTCCCATGGGGGCATTAGGTTTTCCTCCTGGGACCAGGCACTCAAGGTCACTCTTCTTCAGTAAGTTCCCAAGTTAACAACACAACAGGCCTGCTGAGCTTCACCCTCAGGTCTTGTACACATCCATTCTTCTCCATGCACTTTTCTAGGACCTCTGTATACAGAGGAATTATTATGCCCATTTTTCTGATGAGAAATGTAAACTCCTTCTCGGAAGGAGTGAATTTGACTCACCCAAGGTCAAAGAACCAGCTAAATGACAGAGATCCTGAACCTTCAGGCTCTGTCAGAGTCCACCAAGTTGTACACCTGTCAGCCCCACCCCCACCCCATCATCTCCTCTTCCATCCCTGCATTCCATCCTCCTCCCACCCTCCTCCCACACCCGCGTTGGTCTGGCGGATCAAATGGTGTCCCTCCAAGCTGTGTTCTTTAAGTATTTATTCACCCTTTATTTATTAGAGGGTATGGAGGGGGAGGGAGGTTTGTTTTCTTTCAAGAAAAATTATACACCTTTTTCTTTATGTTCGAGATAAAGGATTTACTACTTGCGTTTATTACAGGCGATTTCCTGAGCCAGAAAACTCCTTGGGAGCCTTATTAAACCTTATTAAACCACTGAAAATTTAGATAATAAAATAAATCACTCGTCTCCCATAAACAGCACTTGGCCACGCGTTACTGGGTTTCAGAATCCCTGCTGCCCCTGGCTGCTTCGAGGGAGGTGTCCCTGCCTGGTCTGCGGTGGGTGACCCCCTGCAGCCTGCATCAGCACAAACATAACTCACTGGAGGGTGGGGACACACATCACCCCACTGAGGAGCCCTGTTCTCTGTAGTTATTTCTGCCCTTCCAAGCCACCTCTGTAGAGGAAAGGAAATTGCTAGCTATTCGAAGGGATGTGTGGACACCTCGGTTGTGTGATTCTACATTTAACACTTCCTGGGGATATTTGAGCCTGGGTTCTAGGAGGCACTAAGCTAGCTGCACAGCTGGCCAGCCTCTAGGTGCCTTACGCCTGAGTGCTGTGCATGACCCCTCTGCCTATGTGCCATGACTGCCAGAGTTGTGGCCAGGGCTCCAGAAGCTATTCCGTGATGCAGGGCCTGGGGACTTTACCTGGGGAAGAAGAGACAGTGGTACCAAGTGAGTGGGTCACAGCCGGAGCTCAGAAAGTTCAAGAGCATGAGGAGTGAAGGCTGGGAAATGCCCAGGTGTGCAGTTAGCAGAGAGGGGCTCAAACACTTTGGGGGAGGATTATGATGAAATCCTAGCTCTGTTCTACAAAGGACTAATGGTGTGACTTTGGACTGGCCAAGTCCCTCTTGGAGTTTCAGTTTCTTCTTTAGTGTCCTCCAGCTAATCCACATAAGTATTTTGGTTCTGGGACAGATCCTTGGATACCAAGGTCATGAACAGCTCAACTGTGGATGTCTTGGAGCTGTTGTGCTAGAAAGTGGACTTCCTGTGACCCTGACTCTGCCCCTTGCCTCCACCCCAGGCCCTGGCAGGTTACATAGGAATGTAAGTGTGGGCTTTCAGAGGGCAGATGTGCTCCACGGTCAAGGAAGGGCTATTATTTGGCCACATCAGGTGGAGTGATGGAGCCTGGACAGGTAGCTGTGTTCCCTCACCCTGAGTGGACAATGGAGAAGAGGACTACGGGTCCCTCTTCTCCTCAGTGGCCAAGGGTGGTCACAAAGCTGGGGATGCCTGCCTGTCCAGAATGTGCACACATTCATTATGAACAGCCTTAGGGCCTTGTATAGGACAGAGGAACAAACAGGGACCATGCAGACATAATGCTGATGGTAAGGACGCTCAGCAGATACAGCGTAGGGCTTCCGTCTGAGATTCCTTCCAATTTGAATCAAACTGGTGCCTGAGATGTACTGAATGCCCTCGGAGCCAGTAGCTGTCCTAAAGATTTCATGTGGGTTCTCTTGTTTCATCCTCTCCAAAATTTTATGAGGTGGCTCCTGTCATCATTGTCAAAAATTGAGGGACAACTGGCCCTTGAGGCCAAATAGCCAGGCTCCAGGCTCCAGAGGACTCATGTCCGTGGTGTTGGCCTGGTCTGCTGAGTGTGTGAGAAACAGGGATGCAAGGGACGGGAGGCCTGGACTATGGCCCCACCGACGAGTGCGAGAGAGGCAGGTGAAGACCCCATGACTGCTAGGTCTAATCCAAAGGTTTGGACAGGCACCTTGGGTCAGAGGGCAGGGGCTCTGCTGGGTTCAGGGAGGGGACTCCACCAAGGAAGTGAGACACCCATGCAGCTAGGACGTGGGGCCAGAGGGCTGAACCTTCCGGCAAGGGGGATAGCATGTGCTAAGTGAGGCGCAGAGGCTGAGCGAGCATGGTATGTACAGGCAGGAATTCAAGGTGGTCTGGGATGCTGGGTTCAAAAGTGGAAGGGGTGAGCTCAGAGTCAGATGTGTTGGGGGCAAGAGCTGGGAGGACAGCAGCCCCTGTGGGGGGTGGGAAGCACTGGGCCTCCCAAGCATTGAACTCGATTAAAGAGGCCATGGAAGGTTCTGGATGGGAAAGGAATCTGCTTGGGCCTGCATTTGAGGAAGGTATGAGCAACAGGCAGTACTAGAGGGAGTGGGAAGGCAGCCAGCAACCAGTTAGAAGGCTTAGTCTTCTGACCCATACACCGGCCCCCATTATTCACGGCTACTCCCCTGCCCTTCTCTTGCCCTAGACCTCCATGTGGGATCCGGTTGGGAGGGCCCCTGTGGGGTGGCAGCTGTGGGAGGAAGGAGCTCCCACAGTACAAGGTCTGTCACAAGCGTGAGATGGGCTGATGTGCCCTGGCCCTTGAAAAGCACTCTGCCTCCCTGCGTGGCCCAGGTCAGGGCTCCAGCCGGATGGCCTCAAGATCCCAGCTCTGCCTGTGTTTTCCCAAGGAAGTGAAACCTCAGAGTTGCCTCAGAATTTGCACTTTTCTTCTAAGCAAACGCCATCCACCACGAGAACCACCTGGCATTTAGCTGGGAAAAAACACAATGGAAGCTTGCAATTTTCAGGCTTAATTGCACAGTTATATATAATATTATTATATAGAACTTTTATTGCATGAAGAAAGTCCAAGCATTTCCTCTTCCTATTTATACTCAAACCCAGTCTCTCCTCTGCTGGAATTTCCCCCTTGTCCACCGTAGAAGCAGAGGGAGGTTTGGTGCCAGGAGCTTTTTCCAAAGAAAGAGCGATTAGGAACTCATTTGCCATGAGTGGTTTCCTTGTGGAATATCAGTCAATAAACAAATGCTCTCACTCACTCACCATGCTCTTGACCTGGGCTTCATACCCTACAAAACACCCTACATCTGCTTTTGGGGGGCTTCTGGCTTCACTGAGTAAAGAAGACTAACCCATAGCAAGTTGTTACAGAGCAATGGAGCCAATAAGGAATCCAATATGGCGGGATATTGGATTCAGGGTCCAGTAAGTCTTAGGTGGCTATCTGGGCGGGCCCCAAATGCCTGGACATGGTCATGGAGAAGCTGCTGATGGTACACAAAAAGGCCATCTCTTCCCTCGATATTTGGTGCAAATCTTAGGGAACAGAAGGCAACCTTCCCTCTGCAGACATTGCCTCCAGCTTCAAGAGTTCAGCACCAAGGTCTCCTATGACCTCCATGGAGGAGGCTTCACCTTTCAGCCCCTTACAGAGTCACTACCCTCAGCCTAATGCTCCCACCTTACTCTGACCGCCACCACTAATTCATTTGCTCTGAGATATTTGGTCTCCAGACAATCATAAATTACAGTGAAAATATTCTCAAAGCATGAGAATCTCCATCTCTGCCACCAGCCCAAAGAAGACTGAGTGATCCATGGATGAGCTAGAATGGGTGCAGGAATTCCCTCCCACCTAAGATGCCTGCTTCCCCTTTAAAAAAGATTAGAAGTGTTGAATAAGAAATATGAGGTTAAAAAGTTAGAAAAGAGTTGGGAAACACACTCATGCTATTTGCAGATGATATGATTGGGTACTTTCCTATACAAATAACAGACAAATTCAAAAAAATGTCAGAAGACCCCATGTACTTGGCAATGAAAATAGAAACAACACCTAGAAGTAAGGTCAGAAGAAATGTGCAAGGTCCATACCAAGAAAGTTTTAAAATGACAGACGTGCTTTTTAAAAAGACATCAATAGAAAGACATACCCTGTTCTTGGATAGGGAGCCATGATATTGTAATGTCAATCCTCCCTAACTTACTGAAAAAATGTAACATGATCCCAATAAAAATATCAACCAGAATTTCTACTGAAACTAGATAAGCTGATTCTAAAGTTCATATAGAAAAATAAGCCTTGAAGAATAGCCAAGAAACTTTTGAAACAGATGATTAATAGGAACAGGGAGACTAGCCCAGACTAGCCCTACCAGATACGAAAACATTAGAAAGCCATAAAAATAAAATATTTGGCAATAGATTATGAGCAGATCAATAGAAAGTCATGGCACACCATAAATAGATTCACACAAATTCATATACATATGAATTTAACATGTTACACAGGTAGATTTTCAATTTTTCTTTTAAGATGAATTTTTCAAAAAATGGGATTGAGACAGCTAGCCAGTTGTGTAGAAAATAACACAAATCAAAATAAAAGTTGGATTCTTTCCTCATTCCTTACACCAAAATAAAAAACATATATAGCAAATATTCAAAAGTTTTATAAAAAACATGAAAATTAAATATTGAAGAGTTTTTATTATATTATTATTAATTATTTTGCGTATATGTGGTACTGGGGATTGACGCAGGGGCACTCTATTACTGAGCTGCATGTCTAGCCATTTTTTTAAAAAATATTTTTTTAGTTGTGTATGGATTCAACACATTTATTTGTTTTTATGTGGTGCTAGGATCGAACCCAGTGCCTCACACATGCCAGGCAAGAGCTCTACCACTGCGCCACAACCTCAGCCCCCTAGCCCTTTTTTATCTTTGTTTTTTTGAGACAAAGTCTCCTTAAGTTGCCCAGGCTGGCCTCAACCTTGCAATTCTCCTGCCTCAGCCTCCCAAATAGCTGGAATTACCACCACCATGCCTGGCCTAGAGAGCTATTTTATAATCACAAAGGGAAAACGCCTTTATAAATAAGAGAAAACTCAAAAGTCATAAAGAATGATAAATTTGATTAAATAATGATAGAGAATTTTATACACATCAAAAATTCCATAACAAAATCAAGACAAATGGGAAAATATTTTCAAACATATGAAGGGCTAATTTCCTCTGTGAGAGAGGGGGAGAGAGAGAGAGAGAGAGAGCGAGCGCACACGAGCTTATGTCAATACATCAGGAAGAGACTTCTTACTGGAAAAATTGGCAACACACATACACACAGAATCACAGAAAAAAATGCAAATAGCTTTTATACGTGTGAAAAATGCTCAGATCACTCAGCTTTAAAAATATAAAAATCAAGCAGGGTGCAATGGAGCACAACTCTAATCCCCATGGGTTGGGAGGCTGAGGCAGGAGGATAATAAGCTTTAGGCCAGCCTCAGCAACTTAGCGAGGCCCTAAACAACATAGCAAGGCCTGTCTCTAAACAAACAAACAAATAAATAAATGGGAGAAACTGGGGATGTAGCTTAGTGGTAAAGTACCCCTGGATTCAATTCCCAGTATAAAAAAAGGTATTAAAATTAAGTAGATTTTAATCTTCACTTATCATATGGGTGAAAATAAAAATTATGAGCAGGGCATGGTGGCGCACGCCTGTAATCCCAGTGGCTTGGAAGGCTGAGGCAGGAGGATCAGGAGTTCAAAGCTACCCTCAGCAAGGGCGAGGTGCTAAGCAACTCAGTGAGACCCTGTCTCTAAATAAAATACAAGATAGGGCTGGGGATGTGGCTCAGTGGTTGAGTGCCCCTGAGTTCAATCCCTGGTACGAAAAATAATAAAAAATGAAAAAATAAAAATTATGAGCCAGAAATTTCCCTTATAAATATTCACCTTGTAGTTTCACAATTGCATGTGCCCGACTTCTACCCAAAGACTATCATCTCTGCAGCATGGAATCTACAGCCAATAACTGGAGGTGAGCTCTGGGCCTGGCAGTGGGGACTGGCTAGATACCTCACAGAGTAGCACCTAATCATTGAAGAGGATGAGCGTGTGTGTAGCAGGCTGTACAGATAACCACCTTAGGATCTGTCATTGGCCACAGAGAGTGCTGCCCGGCAAGTGGTTTTTTGCCATGTTTAGAAAGAATGGACATGCTGGTCTGTAGACGCATGGCTTACACTAGACACTGCTTCCTCCTGAGGAGGGCTGGAGGCCTCCCTGTGAGGAGCAAGAGCCAGATTTATTTTCCTATATATACTCTTCAATGGTTTTGAATTTTTAAAAATTAATTAATTAATTAATTAATTAATTTAAATGCATTTCAAGTCATAGTACATACATAGAGCTCAATTTTTCCATCTCTCTGGTTGCAAACCAGATAGAGTCACACCATTTGTGTCTTCATACAGGCACCTAGGGTAGTGATGACCATCTCATTCAACCATCTTTGCTATACCCATTCCCCCTTCCCTCCCTCTACTCCCCCCCACTTCCTGTTAAAGCCATCGTTTTTTGAAAAACATTGAATGATTTAGATTCTCTTCCTTCTTTCACAAACTGCCAAATCTTTGGAAGTTTTTGGTCATGTCTGATCACTGCTACTATTTGTTGTGGGGTCTTTCAGCTATTCTGTTTGTCTTTCCGCCTGGAGTTAATGATACCAGTCTCTCTCATGAGCGCTTGTGAGGACCAAAGGAGAACGTGGGTGGGAGCAGGATTTGGTTGCTGTCATGTAAGACCCAACTATAGGTCAGAACTGTGGGAGCTTAGGGTGGCCATGCTCTGCCGAGCCCTGTGGCTAGGCAGGCCATGGACCAGAGCTAGGTTCTTCTATACACGTGATTTCAGTCTCAGGTGGTTATTTATTGGTCCAACATTTATTATACAGCAAAAGAGGACACAGACGATAGAAGGAACTATGATGTTTTGATACTCAGGAGGGCGTGAGTGCAAATGATGATCACAACAGTGAAAACTGACTTCCCTGATCCAGCTATTGCACAGAATTAACTTGATAGCCCCACATTATAGGTGCAGACACTGAGCTCAAAGGGTTGAAATGACCCACTCAAGGTATTAGGTCAGTAAGAGCCTCCCCACCTAGACTCTGTCATTGCTCTGTTGTGGAATTTCTGGTGAGTCCCCCTAGGGGATCCCTCCTTCCCCCCAGCCTGCTCTTCTCAGTCCTCCCCCATCTGGTCTGGACCTTATTTCCATGCCCTCTCACCTGGGTTTTCTGCAAAGCTGGTCTCTGAACAGCCCTCCAAACACATTTCCTTCTCCATGACTGTTCCTTCTATCTACTCACCCCTCAATCCCCGCTCCAGTCCCACCTCTTTTTCTTCCAGTCTCTTCAAGACCTAGTGTGAGTCAGGTTCACTTCTAACCTGACACCTTCCCCTAACCCAGATGACTTTGCATGGCATGGCAGCCAGCCTCCAGGATCCCAGTGATCCCTGCCTCCTGGTATTCACACCTGTGTAGATCCCTCCTATCCTGTGTCTGGATTGGTTGTGTGCCCATAGACTATCAGGCTATGATGGAGTACAACTTAAACAGCTAGGTTATAAGAGATGATGTCATTTTCACCTTGCTTTCCCTGGGGACTCCTGCTGTGGGGGGAAAACAGTTGCCATGTTGCAAGACCCTTAATCAGCCCATGGAGAGGTCCAAATAGGGAGGAACTGGGGCCACCAGCAACCAGCACCAACCTGCCAGCTACATGAGCAAGCCAATTTGGAAGCAAGTCCTTCTGTCTTGGTGGCTCTTAGATGACTACAGCCCCAGTCAACAACTAGACTGCAACTTCATGGGAAATTTCCCAGCTAGGCTGCTCTTGAACGTCTGACTATAAATATTGTGAGGATAATAAATACTTATTGTTGTTCTAAGCTGCTACAGGGGCATTTTGTTATGCAGCAGCAACTAACTAATGCACATTAGTTAATTCAACTCCCAGAGCAAGATGTCGCTTTTTGGTCCTTGCCCACTTTACCTAGATTTGTGTGTGTGTGTGTGTGTAATCTTGTCTTTCCAACATAACAGTAGAGATATCTATGCTTTATAATTCCCTTATAAGCCTCATGCTTAGCAGAGACTGGAAACAGAAGGTGAGAGTCACACTGACTTTCCAACTCCCTATTTGTGAAGAGTAGGCAGGCGAGTACCTGCAAGTCTCTATCATGTGCAAGTGCTCAATGCTTCTGATTGGGCTAGATCCCTCCCGTGGATGTATGGTGGCTTAGATATGGTTTGTGCGTGTCCCCAAAGGCTTATATGATGGTCTCCAGTACTTGCAGTGGTAGAATCTTTAGGAGGTAGGGCCTGTAGGTTAGGATAGGCCATTGGGGTACCACTCTCAGAAGGGATTAATGCAGTTCTTGAGGTATCTCAGTTCATTCCTTCACGAGTGAGTTTTCATAAGAAGAGTAAGGCTTGCCCCTGAGTCTCTCTGGCTTCCTATCTTGTCATGGGACTGTTCTCCCACAATGATGCCATCTGCTATGTTGTGATGTAGCCAGGAGGCCCTCACCAGAGCTAAGCAGATGACAGTACCATATTTTTGAATCTTTAGAACGGTGAGCTAGGTAATCCTATCTTCGTTATAAAGTGATCAGCCTCAGGTATTTTGTTACAGCAACAGAAGATGAATAAAATAGTAAGCACAGAATACACGTGAACTCATCACCTAAGCCCTACAACTCACCACCACAGTGGAGCATTCCTATGTGAACTTTCCCCAAATGTCCCAAATGTGTCTGATTCATAACTCACTTCCTAGGGTCTCCGAGAGGGAAAGAGGGAGGAAGAGAAAGGAGGGCCTGTTACTGCACTGAGTGCCACTCATGATTTATTTCCTTGCTCCACACCCTTTCCAAAAATATTTCTTCTACAGCCAGAGGGACAGCCTCCCTTTCAACTTTTCTGATGCTAAATTCTAAATAGATGGTATGCTTAACCCCACAGAACAACTTAGGAGCTTAAGAATCATAAAGAAAAATGCTGCAGAGGAGCCTCTGCTGCTCCTTTTGCAACAGCCCCTCCCCCTTCCCCGCCCCTGTCTCTCATGGAGCTCCCTGCTCCATCCCTAGGGTCACATCGCCAAGCCTGCCCAGGCCATTTTCCCTGAAGGCAGCCCGTGGGAGGGCAGGACCCTTCCCTGGCTGTCTCCCAGCTCTTTCCCAGGCTGGCAGGACTATTTTTCCAGACGAATCAACACAAGTGGAGGGGCGGAGGAGAGCCCCTTCCTACCATGGTGTCTGAATAGAGGCAGCCTCACCACTGTTTTGGCTGGGTGGGTGGAGGTGACCAGAGGCAATTACTGTGGAGCCCCTCCCCTCCCACAAGACCCATTTTAACCAGGGTGTAATAAAGCCCCAGCTCATCCACCCTCTGATTTGGGTCAAATGAGATGAATTTTTAGCTTTTCTGGGGATTTCTGGCCAACAGGGAAGGCAGAGAGGAGAAGGAAGAAAACAAATCCACTAGAGTTCCTAGAAAAAACACAGGAGGGAGCGGGAGCCAGTCCACGCTTCCCTCTACATGTGCTCCAATGAGCCATCCTGGTCCCCAGGCCTAAAGGTCACTATCCGTGCCCCTCCCTCTTGTTTGCTCCCAATGTCAGCCCAGCCCCCACACCCTCGGCCTTCCACATTCTGTCCTCTCAGCTAACACAGCCCCTTCCCAGCCCTCTCTCTACCCAGCTTCACTGGCCTAACTCTTGCTCATCCTCGGAGATTGCCCCAGGTGTCACCTCCTCTGGGAAGCCTTCCTGAATCAGGCCTTCCGCGCCATGTTCCCATCCTTCCCTCTCGCCTCACCACATGGAGGTGTAACTGAAAAATGGGCGCTACAGGGATGGGCCAGGGGAGAGGTGGGAGGTGCTGGGGTGGGGGCCGCGGGCCACAGGGAGAGCTGCAGGGTTAGCCCTGAGGACTCGGATGTGAACATCGGAGCAGCCCATGTGGTGACAGCGGCTGCCAGGAACGCAGAGGAACAGCCCCGTCCAGGGGTACCGACCAGGCCTCATGGGGAGCTGGGCCTGGGCTCAGATGGGACAGCAGTAGAGGCAGAATGTGGCTCCACGCGGAGGGAGGCTTCGCGGAGGGAAGCAGGGCACCTTGGACATGGCTGTGGGCCATTTACGAAGCCTCAGGCTAATGGACCTTCATTACTGAAATTGCAAAGGGAACAATGTGTACCCAGACGGCAAGTTGAGCAGAGCGGGCGCGTGAAGAAGGAAAACGCGCTCCCCAGCCCCTCGCCTTGCCCTTCTCCGCTGTCTGTCCACCAGGGGCACCGCCAGCACCTCCGCTGCTCCTCCAGCTCTTGGCCTCCCTTTCCTTTGTTGGGATGCTTACCTTCTCTGCCTCCGAGCCCCTCCCTTTTCTCCCATCAAAAGTCCTGAACTCTCGTTAAGCCCTCAGGCAGTTGCAGTAGGGGGTCTTCAGACCCCATCTCGTTGGGGTGGTGAACAAACAGTTCCACACATGTACACGTGTGACTGGTCTAAAATGTTCGCGGGTGGCATGCAAATGATGGGCTTCGGGAGGACTCACCACAAATGTGTGTGAACACATTACTGAACCCCATGCAGAGGAGACAGCCAGGCAGGGGCCCGTGAAACACTGAGTTCCCCAAAGGATGCTCATCCTTTTTCACTCCTTCCAAAGGATGGAAGACACAGAATGGGAATGCAAGTTCCTTGAACGAGAGAAGGGGCTGTTCCTCTGCACACCCCACAGGATGAAGCATGGAGGTCCTCATCAGTGGGCATTCGCTATAGTGTTTGTTGAGTGACTCATCGAGCACATGTGGGCCATTTACTTGAAGTAGTCAGCACCACCTCTGCTGTCCTAAGGAGGAAAGGACCCAGGAGTATAAGTCATAAAGGAGGGAAGGCCCTCAGTAAATAGCAAGTGCCGGTGCAGGCTCTGCCCTTCCAGAAAAGCTGGGCCTGTACATCTGCTTGTGTGTGGCAAAGAGGAAAATGCTAACCCAGGACATTTACATGGGCTAAATCTCTCCAGGAAAAAAAAATAAGAATCCTATTTCTTCTGATTAAGTAATCCCTAAATCAGCATAAAAAGGATTTTTTTTTCCTGGAAACCTTTGACCCAGCAGTGCTTCAATATTGCTATAATTTCAAAACATAACAAAGATAGTCACCGTGAAGTATTCCAGTTTGCTTCTGAATATGGTCACCCCTCCTTATCCAGGGAGGTTATGTTCCCAGACCCTTAGAGGGTCCCTGCAGCTGTGGGGGGTACTGAATCCTACAAATACCACATGTTCCCTATACACAGGCACCTACGGTAGTCTAACCTAGAAGTTAGGCACAGTAAGAAGTGGAGAACAGTAACCATTAATAAAATAGAACAATTATAACAACATACTATAATGAAAGTTATTTAATACATGAATCACTTATTTCTGGAAAATTCCATTTAGTATTTTCAGATGGCTGCTGACCACCGGTAACTGAAACAGTGGAAAGTGAAACCCCTAATGAGGGGAACTGCTGCACTCATAGTGGGAGAAGTGGGGACACCTTTGAAGGAACTGGATCCCAGGGAGGAGCAGGAGAGCTGTTTTCTGCCACCTACACCCCAAGGTGGGCCAGTATTAGCTGCAAGCCTGGATCGGGCCTGACTTCCACACTGTGGGCCCACTTGTATCCTTTCAGAGCTAACCCTGAGACTCTGTTACAGCCATAGAACCCCTGGACACTGAGGGTTCAAGGGCAAGACATGTGCAGAGCAATTTTAACAGTTTTAACTTATTTCCTGAGCACAGACTCTTTGTGCCAGGGGGTGAGCTGGACTCTTTAACCTAGATTATCTCATTTAATCCTTCAGGTAATCTTGTGAGATGGTGATTCTTACCCCCATTTTCCAACAAAGAGAAGGAGGCCAGGAGTGATAGATCACAGGCCCTCGGACTGCAGTGAGTCATAGGCCTGTTCCAATCTGCCAGTTCCTTTTGAGAACATCTGGTAAGGGCCAGAGAAGTGGGAAGGCTGACCTCAGACATCAGAAGAGCTGTTAGAAGGCCAGCATTGGATAGGAACTTTTATAGTCAAGAATGCTGAGTCCCAGAGGAGGAAGAAGACATGTCCCCATGGTTATGGCAGAAAGTAAGGCCTGTAGTCCTCACCATAGCTAGGATGCGCATGCTAGCATGGAGAACTCTAGCAACTACCAGGGGACCCAGGCTGTGGCCCTCTGCTCAGCTCTCCACTGAGGTGTAGGCTCAGGCAATAGCAGCTGGGGAGAAGTTGGTGTCTCTGACCGCCAGTGCCCTGGAAAGAATGATAAAGGCGCCATCTCACCCCTGCACTCCTTCTTTTCCACCACTCAAGTCCAGAGGTGAGGTCGCCAAGTTTTGGTATTCTCAGGACTTCCCTACTTGAAGCACTGGAAGGTCCACATTCCATAAATTGCCTTGGTCCCTGGCAAATTGGGACTGCTGGTCACCTGAGACTGTCTCCACCTTCCTGGATATACCACCCACCTCCACTGTCTTTAGGGATCACATGACTCCAGCTCCACTAGACAGTGTGCGGCTTTTCACTCCTGCCTACACCTTGAAATGCTGCCAGAGGAAGTGCTCCTGCCACCAAGGATTGCTCAACCTGGTGCCTTTCTTCTTTACCTGTTAGGGGGTGGCCTCTGCCTCGCGGCTCCCAGAGGGATACAGGGCAAGGAGAGGAAGAAGAGGGCAAGAGGGAATGTGATAAAAACAGGAAGAAAGGAGGGAAGGGGAGCTGAATGAGACCTAAAATGGAGAAAGGGACCAAAGGGAAGCAGAGATGAGGAAGAGGTGGAAAAAGGAGAGAAAGAAGGTTCCTGAACGGTAGGGGTTGTGTAAGTGAAGAAACGGGCCAGCTGGGGCCCAGGTACTTCACAAATGCTCACTGGGCAGAGGTGCACTTAGTTATGTGGGTCTGTGGGATTACCTGGTTCAACATCCTCATTTTGAGATTTTTGGGTCTACATAATTGCAAGGTAAGGGCCTCCATAGCAGAAATCATGTTGACCCACGCCCCCCTCTTTTTAATCAGTTGAGAACTTTCAAAGTATCTTGCACATGGCAAGGTCTTAAATGTTCCTTAATAAGGACGGTGACAATAGTGATATTGATCTCTGGCAATCCAGGTATCTTAGGCAGGTCTTTCCAAGTCAATGTCAAAACAAAGTTGGATAATTATCTTGGAAATTTGAGCAACCTGGCCATGAAGAATGGGAAGGTGGCCTCGATCCATTGGGAAACAGAGGCAGGGCTGGCTCCATCTGTGGGCGGTGACTGGATGGGTAACTGAAGGGTGCCTCTCTGAGCTCTGCCCACCCCAGTGTAAATCTTTCATCAGCTGCAACCTATGCCATCCAGCCTGGCATTCCGATCACTGGGAATTCTCACCAGGGGAGATTTTAATAAGGAGCTCTGTGGGTGGAAGCCACTAAAGCATTCTTATCCTGCACCCAAATTATTGTAGGATTTCTGGACTCGTCCAAGTGTCATGTGTGTCAGCTCATCAGATCAACAGCTCGTCTCCTGGGCCATGTCACTGGCCATGGGTGTTGAGGGAACAGGAAGGTGGCAATAGGAACTAGAAGGTAGTCCAGAGTTAGACCTGGTCTCTGGGAAGGGGAATGGAAGGAGATAGGGTGGAGGCTAACGTGACATCTAGCACTTTCTCTGTGCAGAAAGTAGCAGTGGGCAGCTTGGTACAGAGAAGCAAAGAAGTCCACAGTGGGCTTCTCCTCACCCCGGCTCCCAGGGAGTGTCCTTAAGCATTCTCCCTCCACCCAGGAAGATGACCCTATGGTCAAAACATTTTTATTGCTAAGCGAATGACATGTGTTTTGGTTTGGGAGAAGGCATCATTGCAAAAGTTCTAAAGGTAGCATGCAGGACTCTGGAAGAGGGGGCTCCTCCCATTCTCACCTCGACAGCTTGCTCAGGAGCCCTTCACCCAGACCCAGGCATCTGGATGCCGCTGCCAGGACCATGAATCTTAAACAAAATCTACAGCTGCAGTTTGTGTCTTTCGTTGACTGCTATGAACTTTGATCAACACCAATGTTGAGAACACTTGAATATCAGAGCTCTGTTAGAGATTCCCAATAAATATTATACACACACACACTCACCCCTGAAAAAGCCCCTAGTCAGGAGACTTGCTCAACTCTGGGCAAGTCTGCATTTCCTGGACTTGTCTGATCTCTCTGCTTTGCATAACACCTTTTAATATCCTGCAGATGTGGTATGACAGGCACACCTTTGGAGAACACTGGTACAGAGCTGTGATCTCCAAACTTCTCAGTCATGGAATTCATAAAGAAATAATATTTCTATGGCACATGGGATCCAAAGGTTCTCTGGAGTTACTGTCCTGTCTAGATGACAAAAAGGTGTAGGGGGTCAGTATCTGGGTGAAGCCACTGGGCAGGAAGCTCTGAGGACAGAGTCTTCTGGGATGAAAGCCTGAAGGCTTGACCTCTTGGCCTGGCTCTGGTTCAAACCAGCCTCCTTGAGGTCACACAGGTAGCATGGCCACCAGGGCCTCTTCTCCTGCATTGCACAGCTTCCCTCTATGGCTCTAGGAGAAGTGGTCTTATCAGAGGATGCCTGTTTTGTTTTCAGAGATGTGGGGGCTGGGTGGGGCAGCTCATCTCCCAATCTACTGCCTGCCCTTGGAGCCCAGGGTCAAAACAAGCCAGCTCTGCCTTCTGCTTGCCCCTCCTGCCTCTTCCCACTCAGGGCCTGGAATGCAGCCCCAGCAGGTGGTGCAAGGGAGTTTTCTGGGCCAGGCAGCCCTGTCTGCAGAGATCTCTTGTTTCCAGCATGTGCTATCTGCTCTCTCTTTCACCTGTTACCCAGGCACCGTCTCCTGGCTGGGCCTGACTTGGGCTTCCATGCCCCAAGGATCCTGGGGGCTGTGATCCTTGCAGGGCATCACTGGGTGCTCTACCATTCCCAGGCTCTAGTCCTGTCTCTGAAGGCCCCTTCTGCCCAAGGCCTGCCTCTCCCCTGTTCTCTGGATTACCGTCTATGGCCACCATCACATGTATATTCAGAGGATCCACATGCCCCGCTGATGGGATGCTGCCAAGCCCTCTGGAGGTGGGGCTGAAGGTGACTTACTAACAAGATCAATCATTCTGCTTTGATTTAAAGCAAAATCTATTTCACAAGCCATATTGGATGCTAAGCAAGAGGCGAGTGTGCCGTATCTAGATTATGGTGTACAGGACAGAGCAGCCACTGGACATCAGGAAGCCTGGATGTGAGACCTAGCTCCATTCTCTGCCGAAATGCTCAGCTTGGAAAGGGTGCTCAGCTTTGAAAGGGTGCTCAGCTTTCAAGAGTCTTGGCTTTCCTCTGAGAGTGAAGGAGCTTGGTTTTACTTTGAAGGTCTCTTCATGGTTTTGCAGCCTACAAGACTATGATTAGGGAAACAGAACTGGTAGAACAGCTCTGGGACCCTGAATGAGCTGTCTACTCTACTTCTTTTACTTGTAAAGTCATGGCTAATTTTATGTGTCAGCTTGAGCAGTCCGTAGTATGCAGATATTGGAGTCAAGCACTAATAAATGAGTGAACTACTTTTTAGATAAGATTAATTTTTAGATTAGTAGACTTTGAGTAAAGCAGATTACTTTATGTAGGTGGGCCTCATCCAATCAGTTGAAGGCCTTAAGAGATATAGACTGAGCTCCCCAGAGGAAGAGGGAGCTGTGCCTCCAGATAGTCTTCATCAATCTAAAACATCAGCTCTTCCCTGGATGTCCAGTCCTTCCAGATTTTGGACTTGCTAGCCTTAGAATTGCATGCACACAACATGTGCATATACACAAACCTATTGATTTTGTTTCTATGGACAATCATGATTAATACAATGTGGTTGGATGAAGTCAATGGTGTTCAAATTTGAACCCTGAGGGTCTTAATCCAGGTTGCACATTAGACACCCTAGGAACTGCTGGAACACTGGCATCCAGACCCCACCTCAGGCCAGTTGAATCAAACTCTGGGGACACTACATGGGCATGAGTGTCTTTGAACATCCCAGGGCCTCCCCCGGTGCAGACTGGGCTGGGAACCACATTGAATGCGCGCCAGAGTCACTTTGGAGCTGATTTAAAAATGCATATTCCCTGGGCACCTTCCAGGGCCTACAAATCAAAACCTTTGTGTGGATTCCTGTTCCCACTAGACAGCTGGAGCAGCTGCTGTCTAAAGTTGGAGAACCTGGGAGGGAATGGGAGAGGCCAGCAGGGCCCCATGATCCAGGGACAGCTCTTTCCAGAGCTCAGTGAGCAAGAACAACTCAGCAGCCTCCTGTTTCCATTGAGGGCATGTTGTTCCTGCCAAGAAGGCCCTGTCCATCCTACAGGGCACCCGTGACTGTCTACCACCTTGTTGTCCCCAGCCCCAGGGCAGGGCACAAGCAGGCACTTATGCATTTCTGCTGTCTGAGTGAATCCATGACCACACTGTCCCATCTTCGGGCTCTCCCCTAGCCAGGTGTTTCTGTGCATGGCATGCCTTCTGTCTTGCCCAACTCTTCTGTCACTGCTGGAAAATGCCCTTCTCTTCTTTGTTGTCTCACCTCCTAGCCCTTGTCCAGGCTCCTGTGGACACCTTCTCCCTCTGAAAGATCTTCCCCAGCTCTGCTCTTCTCTCTGCTGTCTCTCATCACTGCACCTGAATGCCCTCAGTCAGGCCCGGGGAGCAGCCCCACAGGTATAGGAGCTACAGGACACCCAGCAAGAAGCTATAGGAGCTCCTGGTGCATGCATGCAGGAAATCTCCACTTGTGATCAACAAAGACTCAAGGTAGCAAGTTGGATCCCACCCCCGTTTATTTGGAACCTCTGCCCTCCAGACCAAGCTTTTGAGCTGTACGTGCATCACCTTGAACCCTGCTCTTTCCAAGGCCAGGCCGGTGCTCTGGGCCACTGTAGTGTGAGGGTCTCCACTGCATTGAGAGTGGAGCAGAGGAAGGCTCTGTTCTGTCCTTGAGGAAGGCAAGAGTGAAGGGCAGGAGGAAGCCAAGGTGGCGAAGCAGAAAGGAGATCTATTATGCATGGCAGGGTGGCTCCTGTCAGCATTAGCAGATTGTCCATTTCAAAACAATTGAAGAGACAGTTCCGAATGCTCTCGCCACAACCAACTGATAAACATTGGAGAAGAGAGATGTGCGAAACACCCTGATTTGATCATTCCACATGTATACGTGTGTTGAAACATTACACTGTACCCCATAAATATGTCCAATCATTGTGTGTCAATTACAGAACAAAATAAAACTGAAGGAAAATAATGGTTCAACCTGTCACCTGGACAGCAATTTCACCTAAGACTTGCAAAGAGATTTTAACTTTGATATTTTTAGAGAAATTATTAAAGACTTTATATAAAGCCAACAAGTGTTCTTGCTTTTTATAGATTTATTATAGTTTTCCTACTGTGTTTAAATAAATCCCTCGTATGGAACTGAAAGGTCCTGGGGAGTTCAGTAGTTGGGATTGGCTTCGGGGAGGTGGGTCTGGGTCCTGCAGGGAGAGCAGAGGGAAGGGATGTGAACAGGCATTCTCCCAGCCCTTGATCTTCTGATGAGGCTGGCCACAACCCTGGAATCAAGGACACATTTCACAGGTGAGGCTCACAGAGATGTAGTAACTGACCCAGGGTGTCAGTGCTCCTGTGCAGGGGAGCCAAGACCCAAACCAGGTGACTTTAAGGGACACCAGGTAGTGTCATGGAGGTAGAAAGGGACTCAGCTCTTCAGCCACTGAACACATGCATTTTAAGCAGGTACTTTGTGCCAGGCATTGCTAGGCACACGGCAGCGAACAGTAGTCTCAGGTGCAATGAATTTATAGTCTAATGGAGGAAGGATGGATGGTGCCATCTTGTTGGGCCAGAGGCAGCAAAAGGAAAAGGAGGAGGAAGCTGTCCCCATCCCAGTGGATATCAGCCAAAGACCCAGAAGAGCTGGAAAGAACCAGCCCCATCTCAGTACGGGGAGGTGGGGGGGCTTGCAACAAGCAAACAGTCAAAAGGGGACAGAGGATTTCACTCTCTGTGGGAAGTTTGTGGCAGCGGTATTTTTAGGATGGCAGAGGGTAGGAGGTATTTTTAGGATGGGCTGCTCTTCCTATTACTCCTCATACCCCGTCCCTGTAGGGAAGGGATGAAAGGTGGCACTGGGGAAGGGGGAGCATCGTCAGCTGCTCTATTCTGCAGAGGAAAGCACTCTAGGCTTTGTCCTTGGGCTGGGGCTCCAGATGTTTGACCCCCAGCCAGTCCCCTGCTGGCCTTCCCTCCACAGCCACTTCCCTTTTGGGACTGGAGTCTGATGCTCCCTTCCCCTGTCCAGGCCACATCCCCTCTCTCCCTTCAGGATGACCTGAAAGGGAAGTTTATAAGAGGAAAATGAATGAAAAGGATCCTATTTAACAGCACATACTGGGCGGAGAAACTTCCTGACAGGAACCAATGTGGAAACCAGGCCCAGTTTGGCCATGGAAAACTGGTTTGGCTCAGAACTGGCCAGAGTGGACAGGAGACCTCGGGCAGCTGTACGTCGCAATTAAACTGACCTTGTCCAAGTTCACTTTCTTTCTTGTCCCCTTGAACCAAACAGACACTATAATAATCTGCACACCACAGCAGGAGAAAGGTACCTTTTTTTTTTTAATCCAGGGGGGAAAAACCCACTATTTAGGTCTCAGAGATGGATGGCAAATCGGGAGCAGATGTAGGCAGATGAGCGGGCCAGGCTGAGCAGAGCCGCTGCCACCAGGCGCCCAGCCTGAGTCAGCCGGGTGGGGAGGGCGGGCAGCAGTGGGCAGGGGTGGTTATCTTTATTCTTGGGTTTGGGTGTGGGGTGCAGCAGGAAACAATGCAAACAGAAGAGTCCTCGGGGCTGGGACAGGCTCAGGGCTGGAGCAGGTATAGACAGGCTCCCAACAGGCTGCTCTTTGGGCCCAAGAATTACAACAGGTCCAGAATTTGAACCAGGAGGTTTTCCTCTTACCCTACCTTCCTCCCTCCTCCTCTCCACCCACCCTTGCTGTTTGTTCCTTTTATTCAGGGCTAGGCCCGGCTGTGGCTGGCCAGTCAATCTCCACCCCAGCTCCCTACCCCCTTTCTTTAAGAGCCAGGCCAGGCCAGGCCAGGCCAGTGACTGACAGGAAGGGCTGGTGCCGGCATTTCAGCCCCAGTCCTGCCTCTGAGCTTCCATGCCACGTTCCTGCACAGTGCCCATCCCCTCTCCTCAGTTCTCCCTTTCCTCTTGTCGCTGTGAGTTGTCCCTTGTCGGCCCTAACAGAAACACAAGCTCCCTAGGGTGAAGGTGCTGTTCCTGCCTCCCAGGCCCCTGTTGGGCCCACAGTGGGTATTCAGCCCCTCTGCAGTCTTTTCTAAGATCACCCTTACCAGGCACTGCCCCCTGGAAAGAGAACTCTCAGGAGCAGGACCCCCTCCCCCCACACACACACACACTGGTGCTCAGGAGTGGGTCTGGCACATAGCAGGAGCCTGACAGGTGCCCCTCATGTGAATGGATAAGGATCACTGGGCACCAGGGAAGCCCCCACCCCAGAAAGCACAGCAGTGTAGAACACAGAACCTCCCAGCACCCACTAGGGCTGCCTCTGGGCACTCTCTTAGTGTGATGATGAGGGTTTCCTGATGCCCTCAGGCCAACTACAGGCAGAATTTGGTTTGGGACAGAGTGACCTGGTTTTCCCAGCCCCTACGAATCTTCCAGAGATAGAATGCGAAGAAGAGTGAAGGTGCTTTCTCCAAGATGCTTTTGATGGGTCAACATAGAAAAAAGAATCAAAGCAATGTTTAGCCAGAAGGTCTCAGAGCACTGAAGCTGGGAAATAGAGAGAAGAGGCACCCTCAAGGTCTCCTCCTGTCAAAGTCCTTTCCATTCAGTGATGTTTTTTTGTGACAGCTTACATCATTATTAACATTCTGGCGCTATTTTTTTTTTTAATTCTCAAATTTCCCTTGACCCTTTGACCCCTCTAGTTAATTAAACTCACATCTTTGCCAACATCAAAAATAGGTCATCAGTCAATGTGCTCAAAGCCCCACAAGGTACAAGGAGAGCAGGCAAAAGGGGTGTTGGGCAGTTAGTTTCTCCAGTCTTCTGGCCTCAGTGCTTTTTCCACCCGCCTCTCCCACCCCGCAGTGCCGCGGGCGCCTCCGGAGGTTGGTGTGTGCGGGACCGCAGCAGCGAGAGCATGCTGGATGGGGTGCACACCCGACAGCCTACTCAACAGACTTTGGTTCCCTCGAATTATTCTCTCCCCTTTCAAACTCCCATCTTGTCCCACGAGACACAAGGACACGAGTCCCCAAAGGGGCTCCCTGGTGTTTGCTGCAGCCTCCGGCATTCCTGTCCAGAGAGGCTGGAGATGTGACAAAGCTCTTCTAGCCCTGTGCCAAATAAGGAGAAGCAAGACGGCAGCAGCCATCCCGGAGAGGAAGGACATGCGAGAACCTCCACAGGATCTTTGGATCCTGGGAGCCCTGAGCTGCGCTTCTCCCTGGCTTGGCTGAGATCACCCGCTCTGCGACTGCGCAGTTCCCCTTGATCCCGCCTCGTTCTGGGCTCTCAGGCTGGCAGGCAAGGGCTCCATCTGCAGCTTAAGGGACAGCAGGAGTCCTCAGACCTGCTTCCAGGTGGGGGAAGGGCAGGTGACTCCTTTCTGCCTTTGCCTAACCTTGGTTTTGTCCTGTCTGGATGTCTGAAAGGGAGAATGGTGGGTTAAACCGAGGGGCCTCGAGGGGCCCACCTGCTCTATGGCTAATCCCTCAGCACCTGCAGAAATCAGACACTCCGTGGAAAACGCCCCATCCTCCCACGCTTGCTCCCCGAGAGCCCCAGCTCTCCTCTCCAAACTGAACACATAATCCACCTACGTGCACCTAGGAAGGCACCTGGCACGCAGCACCCAAAACGTTGCTGCCTCGCCCAGCCCCGCCCTCCCTTCCCTCGCCTGGCCCCAGCGCCTGCGCAGAAATTCAACAAATGGTACTGGAGCCCTTCTAGGCCTGGGTGTGGTGCCTAAGGCGGGGCGATGATGGGACCCTACTTAATGAGCTGCTTGTGTGTCCTGAGTACCTTGTGAGGCACTTTACTCCTGTGGCCCAATTTATTTTCACAAAAACATTTTTAATTTATGGGGAGACTGAGGCTCAATAACTGATGGCGAGAATTGACAACAGGTTCTTTATAAATCACCATAAGGCTCAAGGCGATAAAAGCTTGCAAATGTAAATTAGAAAGTGCTGGGGTGCCCAGAGGAGGGCGATGGTGGGGAAGGTTTCCGGTGGGGAAGGTTTCCACTCGGGAAAAGGGGATGATGGGAAGAGTGGCCACAATAATGCCCAGCTCAGGTAGGGAGGGTACCCACCTGAGAATGTGTAAATGGGACATTTTTTTCTATATTCAGACAATATCCAGGACACTGACCCTAAGTACTCTCTGCTTTCCAAGCACCTTGCCAGCCACTGCCATCGTGGTCTGCTGGTTGCCCAGCAACTGACTTCTAAAGCAGAGGAGACACAGAAACCCAGCAGGAAGTGGAGTGCCTGGCTCTGAGCTGGGCAGGAGCCTACTTCAGCTTCTTGATGGACTTGTATCTTCCTTGATCACAGCATCTTTGGGACAGATACCATGATGGCTGCACACAGGAATCCTCTGGACTAGCATGTCAGCCAGAGGACCCAAAATGCACTGCTATCTGAGGACCTACAGGATTGCAAGAGTACAAAGTCCTTGCACCTTTTTCCGGAACCCTGAGTACCCTCACCTTTCCAACTCATCTAAATAAACCAAGGACGGGGCTTCCACTAAGCGCCAGTTGGCCCTCTGTCCTCTCCTTCACATCTGCCTGTGTCTAAACTCATCCAAGACAGCACCTAAGAGCCCTTCCTGCAAACACAATAGGAACAGTGTAGAAAGAAACCTATGACATATTGTTAGAAGAAAAAAAAATATTTTGTCCTCTACTGGCTTTTTATTATAAGGCAATTCAGGCTCATTTCTTAAAAATCAGAAAATCCTTGGGGGGGGGCGGGTGAGGGCACAAATTTTTAGTTACAAGATGAATATGTTGAGAGACCTAATAAAGAGGATGATGATAATAGCTAATAATAATTTATTGTACACTTGAAATTTGCTAGCATTTTTTATTAACATAAAATTATGCGTATTTCTGGGGAGAGAGTAGATCTTAAGTACTGTCACCACACAAGGTGATGATGTGGCGTGGGATGGCAATTCAGAGGTGAGACAGACTTGGTTCTCAAGGAGGACGCTCTGCTGGAGATTCTGATATGGAGTCTCCCAATGCCCTCATTCCCGAACTCCCTACCTCTCACTGACAAGGGCTGCAATAAACGCACACAACTAGGGGATGAGGAAGGATGTGTGGGGCACGCCCCACCCAGTCCAGTGATGAGTCTGAGCCATGTCCTGGGCCTGGCATGGAAAAACTGCTTAGAATGGGCGAAGAAGTGGGGTGAGAAAGGACAGTCGGGGTACAGGGAAAAGATACCAGAGCCTTGCAGCATTCAGCCTCAAAGGTAGGAAGAAGGTGGTGAGAAATGAAGGCGTAACAGGTGACCACAGTGGTGGCAGCAACAATGGCCATAACAACATGTCCGGGGCACCCTGGCACCCAGGCATTGCGCCAGCTGCCTTATGTGCCCTGTGGCAAGTGGTCCTCACCATTGGAGTCGATCTTGTCATCACCACCTCTCAAACCTAGGCCCTGTGTTGTGTCCTGCTGCCTCCCTGGTGGCCAGGGCCAGCCCCTGAGGAGGCCTCACCACAAGGCTCTTTCATTCCTCGGCCTTCCCTGCTCGCCTGGCAGGACTCCAGCTTGGACTTAAGCTGCTTCCGCCCAGAATTAAAGTGCACCTGGCAGAGCCGAGAGGGCCTGGGTGCCAGGCGGAGGAGCATCTGTTGGATGAACAAGTTGCCTCCAACCATGGCTGTGTCTCAGGTAGATGCAGTTAAAGGCCAAAAGCTGGATTCCCAGCCAGTTCCCTCCAGGTTGGAGGTGACAGGAGATGTGGGTATAGCTGGAGTTTGTCACTGAGATGGCCCTCTGGCTCATCTCTCATAATTCTAATAGCTATTCATCCCTTTGCTCATTCATTCATTCAGCAAGGAATTGTTAAGTCCCTGCAGTGTACCAGGTCTTGCACCTGGAGGAAGTCTTAAAGGGAAAGAGCCTTATACAACCCACAGGTGCTGTGTGTTCCACTGAGGACAGACAACTTTACTTACTCAACTTTCTGCTGCCATCTGCAGCAGAGACTCAGGTGGCAGCAAAAGAGTGTAATTGTCTGACTTCAGCAGATGACAGAGTGGGGTCCTGGAGCCTCTGCTGCCACTGGAAGTGTCCCCCTGGCATAAGCACCCTACAGGCAACAATGGGCCAGGTTGTGGGCACTAGGGCAACTGGCCCCAGCCTGAGAAGAGCAAACTGGAAGCTACAGGACAGCCAATGTTCTCACACCAGAGTAGCAGAAAGGCCAGAGACTATTGTGTGCTCCTTCCATAGTATCCCTCATTTGTCCCCAGGGAGCGTGACATGGGAGACACAGGCTGTGTTTCTGCAGTGGTTATGGAGGGTTCTAGAATTGTTTTTCAAATTGAGGTGAAATTCATAGGACAAAATTAACCATTGTAAGTGAAGAATTCGGTGGCATTTAGTTCATTCACAATGTAGAAGGACCACCATGTTTGTCTGGTTCCCACCCTAAAAGGAAACCCCACACCTGTTAAGGCACGTACTCTCCACTCTTCCTCCCCTTTACCCAGCTACCATCGACCTGCCTTCTTGTAGTGGATTGGCCTGTTCTGGGTATTTTATATAAAATAGAATCATACATTATGTAACCTTCTGTGTCAGGCATCTGTCACTTGGCTTAATGTTTGTGATGTTTGTGCACATTATAGAATGTAGTAAGACTTCATCCCTTTTGTGAATGAATAATATTCCATTGTATGCATACACCACAATTTGTTACTCACTTATCTGTGGGTGGATATGTGGGCTGCCACTTACTCCACATTGTGGGGCATGATGGCCTCCAGGCCCTCCTGCCTGGGAGGGTGTAGGGGGTGGGGGAAGGGCCTGTGGCTCTCTTTCCAGGGAGACCAAGTAACAGCACTTTGACCGGCAAGAAAGCCTAGTCCATGGGCCAGTGAGCTGCTGTCCAGGGCCATGGGGTTGGGAAAGTCTTCCCTTAGCCTTCATGTCCTCTGACTGCAGCAGTGAGGCGATCCTGATGATAGACTGCCCCTCAGGAACAGGGAGAAGATGACAGGTTTTATGTATCTCAGTATCCTCACAACCCGGCAGGGTGGGCATGGGTCCATTTTCTAGATGAGAAAACTGAGGCTTCAGGGTTAAGTGACTCACCCAAGGCCCAGAGTAGGTTGCGTTGGTGGTGGAACCATATGTACACTTCTCATGGTCCCCGCCACAGAAAGGACCTAATGCTATAAACTGCTGGGCAGAAGAGGTCTGGCCTGGAAGTCAGGCTACATGTCCTAGATTTGAATTTCACAAATTGGGTAAACTTTTCCAACCTGAACCCCCTAAAATAAAAATGCAGGTATGGGTGGATAAGACCAGTTTCTTAAACATTTTCTAACTAGAGCCCTCTGTACCATTTTTCTTCATGACCAGGATATAAATCTCTGTGTTCATAAACCAGAAATAGGTTTTATTAAACAATCCTTACTCTAACTGCACATGAGGCACTTTGATATTTTCTTTCTTTCTTTTTTTTTTTTTTTTTGGTACTAGGGATTGAACTCAGGGGCACTCAACCACTGAGCCACATCCTCAGCCCTATTTTGTGTTTTGTTTAAAGACAGGGTCTCACTGAGTTGCTTAGCGCCTCATCATTGCTGAGGCTGGTTTTGAACTTGTAATTCTCCTATCTCAGCCTCTCAAAGTGCTGGGATTACAGGTGTGCGTCACCGCGCCCAGCTGATATTTTCTTTTTTATTCTATTTCTCTCCCTCTCTTTCTCTCTCTGTAAGCTGGCAGTTGTGACATATTGGATTGATCAAATGGCCCATAATGGAGGCTTATACCTGCAGCATGAAATACGCTGCCTTAAAAGTCTGGTTTCCACGCTGCTCTCCAGAACTAACATCTGGTACTGATACCAAACAAAAAAATCTATAGGCACCTCCACCTCAGATCAGCTTTCCTCCTCTCCTCAGCCCTGTTCTGGGCTCCCCTCCCCCTCACCTCCACACACAGAGGAAGGAGGCCAAGCAGATGCTACATATCTTTCCCCTGAAGGTCACACTGGAAACATTGAGAGGGACCAGAAGGGCTAGCAGTCCAGGGTTCTGCCTTTGATCCTGCTAATACAACCCTATCGCATAGGTCATTTGCTGGGACATGGGAATCTCTCTATTATAACTGAATGCTTTTCTGTATTGGAATTTGTCCTAATGAGGCTTTACTGCCCAATCTAGCAGCAAAACATTTTGGAGCCTGAAAAAAGATGACATGAATGACATTCCCTGATGCTGCCTGTGTAGGGAAACCCCTTTGTCCCTTCTGATGATAAGGTTAGAAAGAGCCTTATTTAGCATCCCATATCAGGACCTTACTTTTCCCACTTACATTATCCCTGCAGAAAGGAAGGAAGGCCTTTGGTGGGCCTGGGGTGGGAGCCTGAATCCCACACGGCAAATAGTGACTCATGTTGGTGGAAGCCCACTCTCTATGCCCCACTCCTGTACTGGGACGCCCTACCACTGAGCTGAATCCCCAGACCTTTTTTTTTTTTTTTTTTAATTTTTTTCTAGTTGTAGATGGACATAATATCTTTATTTATTTATTTTTATGTGGTGCTGAGGATCGAACCCAGTGCCTCACGCATGCGAGGCAAGCGCTCTGCCACTGAGCCACAATCCCAGCCCACCTTTTTATTTTTTGAGACAGGGTCTTGCTTGCTAAGTTGCCCAGGCTGACCTCAAACTTGAGATCCTCCTGCCTCCACCCTCTCAATAGCTGGGATTACAGCACACGCCACTGTGCCCAGCTGAAGCCATCCTTTTAATAACAACCAGAAGTGGTCTCTCCAGATTGTCATGGTACAACCTTGTCCCCCTTCCTGCCAAGTGGCTATGCAATGTCTCCCCATGGGAGGAACTTCTGGAACCTTTTGTGGCTGAGGCCTCCTCTGTATCCAGCTTCCTTGTCCATTACCTCTGAATGAATGGCCCATGGTGCTGAAGTGTGGCATCGGGAGGCAACCAGGGGCGCAGCCCGCAGGCCATGCACATGGCAGACAAGGGCGGAAGTGAGCAGGGCTAGGGAAGGCCCCAACCTGGCTGAGGCTCAGTCTTCAGGGCGCCTTTCCCTGGGGCAGAGAAAAGGAGCCGGTAACCAGGAAATGGAGGTCAGGAGCCAGGGAGGAAGGCAGTCCTGCCAGACAAGGTGATGTCGCCTGGCCACGCTATGCGTTTCAGGTCTCCGCCTGTGGCCTTGAGTGGGCCAATAGCCTTTTCACGTCACACATTCCTTCTTTAGCTCTGAGCGGACTCCTAGGAGTGGAGGCAGGTGGCTCTCCAGTCCCAGCCGGGCTTCCCTCACTGTTCTCCTGCTCCTCTGGGCTGGCTCACTGGGACACATCGGCATGTCACTGGGGCATTCGACACATGCCTGTAGCCCACAGTGTGCCCGTGAGCCATGGAGGAGTGACAGACTCAGGCCCACGATGCTCACCAGGCCTCACATTTGTGCTCACACAGGCTTACGCCCTCCTCTGAGACCACGTGCCTCCTCTGAGACCAGAAGGCCCTGCAGGCATCAGGAAATGAACAGTGTGCTGCATGTGAAGCCCTGGGCAGCACGCAAGGAGAACCCCGTGGCAGAAGCCACAGGGCTGCCCATGGGGGATGGTGTGGGATCAGGGAGTGCCTCTGTCACCCTAGCCCCTTGCCTAGTGACCTCCCAAGCCTCCCCAGCTGGCTGATGCCTATAATTCCACAGTCAAACCTTATTCCTTTGGGGGAAGCCAGACCTATTCTTTAGCTCACATGAAGCAGCTCAGGTCCTGGGAGGGGTGTCGTTACATCGTATCAGTCAATTACATCTTAGAATGGATGAGTTCATTCAAATCAACTCAGTTGGGCTCAAGGGACCTCTTTGTGTTTGGTCCTCTGCTGGCCCTTTATGGGGATGAAATGGCAAAGAGATAGTCCTTGTTTCACAGACTCCAGCATCTTTCCTAAGAGCAGGCTTGGAAGGCGGAGATGGGAAGGTCCACTCCTCACTTAGGCACGCTCAGCCTGGTGATGCTCACCCAAGGGGCTCCTCACTCTCCCACCAAAGAAGTTTATCACCAGCTAACAGATGCAAATTTGTACTGTTGTGGTGGAACAGGTATGGACTGACTGGGAGCAGATCTGTCAAGAGGCAGCCCCCATACAAGGGTTGGGGTCCTCCTCTGTGTGGCTGAGCAAATGGCGGAAACAGTGCCTCATTCTCTCATCTGTCAAATGGGGAGAATAATAACAAAACCAATGTCCTGGGGTTATTGTGAGGATCAAACGAGGTTGTGATATGAACACTTAAAACAGAGCCCACCGGGCTGGCTCTATTGACATCGGTTACTATTTTATCGAACAGTACATATCTTCAAAGGAAAATGGAGTACTGACCATCCAGAGGGGGTTCTGGGCTCACTGCAAAGCTTGGTGGTCACAGACAGACACTGGTGTCCTTTATGAATGTTTGGGACCTTCAGATACACTTCCCTGCCTGGCGAGGGGCCCTGCTCATCTCCAGAAGCCAACTGGGGTGACTCTGGCCCTGTGGGAGGCCTCTGCGGGGCTCTAGTCCCTTCTCCAGGTTTTCTCCAAGATTCTTGCTGCTACCTAACCAGGTCCAGGTGTCTTGCCTCAAGGTCGCTGTGGGCCACCTGTCCTTTCTACCTGCTCTGGTCCACTCTGAATATCACTGGATGCTTCATCTTCCTGGAAAACAACTGGGATTGCATCTCTCTCTTGCTCAGTCACCTGTCATGAGTCCCCATCCATGACATGCAGAACAATTCCTTAACCTGGCATTCATTTGCCACCTCTCATCCATTCCTGGCTTTTCCTTTTCTCTCTGCTGTTCCCTACATAGTAGCCACAGTGAGCTCCCACTGAGCTTTTAGACGGTGCCCTCCCCTCTTCCATGTGTATTATCTCATTTAACCCTAACAACAGCTTCATGTAGTAGACATTATGATTACCCCCATTCCATAGATGAGAACCTTGAGACACAAAGAGGTTAAATAATGTATGCAAGGCCATGCAGCTAGGAGATGGGAGAGCGGGGACTGAATTTCAGAAGCTAGGCTCTGAAGGCTGCATTCCTATCTCGTGTCCCATAGGACCACACCAGTGTCCTCTCACCTGGATCGCTTTCTGTCCCCCCAATACACTGTTCCCTGTCCTGCTGCTCACTTGAGCTCACCCTACCCTCATCACCTCCAAATCCACTCCCCACTGTCACGACGGAGTCTGGCTCAGCATTCACGGAGTCTGGCTCAGCATTCACGTAGAGTGCGCGCTGACAGCCTCTGTACCCAGGGAGCAGCTGAATCCTCCAAGCCAAAGTGTTGAATTCAGTGCCACCTTAAAACATGATTCCTGCTGGTTAGGGAGTGGGGGACTCAGATCCTGCACTCACAGTAAGCTATGTTCTTAATTCTCATTACTCTCTCACTTCTCAGATTTGACTCAAAGTGACCAGAGCTATGACCCTGTCTGGTGCTTGTTAATACAGGACTCAGGACTAATGACTGACAGTGCCCAGGAGGGAAATTTTTTCATATTCCCAAATGGCTTTAGCCTCCTCCCCTCTTCTACTTCCTTCTCTCCTTTCTAGGATTTAAAGCTACAACTTACTTTGCAAAAAGATTAGAACAGTGGATTTATAACTATTCCAAGAGGCGCGTATGCAAATACAGAAGCATGTGTGAGTGGCATCGTCAACCTCCCTTTCCCTTGGGTTTACCCTGAGCATCCATCTTCCATCAAATATTGATGAGACCATGGCCGTTCAGGTGCCAGTGCTAAACAGTATTAGGGAGAGAGAAGTGGTTACAATAAAAGCATGAAGATTAGATACGTGACTTCTAAAAGAAGTCTCATAGACTAAGGACACAAAGAATACACACCCAGAAAAAGCACTTTGGCCTCCACCAAGTAAATCTTATAGCCTGAAGTTGACCCTTTAGAAGCATAAACAAGGACACATTGCTGTGTTTGGGTCACCAGAGAAACTGGACTTGAAGGATGGACCACAGCTAGGAATGAATAAGTTAAAGACAGAGAAGGGACTGGAAATTCTATCAAAAACAAATCAACAAATAAGCAAACAACAAAAGAAAAACTCCCATGATGATAGAAACTAAGGAACAAAGAAATGAATCAGGGATGTGCTCAGGTTGGCCAAGGGCTTCATCGTGGTTGGTGGAATAGATTGACAGAAGGGAAATGTGGCTGCGGACTTGGCAGTGAGGAGGGGGCAAGTCATGGAGCTTCATCAAGGCCAGGCTGAGGAATCTTACCTTAACACGACAGGCCACGGGCAGCCGTTGAAGACATTTGGGTGCAGGAGTAATAAGCTGAAAACACAGTTCCCCTGGTGGTGGTGTGCAGGCAAACTCCGAGCCTGGTAGACCAACCACGTGGGGAAGAAAAGTATTTTGAAAAGATGAAAGTCAGCCCAGCATGGTGAGGTCTGTCATCCCAGCTGCTTGGGAGGCTGAGGCAGGAGGATGGCAAGTTCAAGAACACACTAGACAACTTAGTGAGACCCTGTCTCAAAAATAAAATGTAAAAAGGGTTGAGGATGTAGCTTAAAGACTGAAGTCTCAAACCCATTATTCCAATTAATTATAATCATCTTCCTGCCCATGGCCCAGGCTTGAAGAGTCAAGTTCAAAGATCAGGGCTCCGGATTCCTAGTTTCTCCAGCTCCTTGGGTGACTAATGCACACTGCAGCAGTGCTGTCACCCTGTACTGTGCACAACAGTCACCTAGGGTTCTCAATGAGCTGTGGGTTCTGACTCAAGCGGCTGGGCCCCAGAACCTGCTATAATCAGCTTCCAGGTCAGGCCTCTGCTTCTCTTTTAAGGGCAACACTTTGAGCATCAACATGATAAAGAAGGTTTTAAACCTAAATAGTTGTTTTCCATGCTAAGAAGCTTAAAAACAAACCAACGCCTTCCACCACCTTCTACTTGGTTACTGTGGCCTAATGAATCAGACCCTCTGGAGGCTGGGTCAGGCTTAGGTGTAGTTTAAAATCTTCCCAGGCAAGTGTACTGATCAGGTAGGGTTGAAGTCTACCATCCCATAGCTCTGCAAGGTAAGCTCTCCCCTCTTCTCAAGACAGCCAGGGAAAGTCCCATGATTCAGAACTGGGCACAGGTGGCAGGAGCGTGGGCAGCCCTAAGCCGTTCCCACCCATGGCCAGCAGCTGGTGCCCAGGAAAGTTCCCATGGGCTGGGACCCAAGTATGGAGAGTGACAGGACAACAGCCTCGGCCAGAGACTATATGTGCTTTTTCCTATGAGCCCTTGGGTTTTCTTAGGTCATAAAAGGGGGAGGTGAGATGGCGTTAGGCAGTAGGCTGGTCACATGGACTGTGCCCGCTTACTAACATATGCAGAGGCAATGGCACCTGTGTTCCACAGCAGGAACTCTGCCACTGGCTTCGGTTTGGGATACCCAGCCTAGTCCTGAGGTTCAAATCTCTACCTAAAGGAATTCTTTGCATCGACACCTGCAGATGTAATCCTGCATTTTCCTGAATAGTCATTGTCCTCTCCGTGAATCATGCTGAACTAGCCCCACAGACAATAGGGCAGGATGAATGAAGCAAGTCCCCTTTCTGTTATTTCTCTACCCTCGAAGCTCCCAGCGGGGCTGAGCATGCTCAGTGAGGAGCATCAGAACAGGAGCAGAAGGTGGAAGGGGATAAGAGGAGCTGGAGGAACCAAAAGAGGTTGAGACTAGGAATGCTCAGTGGGATGTGGTCTGTCTTTCTGGGTTTTGTTCCCATGGTCCTTTTAAAGCCTCCACTTCCAGAAAGGATGGCCACGAAGCCTGTTGGCTGTGGATGGGTTTCCCGCTGCCTACCCATGCTGGCCTCAGACTATAATCAGAACCAGGCCCACCCACCTTCCAGTCCCACTGCCTTCCCACTCTGCCCAGTGACTCCGGTCTGTGGATGTTTGCAGCAGCCGCTGTGCAGGGCTCCTCTGTCCTCTTCCTGCAGCTTTTCTCTGGAGCAGAGAGAGCTGTCCCACAGAAATGACTGCAAGCCACAAAGGCAGCCTCAAATTGCCTGCTGCCATGTTAAAAAAGTAAAAGGCAACAGGTAAAGTAAAATTTAGCAATAGATTTTAGCCCAATATCCAATATACTATTATTTTGAGATGTATCAATAACAAGTTTTTTTTTTCCATCAAGTTTTTGAAATGCAGCGTGTATGTCACAATGGCAGGGCATCTCAATTTGGAGCAGCTGATGCATTGGACAGACCTAGACTATAAGCATTTCTCAGGCAGGAATCATGTCTGAAAGCCTTAGACACATTGGCTGTAAAAGATGAAGGAAATTTTAGGACCACATGGTCCATCATTTTCTCTCTGCAGGTGAGGAAACTGTCTCAGCCAGGAAGGGTGAGTGACTTGCTCTAGATCACATGGTGCCAGAGGGTCTAGCAAGACTAGAGGCCTAACCTCCAAATAATACCCTAATGAGGGCTGGGGCCGGGGCTCAGTGGCAGAGCGCTTGCCTAGCACGTGTGAGACACTGGGTTCGATCCTTAGCACCACATACTAAAATAAGCACATAAAATAAAGGCTTGTTGTCCATCTACAAAAAAAAAAAAAAAAAAAAAAAAGATCCTAATGATCTTTCCTGTGTGCTGCTGTTCTGTTTCAGTCTGTGCAGGACAACTCTGCCATCCCAGACATCACGGCCCTTAAGAAAGGTGTCAATTGACATTGCCCAGTGATACCTTCCGTTTATCCCTCTTGGCAGGGTCTAGTGCTGAATATTCACACTTAGGCCAATGCCTCCTTCTACCTCCAAATCCTCTAGTCCTGGGAGAAGCAGTAGAGAAATGGGGACACAGGAAGAAGGACCCTTGACAAAGAAGAGTATACATGTCAGTCACACAATTTGTGGCATCGGAAGCCATCGAGGGATCACTCATGCACTGATACTGCAATAAAGAGGCAGCCATCCATCCCATCAGCCCCCAAGTGCTTGCGTCTCCATACTGGGTCCATGCCACCTGCCACAGAACCCTGGCTGGGTATAGCAGGAGTGCCACCTCCAGCTGCTAGACTCTGGCATTAGTCGACACTCATCCTGCCTCCTCCACAAAACTACTGAACACATTCTGACCACTGAAGGCAACTAGCCTCTCTCCAGTATGCCCCAACACCTCTGCACCCATCGGCTGAGCTGCATGCCCAGGAAGGAGCCCAGACCCAGCAGCTGTTCTTGTTATTGTTATTTCACAGTTGGTATATAATTTATACTGATGACATTGAAATACTAAAAGAAAGCAAACTGAAGTGTTCACACAAACGGTACTGACAGACTCAAAGGTAAGTTATTACAAAAATTCCTGTTGAATTAGTTATGGATGAGATAATAAAAATATTAGAAAGTAAACCAGAAACCTAGGAGGCTACTGCACTCAAATAAGCTTTGCGTATTTCTTTTAGTTCTTATCCCAATAAGTCCATTCTAGAAACCACAGAAGATTCCTATGGGATGGTTTGTGCAAGAGCAATAATGGGGAACCTCAACTACTAGGCCCATCTGTAAATGAAAGGTCTGGACTTACCCCAGATTGGTGAAGAAATGTACATTTACATGTTCTAAGTTAAAGTCAGTTGTGTGAGTTAGTCATGTAGCTTGCCTTCTTTTTTTTTTTTTTCTTTTAATTTTTAGTTGTGGATGGACACAATACCTTTATTTTATATATTTCTATGTGGTGCTGAGGATCGAACCCAGTGCCTCATGCATACGAGGCAAGTGTTCTGCCACTGAGCTACAAGCTCAGCCCTAGCTTTGGCTTCTGATCTCTGCTTTCAGTGACTTTCTAGTCTGGCACACTGCCGGTTTTGATTAAGTAGACTGAGGCTGATTGGGTCAAATTGTTCTGGGCCTTGCTGCTGGGGGAGAGTCTGTCATGTACAGCTGGTATCCACCGAACACTGGGGTTGGATATATACAGGGATTTTGAATGTTCACAGGGCCCTTGTATTGGTCAGGGACCAGTCAGAACCAGGTAATTCAACACTGAGAATTTTATGCTCAGCAGCAGGGAACTCATGATTATCAATAGCAGAAGCTGCTGGAGTATGCAGGGGACAGTGTATCAACAGAGCAGACTCTGGGCTTCCCTGTTGGTGCCAGAACCACAGTGGGGGCTGTGTGGGGGAGACTGAGGTTACAGAGCAGACTGTAACTGAGGTTACAGGCGTGGTAGAGATGCATCAGATTTATAAGAGGTATAGATAAGCAGCTTCCTCCTGCCCTCCATGGGCCAAACCCAGAGAGAAGCCCACTGGCAAGGAAGCCCTGCAATGCAGCTGGTGGGTCAGCCCCCAGCTTGCACAGCAGAGAAGAAATCTGAGGTCATCTGAGGGCAAACAGGCCAAGGACTGGCCTAGATCTCCTGAAGTCCAGAGTCCCCACTGAATGACTCAGAGTGGAATTTAAGACACTGCTAAGGCTGAGCAAGGAAAAGTGAATATTTGAGGCTGGAGCAGGGAAGGGTTGTCCTCCTGGTGCCCTACAATTGTGCTACGTAAAGGAGTCCTGTTCTAAGGCTGGCCTGGAGGGTAGCAATGAGAAAAAAAAAAAAGGTCCAGAGATTGATTCCGATCAAAGTGCAGCAGCTCACAGAAGAGGTAGCAACTGCCTGGTGAAGTCAGAAAATATCTCATTAGGAAGCAATGCTGGGATGCACTGTGGCTTTTTAAAAAAATTTTTTAAAGACATTTTTTTTTTGTACCACGGATTTAACTCAGGGGCAGTTAACCACTAAGCTACATCCCCAGCCCTTTTTTGTATTTTATTTAGAGTCAGGGTCTCACTGAGTTGCTTAAGGCCTCGCTGAGTTGCTGAGGCTGGCTTTGAACTTGCAATCCTCCTACCTCACCCTCCCAAGCCACTGGGATTACAGGCCTGCAACACAACACTGGGCTTAAAGACTGTTTAGGATAAATAGGTTTCTAGCATATTATGACCCAAATCCAAAGGGTGGTTCATTTAAATTGCATTCAATTTCCAACTTTATCCCAATGAGCAATGTGGTCTTGGCTGCCTGGTTAGTGGATCTCCTGGCAGAGCCCCTCTGATTTTCTCCCTCAAGTGTTGAGCTCATGTGCAGCCTTTTTAGTGACCACTAAGGGTGGGAGTGGTGGCACACCATAATTGTAGCATTTGACTAGCATCTGGGGACTTTGCTGCTTGTTATCACCAGCTATGTGTCCTAGGGCAAGTCACTGCATCTCTCTGGGTCCCAGGCCCTCTTCTGAAAAATTAGGAAGGTGAACAGACACTATGCGTTGTAGGGTTATCACTCTAAACAATCGTCTTCGTCCTGCAGGTTTTAAGTGGCGGGGATAAACTAAAGAGAGCTTATATAGAAGGTAGATTGAGTCTAGGCTGACTTTGGAACCGGTTTTTTAAAAAAAAATTCCTTAAATCAGATTTACACCCCTCCCCCTTATCACGTGCTTTCCTCCCTATAAGCAGAATTCTAAGAAATAAATCCCAGTTAATTGAGAGTTCTGGTTACTTGGGGTGCCCTTAATCAAGGTTTTACTGCATTTTCGATCACAGTGAGTTACACAGAGGTTTGCATATGCAGTTACTTCTTAAGTGACTTCTGTTCCCTGACCTCATATCTGTTTCATTAAAGTTGAACACTCTCAAATGGAAAAAAGAAGCGCGGAGCAGAATGGTTCCACCTGGATACAGCTCTGGGGAAATAGCAGTCAAGGTGATGAAACGCAGAGCCCAGCCATGCCCATACATTAGCTGCCCTGCCTGAGAGCCAGTAATTGTATTTTCAACCACACTTCATAGCGGATTTCAACCTGGTGAGGCATTTCTGGGTTATTCTTCTCACACTGAGTAGGTGAATTTGGAAATCTCCCCCAACTCCCTGTTGGTAGCGATCCCACTTGAACTTTGGCTGGCTAAGCAAATAAGAGGTAACCTCAGTGCTTCCAAAATACTATGCAATCTTGTCAGATAGAGCACTAATCACCAGGATATATAAAGAACTCAAAAAACTTTACACCAAACAACAACAACAACAACAAAACCCAATTAATAAATGGGCTAAGGAGCTGAACAGACACATCTCAGAAGAAGATATACAATCAATCAACAAATACATGAAAAAAATGTTCAACATCTCTAGTAAATTAGAGAAATGCAAACCAAAACTACTCTAAGATTTCATCTCACTCCAGTCAGAATGGCAATTATCAAGAATACAAGCAACAATAAGTGTTGGTGAGGATGTGGGGGAAAAGGCACACTCATACTTTTCTGGTGGGACCACAAATTGTTGCAAGCAATCTGGAAAGCCGAATGGAGATCCCTTAGAAAACTTGGAATGGAATCACCATTTGACCCAGCTATCCCACTCCTCAGTCTATACCCTTTATACCCAAAGGCTTAAAAACAGCGTACTACAGTGACGCAGCCACATCAATATTGATAGCAGCTCAATTCACAATAGCTAAACCGTGGAAGTGACCTAGATGCCCTTCAATAGATGAATGGATGCTGATCCATAAGGGAGGGTGGGCATGAGATGAGTAGGGGAACTTCGGATTGGCCAAAGGGGAGGGAGTGGGGCATGAGCAGAGGAGAAATGATGGCATGAGATGGGCATCACTACCCTAGGTACATGTGTGATCGCATGAATGGTGTGACCCTACTGTGTGTACAATCGGAGATGTGGAAAAATTGTGCTCCATTTGTATACAATGAATCAAAGAGCATTCTGCTGTCATGTGTAACTGATTAGAACAAATAAATTAAAAAAGAAAAAAAAAAGAAAGTCACTTGGAATAGAAAAAAAAGCCCAAAAACAAAATACTGTGCAATCAGAACTCAAGCACATCCTTAGGTTTGAAGGGAAATAAGCAGTCCTCGACTTCTCCTGGCCACTCGGAAGTGGTTCCATGGCATGCATGGTATTGCCATTTTATATTGAGGTAGAGAGGTGGTCTGCAGTGCAAGCAATTAATAGACCTCACCTCATCTAAACCAGAGGTTTGGCTGTCAAAGCAAGAGAGCCCTTGAGCAGGGTATCTCAATAAATGATTATTGGGCGGAGGAATGAATGAATGAATGAATGAATGAATGAATACATGCATCTCTCCCAGGTATCCTCCTGCAGCCCACAACCGAGGGACAGATGACTGTCCATTACACTTGCTCCTTGCCCAGAAGCCAGATGGAGAACATCCTAGGGCTTGAGTGCTGCTAAACTGCTGGTGACGTCTTATGTGGAAACTCGCAGTGCACGGGAAGCATATTTCAATCAGGCAAATGGGCTGCAGTAGGGCAGCTCCAGCCATCACCCCAGCCTCTGCAAAAAGTTGCCCATTCTTCTGGAAACTTGTGGCAGTGTCTAGTACCTGTAGCTCTATCTTCGTTAGGGGCACAGGTCCCTGGTTCCAGGATGCCCTGCATCCCTTCTATGGAAGTTTCCTCTAGCTGAGGCAGGTCAATATGGTCCCATTGTTTTAGCAGAAGAAAAACAAGAAAGTGCCAAATGCAAACATCTAAAAATATCTAGAAAGCTAAGAAAAAAAAATAGCATTTTGGTTTCTTAAGAGCGTGTGTGAAAGTGAGCCATCTACAGGGAAACTGAATCAGGAACCCTATTTCTTAAAGAAGAGGTTCAAATGGAGCTGACTTTCCATGAAAGCTCTGAACCGCTCAGGGCACAACCCCTGACTGTAACCATGCTTTCTGGGCAGTGTACTTACAGGGAGAGGAAACGGGGCTCCTGAGAACTCCATAGTGGCCATGGATGGAGTCGCGCCCCAGCATGACTTTATCCTTATTTTTGCCCCCTTTCTTTTAAAATAACTCTCAGGATCTGAGAGTGTTTGACAGGCAGGTGGCAAAGAGAGGGCAGGGGCAGTCTGTGGGGAAGGGACAGGTAACAAGATGTTTCCATCTTTGGTTCAAAGTCTGAATCTCCACATGACCGTGATGTCATGAATAGACACTGCCCCACCCTGTGCGGGGTTTGAGAGCAATGGGTGGGAGACAGCAAGGAGCATGGGGTGTCAATTAAACTCAGTGATCTCCCACCCTAGTTCCAGAAACTTCTTTTCAACCATTATTAAACCGATCCATTTTTGCCTCTAGATTGCAAGTCCCTCAAGGGAAGTCCAAGGGGCACTTATTTCTGCATGTTTGCCCCTGCCACCCTCGTCACCACCATTGCTATTCCCATTTCCCCTGCAGCCACCATCAAGGCGTGGCCAGCAAACACACAGGACACCTAGAGAGGAGCCTCCTCTTGGAGCGTCAGTCTAATTCTTGATGACTCTCTTCCGAAAAACTGTCTCTGCTCCCCTCAAGCAGGGTCTCTCATTCTTGAGGAACCCACCAACTGACTGCAGCTGGTGAGCTCAGAGGTGGGTGGGTCACTTAAACTGTGGCCAGCTGAGACCTTGTCTACGCGTGCTAGAGCCAGAAGCCATGTGCACATGGACCTTGTATGCCCTCCTTCCATCATGTGCGAGGAAATCAATGAAACTTTGTCTGCAGAAAGGAAAGGCCAAAGCAGCCAAGATGAGAGAGCACATGGCTCCAGAACCATAGACAAACATTGAGGAAACAACTGGTCACCCATGGCTTTCCTGGTCCCAGTTGCTCAAGAGGTCTTGCTTTACTTGCTTCCTACTTTTAAGACCCATAACAAACTTCTGTATCCTTATAATAAATGGCATTATCAGCCTAAGCTAGTTTGATTTGGCTCTCTGCTTGCAACCAAAAGCTTCTAACACGCCACCCTGCCTTGCTCAGCAGGCATCACCAATCAATCGCAGCCGTCTTCCCAAGCTTCAGAACCCTTCATCTGATAGTCACTACTAATTGATCCAAGTTAGTAGACCAGCTAAAGATCTGGCAAAAACAAACCAAAGTCCCCACAAACTATTGACTAGCTCACAGTCTAGGGATGGGCCAGAGAAGAGAGGAGCACCATAGGAGCACATGGGGAAGCCATGTACTGCGTTAGGGCCTTCTGAGCACAGATTTCAACACTGGGAGGACTTTACCAGGCAGAGATGGACAGAACGAACTGCAGGTGTGAGGGAGACACCATAAGCCTTTATGACCATGTCAACTCTAAATTGTAAGTCCCCCAAGGGACTGTTGCCACCACTGCCCTTTCCTTTTTTAAACAGTTATTTAAAAGTTCTAGAAGGATCCATTTAGAAAAGAGATACTAAACAAATGGAAAAGTTGGCCTTGGGAAGGGCGTGGTGGCACATGCCTAGAATCCCAGCTGCTTAGGAGGCTGAGACAGGAGGATCACAAGTTTGAGGCCAGCCTCCTCAACATCTTAGTGAGATCCTTAGCAACTCAATGAGATCTTATCTCACAATAAAAAATAAAAAATAGGACTAGGGATGTATCTTGGTAGTAAAGCATCTGTGTGTTCAATCCCTAGTTGAGAGAGAGAGAAAGAGAGAGAGAGAGAAATGTTGGCCTTGACCAGAACTAAGGTGCTTACTCTTCCTCTGCTTGATGCCTCTCTATGGGGGTTGGGGAAGAGCTGAGTTCAGATGGCTTTGTCACCAGGGCACTTTCTCTAGAGAATGCTGTGCTTTGGCTTCCCAGAATCCATTCTACCTTCTTTAGCTAGAGCTCCTGATTTCCTTCTGTGGGTCCAGGGCACCCACCCTGGTCCATGCGGTGTGGAAGGACCCACATGTGGTGAAGCATGGGGCCGAGCATGTTACACCAATCAATGTGTTCCGTTTCCTGGCCACAGGAGTTGGCTCAGTGATGGGCACGTGACAGAACAGCCAGGCACACTCAGCTAGAGCTAACCCTAAGGCTTGGTCTTCAACAACCAGAGGGGAGTGTTCTCTTTTCCTGTTGGATTTGAACTGTGAGGACTCTTTGCTAATGCCAACTTGCCACCTCTGCAGACCCATGAGTGCAGCCTATCCATGCGGAAAGCAGAGTCAGGGGACAAAGAAACCCGAGTCAGGAGTCACGAGCTGCTGAACCTGGCTGTGAGTTTGACCCTGATGGCTCTTTGCATTCCAGTAGCTAATACATATTCTGTTTTACTTAAGTCAGTGTGACAAGGTTTTGCTCCCTCCTGCATCCCCAGATTCCTACTACACTCTGCCTCAGTCACCTCATCGATAAAAGGGATTTATAACAGTTTCATTTGCATACAACTGAGAACTTGTAAAATACTTTACTAATTACCAAGGAAGCCCTGGTGATAAATGATAATATTACTCCTATAAGTGATTTTAAGAAGGGGCATCAGTGTTCTCCAAAGAAATGAAAATGTAAGTATGTTATCTTGTCTTTCACACAATTTATGTGTGCCATGCTGGGCACCAAAGAGACAGTACATAATGGGCACCCTCCATGGCAGGACCACTGGCTGCCGCTTCCCTGAGCTCTCCATACTGGGCAGAGCCAGCCCAAGGAGGCCCCATCCCATTCAGATGAACTTCCACTCTCTGACCTGAGATTCAACTTGGCAACAACCCAGCGGCCCTCCTTCCAGCATCCCTCGGAGAACCTCATGCCTGCCCACCTACCCGACCCGATTGCAGGGTGACAGATCCAGCTGAGGGACTGCGCAAGGTTGGTGACTGTGTGACTCTTGACACTGAACTGGCAAGTGGCCCCCACTTACCCCCACTTCTGCTGGCTGAGGTAGGGAGTAGGGATTAGGTGGTCCCAGGTGGTTTTGAGTTAGCCTCGGACAAGGAGGCTGCCTGCCACCCCTGGATCCTCAGGTAGCTGGCAGCATTTCCCCACCAGCCAGGATGGTATGAAGGCTCCATTAAGAGCCCCAGTTGCGCAAATATCATTAATCACCTAAGACAAACCTAATAAAAGGCTAAAAGTGCCCCCCCAAGGCACTTCTGAACACAATTGACTTTAACATTATAGGCGTCTCCCTTAACCTGCTGAGCTGCAGCCCTGACAGGTACCTTCCCAGAGGCCTGAGCCCAGAGCTGCCCCAGGAGGATCCACACTCCCATTCTTTGGTGTCACAAAGGATTCACTTGTGCTTTCCTTTGCTGTCCCCCATCAGTACCCATCTCACCCCAAAATTGGTTTGGGGGAGCTGGCCGCATTCTCCCAGCTCCCCCTACCCAGCCCGCCTCCCTTTCCTCCAGCATCAGCACATTAGCCTTGGAAAAAATGCCTGTGGAGGCAAGACGGCTACAGCTGGGCCGCTTGACAATTAGCTAAATAAACTGCTTGGGGTCACTTGGAGTAACAATTCACAGACTTCCCTGTGACAGGCAAAAGTTAAGCCCCTCAGTGAGTGGGACCTCCCTACAGGGTGAGGAGGAGGCTGGTTCTGCCGGAGGAAAATTCTAGGCATCTTATTATTCACGGGCTCCCTTTCCAGTTCTGACCTTAAGAGTACTCTTAACCTTCCTCCTCCAGCTCGCTAATGGGGAAATAAATCTTAGGAGAGTATCTTAAATTCTTTTTTATCACAGACTGTATCGCCGAGATAATAAGACCAGCCTTCAGAGTAACCATTAAGCCACAAAAGGTGTGGTCATCATTTATGATTTTTTTAGCCTTAATTGCTAGACAGACACTTTAAGTGGGAAGTCTGTCTAATGAGCCCAGTCATTAAAACATCAAAAACTGTTATCTGGGGTTTCTATTTTAGTTAGACATTACATTATTTTAATAAGGGGGCCGCATTTCTTGTCACAGGGTTTGGTAATGGAGGCGGAAGCAACCCCGTGGGGAGTGGGGGAGGGGAGGCAGCTTGCCTTTGGAAAACAAGGTCGCAAATCAAGCCGAGCCCTAGAAAGAGGATGCAGAGGAGCGTCTGGGAACAGAGAGGGAGGAGGCCCTGCCTGCCGGGGCTGCGGGGGACTGGAACCGTCCTCGCTGGGGTCCGGGAAGGCGTGGTCGTGGGGTGTTCTGGCCTCTTTGGCCATCACGGCAGAGCTTTCTGATCCATCCCTCACCTTTGTGAACAGTGTCTTTGTTCTTGGCCCTCATGGACTGAGAAGGGGAAGACTTCTTGGACTTGCCTCCTGGGGAAGGAGCCGGCCGGCTGGTCCAGCCCAGTCGTTGGCCCCTCAGAGTCCTCCCGTCCCATCTGATGAGTCCGCTCTCCTTGCTCTCCTGCCCTTCCTCCAGCAAGCATCAGCCACTGCTCCTTCACACTGCTCTGGACCAGTACTGTCCCGGGGGAAAAAAAAGAGCCATACAGGTAACTGAATGTCCTAGGAGCCTCAGCTATGAATAAAAAATAGAGGGGAAGGGAAGGTGCTGGGCAATGAGGTTGATCAGATTGTGTTATGTGCGAGTACAAATATGGCACAGTGAGCCCACTGTGAGGTAGGATTATAATGCACCAATAAAAAATAAAAGAATTATAAACAGGTAAATTTCATTTTAACAACGTATTTTATTTAAGCCATTGTGTAAGTTTTAACATTTATAGCTTACGTCAGTTTCAACTGGCCGCATTTCCGGTGCTCAACCAGGCTCTGCTTTGCCAAGCAGTTACCCAGTAGCGAGCCTGTTCGGGGTGCCAGGCACGGTTCTCAGCAGCCTCTGTATGCTAATTGAACACTGTCAACAACCCCATCAGGTCGGTACTACTATTAGGCCCAGTTTACAGATGAGGAAACTGAGGCAGAGAGAAGTTAAGCAACTTGTTTGAAGTCACACTGCTTGCAAGTACTGCCACACAGAATGCGACGCGCCACAGCATGGGCTCAGCCTGTACTCGATGCCTGGCTGTCTGGCCTTTTACTCACTCTAAATTTAACTAAGCCCTCGATGACCTGGCAAATGTCAGTGTGATAACAAGTCCCCCACCAAACTGGGGCAGCTGGTTTCCTCTGTGTGACTGACATCCCTGGCCTTGAGAGTCCCAGGTGACCAACCTGCCTCTCTGATACCAGATCCTCCTCACATAGGGGAAAATGCCAATATGTCGTCTTTATTTTGAAAAAGAAAACAAATCAAGACATGAGTTTTAAAAAGAGAGCCTTTGAACACTAACTTCTGAAAAAGAGGTTTTTGACGCAGATGCCATCTGCCCTGGAAGCATTGAAGATCACCCTAAAATGACTTCATGCCTGAAGAGCGAATGGTAAAAGCGGTCGTCAAAATGATATACATTAACCATCAGGCACAGTGCGCTCCATTCTAGTAGATGCTCGATTAACACCAGCTAAAAGAAGTAGCCCACCTACTCTTCTTGGAGAAAGAGGACAGGGATTATCACCTGTGAAGGAGGAAGCCAGGCTAACTACTGTTTTCACCCAAGACAAAATAGAGAATGGGCATCAAAACCAGGAAGAGGGTTGAGGTTGCCTTAGGCAGACAGAGGTTTACATCAAAGGGGAACCATGGCTCAAGGTGGATGATGGAAACAGAAGGAAAAAGCTCTTGAAGGCTCAAGGCTACATTACATTTATTATCTCACCATCTGTATGTATGGGTGTATGGAGAAGGGGTTCTAGCCTTTCAAAAAGGGAGTTAATTCATAGCTCCATTGTTTGGTTTTAAATTTCATCAAAATCCCTTTTAACTGATTAAATATATAAAGGGAAGCAGGCAAGGCAACTAGATCACAGGGAAGAACAGGTTTTATGTGTACTAGAAGAAAATGCCAGGGTCCTAGTGGGTCACAGACCAGCCTAAGACAAAGGTCCAAAAAGCACAGCCTCAAAAAAAAAAAAAGAAAAGAAAAGAAAAGAAAGGAACGAAAGACTAGGAACCGCCCCATCAGCAAGACACAGATTTAGAAGAAACAGCAAGGTGGCATACTGGCATATGCCACCACGGCCTCTGGCAAAGAGGAGAGGATCATGGATTATGGAGTTGAAAAAAGGCGACTGGGGGACAAGTTAGTTCACCAAGAACCAGAAATTCCGTGCCTACATATACACCCAGGGGAAATGAAGACATATGCCCACACAAAACCTGTGCATGAATGTTCATAGCAGCTTTATTCAAAAGAGTCAAAAAGTAGAAACAACTCAATTGCCCATCAACTGATAAATGGATAAACAACATGTGGTATATCCATATAGTGGAATATTATTCAGCAATAAAAAAGCATGAAAACACCAATCCATGCTACAACATGGATAAGTTCTGAAATCATTATACTAAGTAAAAGAAACAGGTCACCTAGGACCACATATTATGTGATTCCAGTTTTATAAAATATCCATAATAGGCCAATCTAGAGAGACAAAAAGACCCAGGTCATGAGGGGGTAGGGTGGGAAGGAGGTTGGGGGAACTGGAAAGTAACTGCAAATGGATACAGATTTTCTTTTTAAGGTGAAGAATATATTTTTAAAGTGATTGTGGTAATGGTTACATAGCTCTGTCAAAACTTAGAACTTCACACTTTCAGTGAGTGTATCACGTGTCATGCGAACGCTCATCTATATGTGCGTCTACATCATCCTATGTATGTAATATAGAGAGATATGAGAGAAAGATGTCTATATGCAGGTGTCTTTATCTATCTTATCTATCTCACACACACTCCAGCAAGTGCCTAACACAAAGAAGATATATTGGAGGCACCTGGTAATTGTTAGTTGTCATAGAGGACTCGGTGCTCCCGCCCACCTTTGCTAGGAGGACTCAAGGGAAGCCAGTCATGCCGGAGCCAAATGCCCCTGTCCATCAGACTCTCCATCAGGCAGCTTCAGGTTTCCCTGGGGGTCCATTCCCCAGGCAGGACAGGAGGGGGTACAAAGCACAGGGAGTGGGCGAGGAGGGTGTTCGCAGTGCCTCCCAGGCCCTAGGCAAGTGAGTCCTGAGGTGCGGGATGGCTGGGTGTGGGCCTGTGGGAAGAGCAGGCCACGCCCAGCTGTTCCAGAATTCTGCCCTGACTCTGCTAAGGCCAAACTCCCATAGGCTTCCTCTCGGACACCCAGGGGAACACCCAGCCCTGCCTCCGAGGCCCTGTGGGAGGCGCTATGATAGGAGGGCACGCCCCCCACCCCATGAACCCTGTCTGGAGCGCTGCAGAGGCTTGTCCAGCCCCTTCATTCTGTCTTCTCCTCAGATGACAAGCCCCACTTCAGGCCCCAAGTCTGCTGATGGAGGAAGAGTCAGGAATCGGACTTGGGATGTGGGCGACCTTGGTTCTCAGGAGACTTCATCAGCAAAGTGGTTTCAGGATCATGGAAAGGCGAAGCTCAGTGTCTTTGCCACCCGCTGTTGGCGCTTGGCTGACTGGATCAGACTCAGAGCTTCACTGACAAAGCCAGGAGCTTGGCAGGGAACCTCAGCGCTTCTCAGCAGAGGCGCTAGTGCATCTCGTGAGCAATAATTTGGGGACATGCGGGACCAGTATTTGGGGGCGTGTGCAAGGCCTGCAGAATGGTTAGATCCAGGGTCCTGGCCCAGTTAACGCCAGTAGTGCCCCCCAGTGGTGAGACGACTGCAAACAGGCCCCCTACACACTTTCAAGTGCCCCTGGAGGCCAGACTCTCCCAGGGAATGGGGGCAAGACGTTGCCTCTGTTGATCTCAGAGTTTTTCTAGCCCTGATCTGGACTGCAGGTTAAACTTTAACCACCAAGAAAAGAGAAAAAAATGAGGAGGGGCCGATGTATAGACTGCTGATTTCCCTGGCGTAAAGACTACTATAGGGTGGTTTTCAAGAATGGCTGTGTGGTATACCTGGTTCATAATGTTCCTCTCACACTTGCTGGCTGGAGGAGCTGGAACCAGCAGACCACTGACTGGCACCTCATGTCTTAACCTTCTCCCTAAAGACTAATTTAAAAGGTGCCCCAGAGCCTAAGTGTGGTGGTGCACACCTGCAATCCTAGTGACTCCAGAGGCTGAGGCAGGAGGATCACAAGTTGGGAGGCCAGACTCAGCAACTTAATGAGGCCCTAAGAAATTCAGTGTGACCCCTGTATCAAAAAAATAAAAATAAATAAATAAGGGCTGGGGATGTAGCTCAGTGGTAAAGTGCTCTGGGTTCCATCTCCAGTACAAAAAAACAAGAAAAAAGAAAAAAGTGCACAAAATTAAGAGGCCCTTTGGAACAGACTTTCTGTAGTCTTATATTTTAGAACTAAATAAAACTAGTGCTGATTAAAAGTCCCAATAACACGTCCTGTGGCTGAGCCAGGCCATCGACAAATGAAAATTGTTTCACTATGGCAAGGCTGATGCCAGGCGGGCACAGGGCAAGAGCCAAGGCCACACAGAGCTGCCTGCTTCCGCCACTCCACCTGACCTTGGTGCCTGTCCTGTACCTCACTGTCCTGGATGCTTCTGGGTAGGTGCGCCCTCCTGGCATTTACCTGCTTTCACCATGAATCTTCCCTCTCCTCTTCCCAATCCCTCACATTCAGAAACTACTCTGCCAAGCCCCTTCAATCCCAGGTGGCATAGACAGAACTCCTGCCTGCTCCCAGGGGAACCTGCATTTCCAAAGTGACAAAAGGAAAAAAAGAAGAAGAAGAAGAAGAGAGTAATATTTAACCCCAAATGTTTCAGACCTCTGCAAGACTGGTGAGGCCAAGAGATGGCCAGATGGTACAAGAAAGTAAAAACTCTAAAGGGGAAATAGATTTAAAACTCACGCCCAGGTTAGGGGGTGGGGAATAGCAGGAGGTCGGATGGGCAGAAGTAGGAGGTGAGGGGTGGCAAGTGCTGGCTTTGTTCACTGATTATGGCGTTTTCTTGGGTGTCTCCATGTGCCCAAACCTCTCGAACTACCCTTTAAACATGGGAGACTCATTGTGCATCAATTATACTTCTGTAAAGCTGCTAAAAATTGTACCCCGGGGGTATTGTGGGGATGGGTGTTGGGCTCAATTTGGACACCCACCCGCTTGGAATAAAACCATCCTGGCATGAGGAAGCACCAAGGAGGAGGGGTGGGGGTGGGGGGGCTCCTTGGAATCTCACCTCCTACGGAGGCCCCGGAGGGCTGCCAGAGCAGGCGAGGCACTGGTTATATAAAGCAGCCTAGCAAACATCAGACTGCCCGGAACTGTCTGGTAGAGGATGTTGGTGATACAATTGGAATCAGAGCCTCAGCTGAACCAGGAAGAGGAG
>PVHX01001614.1:105663-199664 GCA_004024805.1 Geosciurus inauris
AGGTGCTGACACAGCAAAACCAGAATCAGTTTGCACAGTGGGCTTGCAGAGAAGGTTCTGGGAGGTCAGTCACCCCTCCCAGGCAGCCTGGAGGAATGGGGAGCCTGGAGATGTTTCTGGAGATAAGCAAGGCTTGAGCAGAAGCCAGGGGTGACTCTTGGGCAAGCACTGCTGGCCAAATTATGGGGCACTTGGTCGCTCCCAGGTGGCATGTCTCACACACACACACACACACACACACACACACACACACACACGGCTGGACTGCGTCCTCTCCCACCAGGAGGTCGTTTTCACATCAGCACAGTCTGGGGGCATCCGGGAGCTCAGGCATGAGCCTGGTTCAGGCACTAGGATGGAGCCCAGGATATCTCCACAGGTACCCAGTGAAGCAAAGGAAATGTTTTCTGGAACCAGGTCACCCAGAGAGAAGCTGCAGAACCAGCCGGTACAGCTGATTTTCTTAGCCCTGTCTCTTTTGCTCCCAAAAGTTTCCCCAGGACTTGGTCTTATGCCCAGCTCAGTGACACCTCTTTTTCTCTCCCCTCGCGGAAGACAAAATCTTCTCTCCAAATATTTGTCAGAGCACGTGAAATTCCACTGGTAGTCATTCCTCTGAGGGGCTTCAGAGGCTGACTGGCTCAGGGTCAGAGGTGTCTGATTCCAGAGCCCATGACCTTTCCACCCTCGGGTGCAGCCGGGTGCCTGAAGGGGTGGAGAAGTGTCCTGGAACAGCAGCAGGCAGGTACGGAGGCTTGCAGGACCCCAGGGCCTGCACTTTTCTCATGTGGGGGAAATTCACCATAGGAAAGTGGGAAATGAACCCTTGGGAGGAGCTTGCAGTGCGGATGGGAGGGCAAAGACAGACACCCTGGAGAGGAGAAGGGGCACCCTGGGAAGCTCCCTGAGGCCCTGGCCTTGTGGCCACTGGGCAGAAGCCTGCTTCTGCCTGAACGCTGCAGACAGGACCTGTCTGGACTCAGGGTTAAGCCTTGTACCCATTTTGTCCTGTCTTGTCACACTCTGTCTTCAGAGATTGTACATGTGCTCTTTGGGACCCGTGAATTATAGTTACTAAATGACCCTGGAACTGCCTTGAGTGGGCAGAAGGAAGTGCTCAGAGGTGGGTGCAGCTGGCAGTGGGCATGTCCCTGGCAGGAGACTAAGAGGGTGCTGGAGTGGGGAGACCTCCTGGGGAAGAGACTTGGAAAGAGGGAAGAGAGAAAGACCAGGCAAATTAACTGTGGGGAAGGAGGCGCTGCTGGGAGCCCAGGGTGTGTGTGGGGCCGTGGGGCCCACTGGAGGCCCAGCGTAGGAAGCAAGGGGCCGAGGAAATGCAAGCCCTGCTGCAGGAGAGGGGACCTGCCCTACCTGCCCTGTCCCACCCTGTTTTCCAATTCTGCACACCTTGCACTTGTGTCCCCAGGGGGCCGTTCCTTTCCTAGAGCTAGAAAGATTCAAGGTGACTTTTGCCCTGAAAAACTGTACTTATGAGCATGCTTAGGAAGATGAGCAAAAAGACGGGATGCAGATTTGTGAACAGGCTCATCATTAATGTGTTGCAACCAACACCTGAAACAGTGCAACTGTGGAAAGATAAGTAGGAGAAAACAGAGCAGGTGATGAACGGGCTGTCTGAGGCAGGCCTGGGAGGAGGGACAGGAGGAGGGACGGGAGGAGGGATGGGAGGAGGAGGAGCGGGAGGAGGGCTGCCGGTGTATATCTTCCAATGTTCCATCATGAGCGTGCCTTACTGCTAACGAACACGAGTAAATGTTATTTATTAAAGAGGAAAAATGCTGTAAGTTTAAAAAAGAAGCAGCACTTTGTTGTGCAGATGCGTTAATGAGCGACTCAGACACAGCAGGCACCTTTGCCACACACAGGTCTCTACCTGAGCCGTGTGCACGAATGGGCCTCAGAGAAAGCTGTGGTGCTGAAAGGCCACAGAGCTCTTAGTCCACGTGGGTCTGCAGACGCAAGGAGGGCCCATTCCACAGGCAGGGAGACTGAGGCTTGTCTCAGCCACAGATGAAGTGAGTTAACCACAGGCCTGTGGGGAGGTCATTAGGGGTAGGGATTGTTATCTTCAATTTCAGCTCAGCACTCTTTTCTATTCTATAAGTTGATAGGATTTGAAAGTAGTACCCAAAGGCCACGTGCTAAAGGCTTGGTCGCCAGCCTGTGGTGCTTTGGGGGGTGACACAACCTTTAGGAGATGGGATCTAGTGAAAGGAAGTTAAGTCACTGGGGGCATGTCCTTGAAAGGGATATTGGATTTTGGCCTCTTCCTGTCTCTCTCTACTCCCTGGCAGCCAGGACACGAGCAGCTGTGCTCCATCATGTACTCCCACCATGATGTCCTACCTCCCCCGAGGCCCAAAAAAATCAGTGAAGGCAACCGACCATGAATTGAAAGCTCTGAAACCCTGAGCTTAAATAAACCTTTCCTCCTTAAAAGTTTATTATCTCAGGTATTTTGTTACAGTGAGGGAAAGCTGACTAAGACAATATTGTTCTGCGTTATTGAATTTATTATCATTAACATCATCATCACCCAGGGATAGTGTCATTTTGTGTGTGCATTTTACACACTGATGCACACTGATCAGAGGGTGGCACATTCTTGTTAAGGACACCCTGAAACTCCCCTGGCCACATCTGTATTTGCTGTCCTCACTCTGGTCCTGCTCTGTCCTCTCACCTGATTTGGAAGAGCAAGTGCTCCAGAGACCTCTGCTGCGCTGGCGCTTCTTTCCCCACTTGTCCTGCACTCCTAAGCATCTTTAGGGAACTAATTACCTAATTAGTGCATCTAGAGGAAGGCGTGAGTCAGGACGCTGATACTGAGGCAAAAGCAGGGAACAATTGTGCCAGGCGGCTCCTCGTTGTCAGACTCCTTGTCTGTGTCAGATTATTAATTACGATTCTTAATCACTCCTTTCCCGTCAGAACCCCTGAGATTTCACTGGCTTCATCTTTTGGCCTTCCTCGAATATGTGGATCTCCATGTCTTTTTTCATGACAGGGAGAGGCACCTCGTCTAGCCAGCTGCCATTCTTTGCCCAGATCTCAGCTGAGGTCAGGATATATGTGCACCAGCTGGCCCTGCCCTTGGAAAGGAGAGTTCAAAGAGGGGTTCCAGGTGATAGAACCACATTCTGGGGGACCCTAAGCGGGGGGCCAGAGGGAGGAGTGGCACAGTGTCCCTGCTGCTGGCCATCTGAGGGGGCTGTTGGGGAGAAGAGAAATTAGACATATTCCATTGATCCAGTAGACAGACCTACCATTAGTGTGCAGGTCACGTGGAGGTTTGATTTGGGTTCTGTATAATTTTCTATCAAGCAGAGCCAGGCCAAGACCACCTGGAATGTTGGGGGAGCAATCCCGCCCTTGGTTGCTGAACTCCATCTAGGTACAAAAGGATTCCCTCTCTGTGCTGGGCCAGTTCCCACCCTAAACTGTTTGGGGGCTATAGGGCCTGTCTACCCAGTCTCCAGCCCCAAGGCCAAGGCTGTGCCTCACTCATGCCTATGTCCCTAGCCCCTCCCACTACCCTAGAAAGAGTGCTGGAGCAGTCTGTGGACTTGAGTCAAAATAAAAAACAACTTGAAATTCAACAAATCATCATGACTCCGCATGCATGCAAAATGGAATATTCAGATTAGGGGAAATGTCAGTGGGGACTTTGTTATTATGCTTTAGTTTCTTCCAAGGAGTGGAATGGATTCATGCAATATTTGTGAAATGAACAATTAATTTGAAAATTAAAAAAATCAACACAGGAAACTGTAAAAAAGATTCCTTAGATGGCATTTCTTTTTCCTTTTCTAAATACGTGGGTCACCCACAGTGAGCTGCTCCTCAGGACTGTTGTGGTTCTGTTGCAACAGTCCAGGGAAGGGGCGCAGAGGGGTGAAGCCTGAGCCTGGGCTGGGGAGGGCAGGAAGGGTACGAGAGGCGCACTCTGTGTTCACCTCGAATGTGCTACACACACATCAGAAGAAACTCAGAGTCAGGAAAGAAACAGAGAAAACATAAATCCACAGGATTTCTTGTCAGGCAATTTAGTAATTTAGGACCCTAAAATGATTATGTATATTCTCTTTGAGCCAACAGTTCCACTTCTAGTTGTTTATCCGAACAGTTAAATGTGTGCAATGGTTTTGTTACATAATAGTCATCTCAGTATTGGTATGTTGTGGAAAGAATTTTTAAATATCCAACCAAAAAGCTTACTGGTTAAACATAAAGTATGAGATTACACATTTATATAATGAAATGACTTGTGGTCAATACAGTTAAGTCTTTTATTACATGGAAATATGTTATGCTGTTACATGTACAAATAATATGTACAAAATAATCCCAATTTGTTGCACAGAATATATGTTCATAAAAACGTTTGGAATAATACACATTTATAGTTATAATACTCAGTGGGAGAATTACAGTAGTTTATTTTCCTTCTCTTGATTGTCTTTTCCTTCCTTCCTTCCTTCATCTTTGCAATGGACATGTATACTTTTATAAATTAAAAAAATTAGAATTATGTGTACTTTCTCCAAAAAAGAAGATCATTATAAATGATTGAGGAAAAAAGTTTGCAAAGCGTAGGTGCAGTAAATCCACTGGGTGTGTGTTTACATATACTGAATGAAAGTGACAACGTTTCCTGGGGTCAACACCAGGCCATGCCAGGAGAACTTGACTTTGGGTGCCTGTTACAGGAAAATCTGCCCATAGAAAACCCTAAATTGATAGGGTGATAAATCTTGAGGAATCCCTTGAGGACATCCTTCTTATCGTCTTATGAATGGCATTTTGATGGATAGCAGTGTGACAAGGGGAGTTGGTCCCTAACCTGATCGTAATATTAACTATTGGCAGAAATCCCTTTCAAGACTCAGTTATCTCACCTGCCAAATGGAGATATCCTTCCTCTATTCTTAGGGCTTTAGAAATATATTAATAAGTGGAATTCCACCAGCCATAAGGGAGAACCAACATTCTTAGGTATTGGGAAAGCCAAAGAAGAGGCATAAGATAAGCTTAGAAAGGGTAATTCAAACTCAGCTGGTATCTGGACGTGCTCAGGCTAGAGACGCTCCCTGGAACTCAATCAATTTCAAAGGCTGGCAAGAGAGAATGGGGGAGGGAGAGGCTCCAGCTGGGCCAGGCCTTAAGTCCCCATCTGGGGATCCCTCCTGGCATAGAGTTTGGCCATTTTCAAAGTCAAGTTGAAAGTCAAGAAAATTCACAGGTCCAGCATTGGGGATATAGCTTAGTGGTAGAGTATTTGCCTAGCATGCTCAAGGCCCTGGGTTCAATCCCCAGTAATAAAAAAAACAAAACAAATAAACAAACCAGAACCTCTATATGTCTAATATTTCTTCCAGAGTCTTAGAAACAGAACATGAACAGCAAATGATAAATTCATTCTGAAACCCAGTCCTCCACAAAGATTCCATCTCAGGGGCTTTTTGGCTGCTGGTGATGTGAACACAGTCCTTGCCACATCAGTGGCAACAGCCCTGCTCGCCGTCTGTGTGAGGGGCCTGCCATCAGCAGGGCTTACTCCAGGAAGCAGGTTTCTCACTAGTGCACACGGTGGCCTGGGACCCACTGGGACACTGTGGCCAAGTCCCTTCACTCTGGGTCTATGTTTACTTGTCTGTAAATGATGGTTGTATATTCCCATGGAAGTCCTTTTCCATTTTTGGGGATCCTGGGATCACTTGGTGATCTAATTCTGTTGATCTAATTCTGTCCTTGACAATGTCCACCATAATGGTGGGTATGTATGTAAATTAACAGACGGCTCAAGGACAGGGCAGATATGGAACCCCCAAAACAGATCCAACATTCTTGCTTAGGATGGGGGATAACAGGGAACTGATGGATGGTTGGAGAGTGACCACAGAGACCAGTCTTTTCAAAACAGTTTTCACATTCTTTTATCATGTCAAACCCACATACACCTCTGACCTGGCAACCCCACACCTAGCCACAGAGCAGAGAAGCTCTTGGGCATATGCTCTAAGTTCCCACAGGCACTGCTTTTAAAGCAAAAATCCCCAGAAACATCTCCAGCATTGCTGACCAAAAAATAGATAAATAGCTTGTGATACACGCATACCATGGAATATTACTCAGTGGTAAAAACAGGTGAACTGTAGGTGCCTATAGTCGGTGCTTCAACACAGATGAATTGCAAGAACAACATGGAGTGAGAAAAACTAGTTTCAGAAGAACGCATGCAGTTTGATTTCATTTGCATAAAGTGCAGAGACTGGCAAAACCATGAATATACTAATACACAGACACACAAAAGTTGCCATGTAGCCATTTTCAAATACACAATTCAGGGGCATTAGTTGCTGTCACAGTGTTCTGCAACCATCACCACCACATTTCCCAACATTTTCATCACCCCAAGCAGAAGCTCTTTAGCACTAACTCCCCAGCGCCCCCTCCATCCAGCCCCTGGTGACCTCTAAGGTGCTTTCCGTCTCTATGAACTTGCCCTCTCTAGATGTTTCATATAAGTGGAATCACACCAGAGCTGTCTTTGGTTTCTTTCACTTACCAAAGGTTTTCAAGACTCATTGATGTTAAGCATGTAACAGAATTTTATTCTTTTTATGGTTGAATAATGTCCATATATGTCTTCATAAGTATACGTCATATTATTTATATATAATTTTTATCAGTTCATCTGCTAATGGATTTTTGGGTTGTTTGTACCTTTTGGCCTTTGGAAACAACACTACAGTGGATATTTGTATACAAATATCTGCACAAATCCTTGTTTATAGTTCTGTGGGGGTATAGACCTAGGAGTGGCACAGCTGGGTCACCTGATACTTCTATATATTACTGTTTGAGGAAACATAAAAATTTCTGGAGTCCTATGTAAGTGGTAAGACCATCCGGAAAAGCAAGGGAATGATTTCTCAGAGGAAGGGAGGGGCTGCCAAGGAGGAGGGGACAAAGGAGCTTAAGCACTTTGAGTTATTATCTAGCACTATTTCTTGAACAGAGAGATGAGTTCACAGGAGTTTTATTATTATTCACAGTCTCTCTGTCTGTCTGTCTCTGGGTACACAGAGACACATTCATAATATTGTGCAACCATTACTATATTTATATAATTATATATAATATATTCACATATTATATATATAATTCTACATATGAGCAGATGATACATTGAATAGAAACAGAAAATGTAAAAAAAAAAAAAAAGTCCATCAGTTTCCTCTCCCCTCCATGGGACAGTAGCACGAATGCGCTCAGGGTGGGAGGGAAGCCCCACAGTGCTAAGGGTGCAGCTCACAGACGCCCTGGTTAGCACCGGTCACACTGCCCCTCCAGCGAGTCTGCAAGCTCCTGGAAGGCATGACTCCAGTGGCTAACAGAGTCCCTGGGAATACAGTGCTTGCTCCACACATGCATTCAATGAATAAATGAATACATGAACATTAATCCACAGCCTCTTCCCAGATCCTGCCAGCGGTGGTCCCTTGCGTCCTCATCAGACACTTCCTTACACAATCTGGAGGCCACCTTTTTGCTCCCGTCCTTCTTGCCAGTCCAGGGTCAGCCTCTGCTTCTTCCCTGCTGAGCTTGTTGATTTCTGTCTCCATCATCCCCAGGTTCTGCCTGCTGCCCGGGACCAGCCAGGTGCTGGCCTTCCCAAGGCTGTTCTGGCCTACTGGCTGGCTCCTTTGGTGCCTCCTCTGTTCCTATAACTGATCAGGACTTTGGGGGTCTCTGCTCCAATCTTCACCTCTGTTGGCTGCCCTGGCCACTGCTGGCCTGGACTTGGGCCCTCTCTATGTGCTCCTCCTTTGGTCCTCACCTGTACTCAGAACAAGCGTATGTGCCATTTGTTCCCATCATGTTCCCCTCAAGGGAGACGCTAACAAGCCACAGTGTGTGCCACGTGGCAAATGGTGGAGACGCTGACCGTGCTGGGGGCCAGGTGGTGGAGCATCAGCTGGCTTCTGGGCCTCTAAGTCTGCTTTGACACCCCATTTCTGCTACTGACTACGTCAAGCAGGGCACCAGCCTGCCTGTCACGTGAGACCAATTCGTCTAACACAACCGAACAGCCCTAGGCTGAGGACCCCACACTCACAGTCCCTTCTGTTCTCCACTTGGTGCTCCTGTGTCTTGAGTGCATTCCACCCAGGGCAGGGTCCTGGGCACCCAGCTCTCAGAGGCTGCCTCCAGAGGTGGTCCAGCAACACTAGGAGGCCCAGGCAGGAGGTAGGACTAAAATCCACAGTATCATATGGCACCTATCAGAATCCCATAATCCCCACATAGGGTGGACAGTGGGGTCCCAAAGGAGTCTGGTCATTCTCTCAGAGATCCTTGCAATTCACAAAGGTTGAACACACTCCTGCCAGTGGTGCCCATGGGCATAGCCTTGCTGGAGCTCACCCAGTCCTGGTGGACTTAGGGCCTGTAGGTCTTGGTGCCTCCAGAGTCTTCCTACTTGGACATCACCCTCCCATCCGTCACCACTTAGGACTTCTCCCCATGCTGATGGATCTAAGATACGCCATCTCACCCAAACCTTAACCATAGCACTCCCTTGTTCAAGCACCTCCAGGATCCTCAGTTACCTCCTGGTGTGGTTGGACACACACACACACACACACAGAACCCTCAGTAGGTCCTACACCCTCTCATAGGCTCACAAAGAGAAGATGTCATGGTCCACATGCCTCAGCCTGTCAGGAGAACCCTAGGCTGTGAGGATCTTACTCATGTTTCTGACTTGATCCTACTTCTTCCCTCCACACAGCTCTGGATCCAACCCAGAGGGATCATTCACTGTCTGGGGACACCTGAGCCACCACTCCACATGTTTACTTCCGTCTATCCTCGTGGATTGCTGTTGAAATCCTTCAAGGCCCAGCAGAGGGGACAGTCCTCCAGCAAGCCCTCCTTTGTTAATCCCATCAGAAGCCTTGATTCTGGGTGGACAAAGTGTAGGGCCTGTATCACTCAAGCCACCAGGCAGGCCTATTCCTATCACTTGGTAAGTGTGTGTCCATGCTGCCTTGAAAGGCCTCATTCTTCAATGGCAGGGGCTCTACTTGTTAATTCTTTTTTTAAAAAAACCTTTATTTTATTTATTTATGTATTTTGTATGTGGTGCTGAGGATCGAACCCAGTGCCTCATGCGTGTGAGGCAAGCATTCTACCACTGAGCCACAACCCCAGCTCTACTTATTAATTCTTTTCTGTTCTCACAGGGCTGAGCATGCTCATGGGCCCTGACAGAAAGCTGTGACCTGAGAATGGACTTCATTTTTGCCTTTCTGAAGGTTCCAGCAATGCCACCTGGGGATGGTTGAGAGAGGGAATGTGGCCAGCTGCCACCCCACTCCAAGGATCAACAGCCACAGAAGCCCCAGGTATGTTTCCAGGCAAAACTGGATATCCCAGGACATACCAGTCTCTGTGTGGACAGCAGGAGGCGGGACAAACTAGAAGCCAAGGCCAAAGTCAGCAGATGGCGGGTAACGAAGAAGATGAACGAATGCTGAGCTAACAGATGAGAAAGAACTTTTCAGTCTTGGGTGGCCTGGTGCAGGTGGCTTAACCTCTCTGTCCCTTAGTGTCTGCCCTATTGGAAGGCAACCTGTCACAGAGGTCAGGAGCATGGATGTCAGGGAGAACTCTTGGGTTGAAATCCTAGCATGGCTGCTTTCTTGTTGTATGACCTTAACCGTTACTTCTCTGGCCTCATTTTGTTGTCTATAGAATGGGAATAATAAATAACCCCTGGCGGGGCTGGGGCTATATGTAGCTCAGTGGTAGAGCGCTTGCCTAGCATGCGTGAGGCACTGGGTTCACTCCTCAGTACCACATATAAATAATAAATGAATAAAATAACAATCCATCAACAACTAAAAAAATATTTAAAAAAAACCCAAATAAATAAATAAATAACCCCTGGCTGGATGATGTGAAGTGTCAAAACATTAATATAGGAGAAGCATTTAAACAGCCCTGGGGACAATCTTATGCCACCAGTCAGAGGTGGCTTGGCTTACTGTGTAACTTCATCCCATGTCCTGGAACACTGTTCTGTGGTCAGACCTTTGTGGCAGCTAATGAGCTGTGAGTAGAATGAATTTTTAGTAAAACATAGCAGACTATTCTCTAGAAAGGTGGTGCCCAGCTATAGGCCTTTCAGAAAAGCTGAGGGATTATCCATTTCACCAAGTCGCTGTTTGTCAGCATGGCTGTTCTAATTTTCAACAAAACTGTGAAATTGATGAGTTTTTTAAAAATTAAAAAAAAAAAGGTACCTTGGAGATTTGGGCCTTTTTTTTTTTTGGTACTGAGGACTGAACCCAGGCACACTTGAGTTTTTTTCCACCAGCAATAAGGTTCAACTGTTCTGGGCATGTAAACTGGCCATTTGCTTATGCAATCCTTTATTGTGATTTGCCACTTCCTCTCTCTCTTTTCCTGCCCCTGAGGTGTAGGGCTTTCTTCAGGCTATGGAAGCTCTTCTTGTAGCATTAATACATGAACTTTTTTTGCCATTTGTGCTGCAAATATATACATATGTTTTTAAAATCTTAAAAGTAAAAATTTCATTAAGAAACCTAGAATATTTAGTCCTCCACTTGTCCTCCCTCTTCTAGCATTTTATTGTTAAAATATAATCAGAGTTTATTATCCAGAATGTTCACTGTCATGCCATTTATATTAGAAGAAATAGGAACTACCCAAATATAATGTATTATGGTACATTAACATGAGTGAATATTACACAATCATTAAAATGAGATTTTCTATGAATGAGTAGCTCAAAGATAAAATTGTGATAAAAACAGCATAATATCCAAAATAATTCCAATTCTGTAAAGTAAAAATTATACATATGCTTTTAAAAACTTTGGAAGAAAATACACCAAATATTCATATTCATAATATTAAATGTTAATAATATTAGTTAGAGTTATTTCTGAGTTGTAGAATTTTATCTTTCTGATTTTCTAAGTTTCCTGTAATATATTAATTATTTTATAACTAAGAGATTTACATGCTTATCAGATCAGTCTCTCAGTTTCCAGCATGTAACAGAATTATCTGGACAGGCTGTTAAAACACAGCTTCTGTGTCCCACCTCTAGACTTTTTGAGTCAGTTGGTCCAGGTGGGGTCTGGGACGCTGCACTTCTAATAAGTTCCCCATCAATGGGACCAGCTTCTGCTGTTGGCTCAGGGAACACACTTTGAGAACTGCAGTTCTATAGTAAAGGTATTTCTTCTCCCAGGGCCTTGTCTCCATCTAGGCTGAGGAAATGACAAACACAGGTCCCTGATCTTTTTTTTTTTTTATCTTCGAAGACTGCTTGTTTCTGCCAGGTGAGAAGCAACCAGGCCATCACCAGGAGCCCAATGTGGGCAAGGCCCCATGCTGTCAGCCCCACATTCCAGAACTGTGTGCCGTGTGTTTCCTCCCTGAATCCACTGTGCATCTCCCTTCCTTTCTCATTTTTCTGACCAAGAGAACTTGAAGTATAGGGGAATTTCTCATTTTGAGTTAACTCTGTTGTGTGACTGACCATAAACTCTGGGAGGATCCAAACACCCTGCTTAGGTCCATTATAGGTGCCTGGGAAATGTGAATGGTTTGACTGGGTCCCTTCTGATCTCCAGGGACTATCATGGGCTCAAAGGACATGGTAGTGTGTGGGACACCCTCACAAATCTTACATTCCTGTGTGAAGACATACAATAACACAAGTATAATAATGATCTCATTGATGGGGCTGCATTCTCTGGAGAAAATAAAATAAGAATAAAATTGCAAGTGACTTGGCGTGGGAGGCCCCTTTATTTGGGAGCTAAGAGAAGGTCTCTGAGTCTCAGTCCTAAGTGAAGTCAAAGGGATAGGCTGGGAAGACTGCAGAGGATCCCTTAGGCTAGCATTTCTTAAATGGCCATGTGCACACAGCCCAGGGGTTTTCTTGAAGGTCTGGGGTGGGGTCAGAGATGCAGTATTTCCAACATGCTTCCAGGTGGAGTCCAAGCTGTTGGTCCTCAAGGATGCCCCTGTCTGAGCAGCAAGACTTTAGTCCACAGTGAAGAACTGGGAATTCAATCTAATTACAGTGGGAAAACATTCAAGGGTTTGAAGCAGAGAGCGACAGATCCTACTTGTGTTTTAAAAGATGATTCTGGGTGAGAGAATGCGTGAGAGGGCCTCTGAACAGAAGTAGGAAGACAGGAGTTCAGTGGCAGCTGGGGGCGCTGGCCCACTGGGGGCGGTGGTGGAGGTGGAGGAAGCCGTCAGGTCCAGGGTGCATGTTTGAAGTGGAACTGGATGCTGCAGAAGCAGAGCGAATGGGGAGCAAGAGACTCCAAGCGGTCTTGCGCGCAGCAGGCATGTCTACACAACCCCAGAGAAAAGAGCAGGATCATGCTGATGCTGGCTCCCACCCTCCCAGGTGGCTCTTTTTGCATCATGCACATGATCCCAAATCAGAGCCCCAGGCCTTTCTGGACTTGCCTACAGATGGTCTGTGAAGGAACAGCTTAAGTTTTTACACTTCCTTCCCTGGAATACTTGCCCTGAAAGGAAGGAGCAGGGGCAGATGGCTCTGGGGACCCAGGAGAGCCAGTGGGCACGTCAGGAGCCCCTGCCAGACCCTCCCAGTCTCAGAGAAGGCAGTCTCTTCACATGCCTGCTCCTATGCTTCCTGCAGAGCTAGGTGTCATTCTTCCCTATCTTGCTCCCCTGAAAAGAGAGTTGTCACTCAGACAGATGCAGACCATCAGCTGGGCCATGACTCAAGAATGGTAGGTGGGGAAGAAGAAGATGGACGATCCATCTGGTGATAAAATTATGACATAAACGACTCTCAGACATCTGTGTTCCTTTTCCCGAGTAACCTGTGTCCCTCTGCTGTCACCAGAGTCAGGGGACAGGTGGCCTGCCAAGCTGTTCTTGTCGTGTGCCTTGTTCTACAACTCTTTTCCTTTGGAAGGCTGGTCTAATCATCTGTTTCATTTTTACAATGTACTTATTGTATAACACTATTGAAGGGCAATTTAAAGGATGCACGTGCTAGAACTTTGCCCCCCTCCCCTTTGCATACACCTAATTCTGCTTCTGGGCTCCCATTTATATACAGTGTGGCTCTAGCAGGGTGTCACCCTGATGCAAATGGGATTGTGAATTTAGCCGTGTGTGGAACTGGTGAGCAGCAATTCTCACAAACAGTCTTGGACTGAATGGACCCTGGGGATGGGCAGGAGCAAAACAGCAAGACCAATGGTATGACCCTCCTCACCTGGCCTGAGAGTCACGTTTGCATCTGAGAAATAAGGACTCGGGAGAGAGGCTGAGGACTTGAGAGCCCTGGGTCCTGATGACAAGCAGGGTGCAAAGAGAAGGTGAGTCCTGTGCTGGGTGCCAGTGGCTCTATGTGCTGAAGGCTCAGGTTGGCCTTGGAGTGGGGACCATGTTCTCATCAGGCAGCAGTAGAGACCCCTAGATATAGAGGCTGAGGAATTAAAATCAAAGCTGACCAGTGCCTGGGGCCTATGAGAGGATGTGGTCCTGGTGACTTACAGCAGTAGCAGGAGGTTTCCTGCAGGTGCAGGGACATGGTGCCAGGCTCCTGCAGCTGGGCGAGTAGTGTGTAGTCACTGAAGTTTGGTTCTTGATGTTGCTGTGACCAGCATCCCAAAGGCTGTGGAAATTGAGCTCTGCTTGGACACACAGCCAGGTCAGCACAGAGCCGTGGAGACCCAGCGGCACGGCCAGCATGATTTCCAGTCTCTTCCCTCTAAGCGAACAGTGTCTGGATTTGCCCCTTTAATGGTGTATAATATTGAGCTGAGTGGACAGTGGATGGCTGGCCTTACCCTTCTCCTATTTTTGTCTACATGGATGGTTACTGTTTTTTTTCTCTTTTGTTATGAAGATGGAGTAGTTATTTTATCTTTATGGGAACAGAGCTGCTAGAGCCGGTGAGTGGGAGCTGGAGGGAGAGCAGAGACTAGATTCTCTGTCCTGCTGGCCAGCAAGCAACCTGTGTTAGGGGCCTCTCAGCTCGTGAGCCATGAAAACCACGGTGCCTCATGGCAACAGCCGACTGTCCTGAGAAGGCCCATAGCAGCTGGGATCACAGGATTAGACTGACTTCACTCTTACAACACGCTCCACGAAATATCTGAAATGGGCAGCAAAGTGCAAAGGGTGGAGCTGGGGCAGGGGCATGCCAAGGGAGACCGGAGGCCTGTGGGAACCAGAGGTCAAGTGGATGTGAATAAGATTTCCCTGGGTTGGTGGCCGTGGAAGGGCAGGGGTGTGTGTTGCAGAATCCCGGTCCAGCTGTGCATACAGTCCACCCCATGGGGAATAAAAGCTGCCCACGCCTGAGCTGTATACAAGCTGCAGAGAGCATACAGATGAGCCCCCCAGGGGTGGCTGCGGCTGCCAGGAGCAAGGTTAGTGGTCAGCTATCAGCTCAGGACAGCCCCCAAGTGTTGTCTCAACTGGAAAATGTCACATGGCCCAAAGTGACTTCCTTCCAGGGACCATCACATTCAAGGACTGCAGGAGGCATCCGAGGCTCTATAAAGGCCTGGGCATTTTGGCCCAACTTGGGAGAAACTTGAAGGATCATTTCAGTTCCAGAAGTCCCTGTGGGGCTGGCTGAGACTGCGGGGCTGGCTTTCTTGTGGCTTCTCCCTCCACCTCTCCTGCTGGCTCCCCCTGCTCCAGCAGGAGTCCATCCCTCAAACATCCTGTACTTTACACTGCTTCCTAGTTAGCTGCCCAGAGAACAGGAAATACAATAGTGAAAAAGAATCCACCCAGCAACGCTCAAGGTTAATTCTGTAGCTTATTCTCCAAGCACCAGAAGAATGGTAGATATAGAAATAAGTGCTACAATATGCATCCTTAAAATATAGCTCTCCCTAGGAATGTTTATGGATGTTTATATTAATGAATTTGTAAGACAATACATTTATATTGCAGTCTCGTTTATTAATCCAAAGAGTTGTTTCTTTTGTATTTTGTGTATAATGTTCAACCCTGGAGTCGCTGATGGACAGGAGGTGATGTAGCCTGAGGACAATGAGATGGTTTCTTCCCTGCAGGGCTCAACCAGCCAGGAAAAATGCCAATTAAGGCAAAGCTGTCTGCAAGGAATCATTTCAGTTGTCACGTTAACCCCATGACCTGGGGATCACAGGCTAGGTACCATCGCCTCGAACTTCCAGGCACACTGGGCCCCTTTAATTGGCATCAGTTAGTTTGGGGCAAGGTGACCTCTACCTAGACATGTCAAATTCTCTTGGCTGATGAAAAAGGTTAGCAAAGTCTGTAGTCTATCCTGGCTGTGACCGGAGGGCGGGCCTGGGATGGGAGGAGTGAGAATGAGTATCTGTGTGGACATGGAGGAAACACTGGGCACATACGCCTTCACCTGGAGCTAACAGCACGGGCTAGAAGAAACTCTGCGCATTAGTCCTCACAGCCAAACCAAACGCAGCCCACCACCCTTGAGCACTGTGGTGTTCTGTTGTTAACTCCCTTTTCAGATGCATTCATAATTGAATTATTCTATATCATGTCATTGATTAAATTAATCATCACTGACCTGGGTGCGGTGGTGCACGCCTGTAATCCCAGCCTTTTGGGAGGCTGAGACAGGACAATCGTGAGTTCAAAGCCAGCCTCAGCCATGGCAAGGCGCTAAGCAACTCAGTGAGACCCTGTCTCTACATAAAACACAAAATAGGGCTGGGATGTGGCTCAGTGGCCAAGTACCCCTGAGTTCAATCTCCAGTACCAAAAAAAAAAAAAAAAAAAAGCTAGCTTTTTGGGAAATATGAAGAGTTTTAACATTAATTAAGAAGGCCCCTGACCTCTGATTTCTCCCAGTGGCTTTAGGAATAGCAGTAGCCAATATGGGGAAGACTAGGAGGGAATCTAGGAGCAGGTCAGGGTGGGCAACGACTGCTCTTCTGCACTTACAGTATTAATCAGTGGTGGCAAAAGACATGTCAAGGTCATGGGTAGAACTGGAGAGTCACCGGGAAAGTAGGGGTTGGGGCTCAGAGATGTGCTGCATGGGAGAGAGCTCTGAGTCAAAAACCATTTTCAAAATTAAGGTTACAATGTTACAGATATATTGCATAATTTATCTTTTGAATCCTCTCCTCAGCTTGAAGGGTGGCAAGGATTATTCCACTGTACAAATAAATAACACCAGGCTTAGAGGTTCCAAGAAGTCCACAGTGACTCAGTTGGAAAGTGGATGATCTGAGACTGGAACTCAGGTCTAAGTGGATTTACATCCACTACCAACCTCCTGTCACCTAGGGAAGCCAGGGAGATGGGGTTTGTACCCTCGAGCCCCTTCTGCCACCGACTTGCTAGGGAGCTACCTGAATAGGGCATGTGGACAGTCCTCTGTGTCATGGTACGAGCCACCACCCAAAGGCAGCTTGTTTAGGGATTCTTCTAACCCTACAGTCACTAGAGAAGGATGCCAGGACAATGGATGTGCTGGCCACGGTGTCACGATGGCTGGGGAGGTGCTCAAACATCACAGCAAGAGTGTGGCCTTAGCAGTCAAGCAGACCCATATTCTGGCTCCCCTGTACACAGGGCAAGACCTTTCAGACCCAGAGGGTTTCTGATACCCTAACATTGCTTGCCTGGCCCTCATTAGGGAGCCCCAACGGACTAGGGAAGCCAGAGTAGCAGCGCTCGCCCAGGCAGCCCCACGACACACTGTCCAGCAGATGTCCATCGGGTGTGAGTGGCTGCACTGCAGTAGCCGGCTGTGCATTCTAAGAATGTGTGGCATCATGAAACTCTTTCCCTAGGGTGCTGTGGGCAAGAGATCCCAGCAAGGCCTGCCAAGGAAGGGAAGTCAGGGTGCAGGTGGCAGAGCCTGTGGGAGCACATGAGCACCTGCAATCAGACTCTGGGACGCTCTGCACATTTGGCCAGGACTATTCTTCGATGATAGGTCACTTTTATAACATTTAATCTCTTCAAGGAATAAATTCAGAAGTTCATATAATGGTGTTTTCTATTTCCATTTTTTTTTTTTTTTTCCGTGCTGGGGATTGAACCCAGGGCCTTGTGCCTGTGAGGCAAGCACTCTACCAACTGAGCTATATATATCCCCAGCCCTTTCTATTTCCTTTATTACATCTCATGCTGATCCTGTCCCCACATTATTTTTTTCTGATTTAGTCCCTGGTGATAATTACTTCAAAAACTCTATGAAAAGACAATTCTTTACTACCAGTAGTAAAACAGCTTAGTCTAAGAGCAGGCCAGGATTTTGTCATAAACAGATCTAAGGAGTTTCTGATTAAATAGACCAGAGAAACTCTACCTTTAATAGGACCTCTGACCCCCTGAGACTTAAGGACAGCCAGGTGCTACTCCCCTCTGTCCACATCAGAGCAGTGCTCAGAGCCCAGGCCTGGACAGTGTGACCACCAGTGGCTCCTGAATTCAGTCACCTGAAACTGATTGTGGGTTTAAGCCTCCTCTGTTTTCCAAAATCAGTTTATTTTCAAAATTCCGGGAGAGATCCTGTCTTTAGGGAAGCTCTCATTAGCTTCATGTTGCACTGGGATACCTGCTTGAAAGGGACCACCGGTGACAAATCCTGGTTTGTCATGTGAAATTGCGAATGGCACATTTACATTGCTCTGGGTTCCAGGGATGCCTCTGAGGAGGGATGGGAGATGGAGGAGGGGAACGCGGTGCTCCATGCCCAGTTCTTCGCCCTGGAGGAGCAAGCCTCCCAGAGCTGCTCCTAGGCAGATCTAAACCTGGCCAGCCCAGGCAAAAGAGAAGGGGACTTCTGCCCTCCCACCTGGACACAGGTCAGAGTGACCACATGCAGCCTTAGGGCAGGGAAGAAGGGGGAGCTAGCAAGAGAGAAAGAAAGAGATGGGAGGAGAAAAAGGAGAGGGAGGGGGAGAAAGAACTAGAAGGGAGAACAGGGGAGGAAGGTGCGCATTGCTTCACAAAGGTCCTGTCCAAGTAGTGCAGGCTCCCCGCACCCAGATGTGCCACAGGCCAGGCACTGATGGGTTCTCCCCTCAGCCTCCTGAGGTGTCATGCCCATCTTACAAATAGGGAAATCTTAGCACAGAGAGGCTAAGTAATGAGGCCAACGTCAGAGCCTACAAATGGCTGAACACACTGGAACCAGGTCCTGCAGGCAGAGTCTATGTGCTGAGACTGCCATGTGGGTCCTGGCTCAGAGCTCCTCTCTGAGGCCTCCTGGAGCTCTCAGGCCACAATCTATCTGGCACTCCTTCCTGTGCCAATCAACTGAGGGGTGTACCATAGACCCTGGCCTCCTTCTCACGTTCTGGTCTTACCTGGCTAAACAGATGGCAGTCCTTCAGAAGGCAGGAGGGGAGACCTATGTGCATGTCCTAGTAGGCCAGTGGACCTCTGGCACACAGTTTCGGTGCTTCTCTGTCCTTGCTGATCAGGCATCACCTGGGACAGCCCTGCTGGCCCAGGGAAAGGTCCTGTGGGCCAATGTTTCTCCTCCCAGGGCCCCATCTGTCCCTCCTTGGCTCTTCACAAGAGAGGCCCACTTGGCCTTTCATCGCAGCATGAACTCTGGGGTTGGCTGACACCCTGCCCCTCTCCCCTGCCTGCATCTGCAGAGCTCACTCCATGTTATTGGAAAAGCTTCCAAGAGCCGGAGTCCAGATCCACTAATACGCCACTGGAGTGGGGGGAGGGCGAGGCCAACAGTGGGAAAGCTGTCCCCTAAGCAGGGATCAGCAGCAGACCAGGGGGACAACTAGGCAGCAGATTGGAGAATCCCACAACTGTGTGTCCACCGGAGCTGGGGCAGAGGCCACCCAACCACACCAAGGGGCACCCTCCCCAGGGCCTGAGTCATCTGGAGTAGCCACTAAGTGCTGTTTATCCTCTAACTTGCCCAGTGTGAGTTACCTCAAAGAAGCCCAGTGCCTATGGGGAGGGAGACCATTCTGTCCCTTTGAGCATCAGCACTGGTGTTTCAGTCCTGTTGATCCTGTCAACAAGCCTCTGCATCTCCTTGCCATGCTCGACAAAATGACTGTCCTCCCTAGAGCACCCTTACTACTTGAGGCCTCATGAGCGGCTTCCACATCATGTGATTAAAGTGGGTTGAGCGGGTCTACTTCCCATTTCCAGTGTAGACAGCAGGCACCACACTGCCCAGACTGACTGTGCACTTTCTCCTGGTGCCTGATTCCCACCGTTAGGAACGCGCCTGCAAGTCCCCTGTTCCAAATTCTGACAGCCTGTGTGCCTGTAAGGCATAGCTGGTGTCTCCCACCCTTAAGTGAACTAGTGTAGAGCTGGCTTTTTCCTAAAACCAAGTAGGATCCACAGAATCAGGGGGTGAAGTGAGACCTTGGGACTGGTGCCAAGAGCTGACAGGGGGTCACTCTGGGAGACAGAATGATTCCTGGGTGGGTGTCCCCACTGGGCCAGAAGGATGTGAGCAGGAAAAAGAGTTTTCTGTAAATGCCCGTTCCCTGCTCCCTCACCTGGCTAGAACCCTGAAGTTTAGAGTTTAGGCATTTGCTGAGGACACACACACACACACACACACACACACACATGCACACATGCACACATATGCACACACACACACACAGAGAAAGTCCAGAGGAAAGTACAGATCGCCCAGAAAACTGCTCCAAACATGTTCCTTTCAAAGCTGCCAACTGGGAGGCCTCCTGATCAGTTGGAGGCAGATCAAGCTCATTTCCTTTTATTGCAACTTCCACCCTTCTAGAATTTCTCCCTCCTGCAGGTCCAGGCCACAGAGACATTAATCCCTACTCAAATGAATCCTGGTGTTCTTCAATTGCTCGTGTGCACACACACACACACACACAAATCCCAAAACACCCCCAAGCAGCACCTCCAATGTCATTGTGTGTGCATTTGCCAGGAAGGGAGGGAGAGGAGAGGGCTCTGGGCATGGGGCATGGAGGCTAGCCTCAAGTTTCCTCACCTGGCCTCTCTCTTGTTGGAAGGCAGAAATGCAGCCCTTCCTTCTCTCCTCCCACTTGGTCCTCCCTCCAACAGCTTTAATAAACAGTGATTATTTCAGTCCTCAGAGCGCAGCTGTCCTGTGAATTGTCCAGTCAGGGTTACGGGGTGGGAGCCAAAGGCTGGAGCGTGGAGCTCAGATCTCCAATGAGCCAGCCCTCCCTTCCTCTCCTCCGCCTGCCTGCTCCTAGCAGGTGGGAGTTGAGGAGGAGGGCATGTCTCCTGCTGAGACTGGGGATGACAGAAGCACTTTCTGAACAGCCTGCTGAGGGCCCAGCCCCAAGGGGGAGGGTGGGGAGCAGATCTGGCAGACAGGGTTGGAGGTGGGGTGCCCACTGCATGACCTACATGAATTCAGGCCTAAGACCCTCCTTCACCCAAATCAAGGATCCCTGAAATTGCACCTCTGGGGATTAGCCTCGGGCTGCTTCTCTGCTTAAAATGTGCTGGTACCTTATTTGAGGGAGAAGCAGAGCTTTAGTCAATTTGTTATCTATAGGAGGTGTTTGGGAAATGTTGGTTGAATGAATGGCACTGAAGACTGTCATTAGGCAGAGACATGGAAGAAAGCAATGAAAACCCTGGGGGCTTCAAGGGAAGTGGGCAGGGATGGGGAGAGAAAGTGGCACCAGGGCAATCTGAACTCTCACACGTGTCGATGGCCAGCCAGGGCAGCAGCGGCAGGTGATCTGGTCCTTGCCCTCAAAGGACATAACTCTTAACACATAAGTGCCATTTGTACTGAATTGTTTTCCACACCAGAAGCCCCCTTTTACAAGATCAGACCCACCCAGAACTTAATCAGCTTTGTGGAAACCCTTTGGAGATCACCAATCTCATCTGCTCCTCATTTCAAGTAAGGAAACAGAGGCAAGCAGGGGTCAGCCTGTGTTCTTAAACTCTACCACAGTCGCCTGCCTGGGAGAGTTGACTTCATTCCTTCCAGGGTGAGCCTCTGAGTCTTTTAAAAGGACTCACAGATGATTGGTTGCAATGCATATGTATAGGAACTACTAGACTTGGCACTAACTGGTAGGTGAAGAGTCACATTGGTAGCAGAACCAGGTCCAGGATGCTCTTGGGTCATACAGACCAAATTCTATTACAAGGAACTAAGGCAGTGATGTTTGGTTCTATTGAACATTAAACCAAAGAATGGCTAATAATAGGACATTAGTATGTCCTGATGAAAGGGTTTTATAATCTTTGGTGGTTTTAAAACTAGGTGACTTCCCCTATCCACTTGGCTCCATGTTGTCTCTGTTTATAGTGTCACTCCAGTTAGCCCCATAAAAATGGCATAAAATTATTCCACTGCAGATCAGAAATACCAGGGGAAACACACAGCCCCCAACCACACAAAGCAATTGCCTGTGGAAACTTAAAGAAAAAACTCAGTATAGAGCTCAAGGAAATATCTGGGTATGTGGAATGCTCCATAGATCCAAAGGGCTCTCACGACAGCTGTGGTAAACATGACTAAGCCAATTCTGGAGTACTTCCTGGGTACTGCTTCCTTGTGCATATTAACCATCAGAAAATAGGATGGCTACAGTCAAAAAGACATTATCAACAAGTGCTGACAAGGACATGGAGAAATGGAGCCTTCGTATACTGCTGGTGGAAGTGTGCAACGGTGTAGCCACTTTGAAAATCAGTCTCGTAATTTCCAAAAGGTAGAGTTGCCACATGACCTGGCAATTCCACTCCTAGGCAGATACCCAAGAGAAATGAAACCTATTTCTACACAAAACCTTGCACACAGATGTTCACAGCAGCATTATTTACAAAAGCCAAATGTGGAAACAACCCCAATGGCTACCGACTGGTGAATGAATAAATAAAATGTGGTTTATCCATACAAGGAATACTCCTCAGGAATAGGACATGAAGGACTGAGCCACACTACGAGATGACTCTGGGAAGCATTATGATAATTGAAAGAAGTCCATTACAAAAGCCACATATTACATGCTTCCATTTGTATGAAATGTCCAGAATCAGCAATGTAATAGAGAATACAGATTTTTGCCGGTCTGGGGTTGGGTAAGGGCTTGGGGTGGATGAGCAGTGACTCCAAAGGGGTACAGGGTTGTTTTGTTTTATTATTTTTGGTGTGACAAAAATACTCTTAAAATGATTATGGTGACAGATAAACAATCCTGCAAATATACTAAAAACCATTGAATTGTCTACTTCAAATGGGTCAATTGGTGGCATGTGAATGACATTTCAATAAAGCTATTATTAAAAAACAACAAAAGAGCCAGGTGCGGTGGTGCACGCCTGTAATCCCAGTGTCTCGGGAGGCTGAGGCAGGAGGATGGTGAGTTCAAAGCCAGCCTCAGCAATGGCAAGGCGCTAAGTAACTCTGGGAGAATCTGACTCTAAACGAAATACAAAATAGGGCTGGGGATGTGGCTCAATGGCAGAGTGCCCCTGAGTTCAATCCCCAGTACCAAAAAGCAAAAAATATAAATAGCAGCAGCAAAAACAATCCTTAGAGAAGTTCCTGTTATTTAGGTCCTACTTACTAGGGGCAGTTTCTGTTAGGATTTCCTGGGGCTGGAGGAAGGAAGGTGTCAATGGGAGCTGAAACCACTGTCACCTCTCCAGCAGCCTTTATCAGTTGCTTCACAAAGACCAGTGGACCAATCTGTTATTTCCAGAAACAACTGAACAGAATTGTCAGCCAGAATCCATAGCCAATTTTAAAAAAAAGGCAAGAGCCTCGAGTGTGTGTATGCACACATGTGTGCAGGCCACACAGTTTACCTTGAAGGTCAAGTCCAGTTATACGAATCACTCCAGAGGGTCACGTGCTCTTCTGCATCTAGTTTGTATCTAATTTGGCAAGGCCGACAGAGATTGTGTGCCATCTTCTATAAGTTTGGAGTCTCGGAGTAGCTCTGCTCAATTTGTCCAGTGGATGGACTCACATATTGACTGATGGATTACAGTCTCCTAAGGGTTCCTGCCCCAGGAGGGGCAGGCCATGGCCAGGCTCCTGTTCTGGGCTCCCTGAGCACACAAACCATGCTGCTCTTGGGGAACAGCTCTGACCCCATGGGGAGTGCTTCCTTCTCCCTCCCGCAGGGTGGAGGGAGGTGCATGGGGGAGCATGAGGTGGAAGGAGGCCCCACTTTGGCAGATCCCCTTCTGAGCAAGGCCAGGATGCAGGGCGCTTCCAAATGGAACAAAAGCAAGTACCACGGAAGACAGCAAGCATTCCTCTTTATCTAAACACAGGATCGAGATGTGCAGAGGGAAAGTGAAATTATGCTTCAATTGTGAATGTCATCTACTGAAGATAAACTCTCCCTTCAAAGGAATTACTCATCCCACTCTATCATGGTACCTTGGAGTTGATCAGTATTCAAATTTATTAAGCAATGATACACAGAATATATGATATCAAGGACCCATTTCATCACCCCATTCCCTAAGTTTTTTTTTTTTTTTTTTGCTTAGTCATGAGAAGTTTAGCAAGTTACAAATCAAAACAAAAACTAACAAGCATGCACCACACACACACACACACACACACACACACACACACACCACAAAAATGGGAGACAAAAGCTCTGCGTGGAAGTTGCTCCGAGGCGGGTGGCTTCAGAAAGGAAAAACATGATCTCTGACTAATATGAAGGAGACTCCAAATTGCTCTTGGCAACAATCTCTCCACCCGATTCCCCTCCCTCTATTCATCTCCGTGGTTCCCAGCCAAAGGAAAATAAACTGAACAGCCCTCTCCCTGGCCCAACCTGTAGGTCTGCACCGACTGAGCAAACAAATATCCCTATGCAATTATATACCTGTGTAATTGCTGTAAACATGGGGACAGCTAGGCGGGTGCTCTTGTCCTTATCAAGCTGATCATCTCAGTATTAGGAGAAAATGCCTTTATTCTGTCAGCATGACATCAGAATGGGATGCAATAGGGTCTTGTGATCTCAAGTCCAGGGTTTTTTTCCTTTTCTTTCCTTCCTTCCTTTCTTTCTTCTTTTTAGAAAAGAAGAAAGAAGGGAAAACTATCCTTCTGGAGAGAGTTGTCCCAGAGTATCACCCAGACAGGCAAGAATTCTGAGGTCGATTTATTAGGTCACTGTCCTCACAACAGTGATAGTTCATGTTGCAGATAGTTATCTCACACCTATTACAGCACTCGAGATAAAAGGAGAGTTAAGAGGCCAGATGTCCTGGAATATTTATGGCTGCTCCATCTCAAACATTCCTCTGACACCGTTCTACTAGGACAGATATGTCCGGTTAGCTAAAACAGAGAAGGATGGGAGTCTCAGAAAATGGCACTGTCAATGCAGATATGAGCAGATAGAATGGTCTTTTCAGTTGAGCCCTGAAACCTCCTTGGCAGGCCAGCGTGTGTTGCTCTGAGAATCATGGATGGTCAGAGACCTGGGTTCCAGTCCTGGCTTTGCTACCAACAAGTCTGTAACTGTGGACAAACTCCTTCCCCAACAGTAAGATTGGGGGCTTGAAGCCCCACAGGAGTCCTTGAGTGTGTGGGACACACCATCCTGGCCATAAAGGGACTTGGTGGGTGCATGAAAAAGGGGTCAATTTTTAGCTCTGCAGGCATTGCTCCAGAGAGGGGCCAATCCTCTCCGAGGCTGCACAGGTCTCTTGTCACTTCCAGTTGGCATGTGCCAAAACTACAGGCTCATTGCTCATTTTGGAACCCACGACTATAACCCTTCAACCGATCATATGAACAGCAGGGGCTCAAATGGCTTCCTGGACCCTAGGAGCAAAGGTGGATTATGCACAGTGTCCCCTTGAGCTGGTGACAAGTCCTTGCAACTGTAGTGTGGGGACAACTCCTTATTCCAATTTCCTCACCTTCTCTGTCCCATCCCTCCTCTTTACCCAGACCTCCGCCTGCTGCTTCTGCAGGCTGAGGCACCTAACCGCACACTGCCTCACTCTGTCCTCTCAGTCCCAGGGAGGGATGGACATTTCTATTACTATTCCCCTGACAGAGTCAGGGACCAGTGTTGATTTTACTTATTGTTGGATGCCCAACGACTAGCATGGCACCTGTAAGCACACGGTACACAATACAATAGTTGTTTGGATTGATTGATTGGAAAAAACATTAAGGTTCAAAAAGGCTAATCCTATGTGTAATGCATACTATTTTATGTCGTACTATAATCACCCCAGAATGATTCCCATCTCCCCAGTTATGGTGTAAGATTCTAAAAGATGTGGGCTAATAATGGATAGCTTTGAATTCTGCCTGTTACCAACAAGCTGGATAGCGACTTAATTCTCTTGCGCCTCAGTTTCTTCATCTGCAGAGTGGGCTAATGATTCATATCTGACTAGAGGAGATAGGACTATAGGACTAGAGGAGATGATGTACGCTGAGCTGTGTCTGGCACATAGTATGTGGTCTCCAGACACCCTGTCCCTTGCCTCTCTCCTTCCCTTTCTGATTTATCTCCCAGCACTTCTTCAGCAAGACAAACCTTACATTCTGCAACCTTGAGGACTTTGCTTTCTACATCTTCCTCCTTCAAGTTCCTGCCGCAATGTCACCTAATTTTTGAAGCTGTTTTTAAACTCTGGCCACCAAGTGCCTCTTATGAGATCCCAAACTGGCTGTCCCAGCAGACTGTGGCAGTGACCTCCTACTTGGCCCCTAAGTTTCCCTATGGCTGTGCAAGTTTTATCCACCTGTGCTGGATGCCCCTTGGGATCAGGGTGGATGGGGCTCCAGGCCTGTGTATATCTCCCCGCAGGGCTCAGAAGGAACTTGGTGGGATCCAAATCTTACCAATGTTATTTTATTTATTTATTTGTTGGCAGTAGGGATTGAATGGGGGGGGTGTAATTTACTACTGAGCTACATACCCACCCCTTTTATTTTTATTTTGAGACAGAGTTGCTAAGTTGTTGAGGCTGGTCTCTAACTTGCAATCCTCCTGCCTCAGCCTTCCAAATTGCTGGGGTTATGGGTGGGTGCCCAGCAACTTTACCAAGTTCTGCAACTCAAGCTGGGAGCCACAGAACCCACTTGGCACAGGTGCCCCACAGTTCTGTGTAAGGCCATAGTCTCCTACACTGCCTAGCTTGTGATCTTGGGAAACTCACTTTGCCCTCTGGCCTCAGTCCTTGCCTGTAAAATGGAGTGCATAAGGATGGTGATGGCTGCCCTTGCCATGATCCTTAGCATGGACATTTGGGAGAATTTAGGAAATACCACCAAATACTCTATAGAATACCATACCCAGGGAGAGAGGCAGGGCTTTTTGGGGAAAGTGGATATTTTTTCCTGTTCAGTTCAAGTTGAGCCTTGAGGGGACATGGTGGCAACACCCAGGCTGCTTTCCTTTCCTGGAGATTCATCCAGAAGGGGCTCCTAAGAAGCCTGGAGAGAATTTAACTGGGTGAAGGCAGCGGGAGGGAGGAGTGGAGCTGAAACTTGAACCTGACAGGGTCCCACTCCTCCCATCCCTACCTCTTCCAAAAATCGATCTAATCTGGACAAAACTGCCTAATTGCTCCAATCACTTCCTTTACATTTTCCAAATCCTGCATTCAGAGGGATTGGAAGTGGTCTGCCACTAGCTGGTCAAGGAACAGCGGGACTGGGACTGGGGCTTCCTCCTGAGCAGAAGCGGGTAGCAGCTACTGAAGAGGGCATCCGCCCGCGGGCGCAGCCACAACCCGGACAGTACCAGCAGGGTCAGATCCCAACTCCTAGGAGCGTTCACCACTGGGCACCTGGACGAGCGCACGGGCCCCGACGCGGCACGCGGGGTTTGGGGTGGTGGGCAGCTCTTTTTAGCTCCCTTCCCAGATCGGTTCCAAAGCCGCTGAGCAGGTACGCAGCGACCCAGACCCTCCGGAGAGTGTCACCCGCGCGGGCGCCCGCGGGGATCCGGGTACACCGCGCAGGGATCCCCCTCCCCTCCCTGCCCTTGGCGGTCTCAGGCTTTGCAGGACTCCAGCTAGACTTGCCGGCCTGGGAGGGAGTTTTCCCAATCTACTCAGCCTTGCTGGAGTGCTGGGAAGGACTCTCGGCTACCCGTTCACACCGCGACTCGAACCAGGGACCAAGACGCAACTCCCTCCGGCGGTGCCTAGTGACTTTGGCCAATTCCCGGCTGATTTCTGCCCACGTCTGCGGACCGTGGTTTCTGCCAAGTTGCCGTGGCTTTTGTTTTCCCCCCAAGTTTTGCATCTGACACTCGGGAGAACCAAGGCTTTGGGGGGCGGAGGGGGCGGTTATTTAACAATGTATATCCGCAACTGCCTCTCCGAGTCCCCTTAAACTCTTCCGCTGTCCCCTCGCTCAGCGAGAGCCCGCCAGCGAGGGCCGACTGCGGAGCTCCGGGTCCTCTCCGGTGTTCCTCGGGGCTGCGCGGCCCGCGCCCCCGCACCCGCTTGGGCTAGGTGGGGGCTGCAGTCTTCCGCGGACTCCGCCACACGCGCCAGCCAGCGCCGGCCCGAGCCGCCCCAAGGTCCCCCGAGGCGCCACCCCGCCACTGGGTCTCCGCGGCGTGGAGCGAGAACGATCGCAGCGCCCGGAGGTGGGGGCCGCCGCCGGACGCCCGCGGAGCTCTCTCGGCCGCCCCAAAGGGCTTCTTCCCCACCGCCCGGCCGGGGCTCCCCGGATCCCCGATCTCAGCCCGGCTCCCGGCTGAGGACGTCGCACACCCACCTGGCCGCCCCGGGGACGCCGCGCTGGTGCCCCGGCCGTGTGCTGAGCGCCGCCAGGGTCCGGGGCTGGGGATCCACGCGGCAGCGCTGCTCCGGGAGCCTGCCGCAGCCGGCGGGAGGTTGTCATTGATTCGCGCTGGGCGCGTTAAGCCATTCCAGGAGTGGTTTGGAGCGAGCACTCCCACCCCTCCCTCCAACCAGAAGTATTTGGCAGGCAGCCTCTTTCGTCCACCTGTACTGTTAAGCGCGGGACAAGGACCAATGTCACCGGTGGCGCTTTCTGCTTCACTTTATAACACGTAAATTAAGCTCTTTGGGGGGAAGCAAAACAAATGAAAGCAAAGAGGAGTTTTCCTTTCCCCCTCTTCTCTTCTGGCTGTTTCTGGCACGCCCCTCACCCCACTAGTTTACAAATTGCGTTACCACTTATCTCAAGGCAAAGGAAGCTTTTAAAATTATTGTTCTATTCAATTCTGGGTGTTTTCTTATATTTTAAGAAGCATTTTGTTTCCATTTGCCTGGAACCTGAGCCCAAATAAAATTACTAGAATTATATGTTTTCTCCTTAAAGGGTCGTGATTGTAACTTAAACAAAGCAAATACTACAAGGGTTTGTTACTATTCAAGTGACAAAAATAATAATAATAACATGCAGTGCAGGTGGTGAGCACAGAATGCAGCTCCTGCCTACATAGGGAGACCCTGCAGGGGCTGGCCCCAGTGAGGTCACCAGGCCTGAAGTGGGAGCACCACTGCCACCTCTTTTCACCAAGCAACACACATATCATACAGGGTGACTCAAATGGCAACAGCCATCCACATCTGCTGTGGGCTATCCATCCATCACTGAGTGTATGATCCAGCACCCTCTTCCAGTCTTTTCTTCAAACCACACACCACACCCTATTTGAAAACTGCCAGCTGGGAGGCTCTGGCTGGCTGGCTCTGACAGGCCTCTTTCCCCTGGAACTGTCTGATCACCTGGAGAAAATTGTCATTAACTCCTAAACAGCTGGCTGTTCTCAGAAATGAGGGAGGAGGGGAGGGGAGAGGTTGCTTCCTGCTGACCAGCTGCCCAGTGCGCCCTGAGAATGCGTGCATACCACAGGAAACAGTGAGATGCTCAGCCTTCTGCTGCCTCTGCCACACTTCCAGAGGTGGGCAAGGAGCCTTAAAGTACCTCAGAGCCAAATGAAAATACCAAAGACACTGTGGTCCAAGAAGAGCCAGAGAGGGGCTGTGATCTGCGAGCTTCTGAAACACCATTCCCACTAAAACGTCTCCAACAAGTCCCCCCTGCCTGGAATCCCAGTGTTAGTGATTCATTTCTTTTGGGGTCCACCCTGCCACCTAGCCAGGCACACCAAATTGCAGCAGGAAGGCAGGAAAGGTGTCTCTGTTTCACCCTAAAGGTTACTCTAAAATGATAAATGCCCAAGGGCCTGGGGGTCAGGCATTTCCACAACAGCTGTGAATGAGTTTGTCAGCTCCTCCATGCTGTGACAGGAGGGCCTGAGGGCAGCATGAGAGGACAGAAGCTAGGGTGCTGGGGAACAGTGGGGAGGGAGAGCTAGATCAGGAAATCAGGACAGAGGGGAAGACGCAGGCACTTCGTCAGAGCAAATGTGGTCCAAGATCGGATGACTCCATTTTTTAAAAAATCAAAAATCACGTATTCCCATACTTCTGGAACACCCAAGTGAAAGAATGAAAAGTCAGATCTCTTTGTCCACAAAGTCACTAATTAAATATCTGATCAAGTGTAACTCCACGCTCCACTTCCAGACCCAGGCAGAGAAAGGTGCCAACACAGGACCTGGATGGAATCAGTATCAACCCAGAATTGTTTGCCATGCGTCCACAAGGGGTTAGGTGATGCAGTGGGGTACCACCCTCGGAGGCTCTCATCTGGGGCAGATAAGGCACAGGGGGACTGTAAAATGTGAAGTAAAGTGCATAAGCACCATCCACTACTGAGCAATGGGAAATGACTTCCACAGAGGGGACAGGAGCCCCAAGCAGTGAGTAAGGCAGGCTTATGTGAACAGAGCCCCAGGAGGAGGTGGGCCAGGCGGGCCAGAAGTCTGTGCTACTGAGACCAGGGGTGCATGTCAGATAGGGTTCTGAAGTGAGGAGGTGGCATCATGGGGCAAGTGGGCAACTGCTCTGGCTCAGGATCCTCTCCATGGGTGGGGGTCTGTGGGACGGTGCTGGTTCACAGAAACAGCTTCCCAGCTGAGCCCACTTTGGAGGGGAGGGAAGCTTGGAGAACCATTTCAAAGCCAGCTGGAGAGGGAAGTAGGCAGAGGGGATGTAGGGCACTGCTCCCACAGGGAGTGGTGGGAAGAGGGGAGGTGCCCAACCCTGCCTGCCCTAGGCAGTCCCTCCTCACAGGGCTCTGCTCTAGAAGGAGTTTCTGGGTAGGCCAGGGGGTGGTGCCAGGGCCAATGACATTGCAGCCAAGAGCCTGGGGGAGAGCTGGCTGCTGTCCAGCCCACCCGCTGGGTCCTGCAGTGGACAGTGACTGTCGCTCCTCCCTCCCCCTTAATCACTGTGTGTGTGCCCTGCTGGGACACGCCCTTTGGAATGGCTTTGGGCAAGAAGTGGGGAACCCCGCCCTTGTGCCCCTCCAGCCTCACTTGGTGCCAGCTGCCTTCTGGGAACAGGAACATAAAGGAGACATCTCAGAGAGGGCTGGGTGGGGAGAAGGGGATAGGGAGGCTCCCAAAGCCACTCACAGAGGGGGCGGTGGGACGGCCAGACTCTAGACCTGTGATTGTGCATTTTCTTTATGCCCCATTCCTTCCGGGGCCTTTTTTGGCTCCCTCCCTCTTACTCACCCAGTTCTCAGGCTCCTTCCCTCCCACCCTGCCCCACCTCTGCCCCCACCCTCGCTGTCGCCCCACCTTCCTGGGTCGGGTCAGTCTGAACACTTGGAAACAGGCTGGCTTCCTAGGCACCTTAACTTTCAGGGCTGGTCCTAAACCCAACTCCTTCCTGTTCCAAAAGGGCAAAGCCTCCTGCTCCCCAGAGGCTGAGCAGAAGCACTGGGTGCAGAGGTGCTACTGTCTGCACTGGAAACCCAGCAGGTCTGGCTGTCAACTGTTAAGTTTGCACACAGATTCTATGCACAGGGCACACGTGGACACAGCACCTACACGTACATGCACAAAGAGCTGCACACAGACCTGAGCTGTGCAGCCTAGGAATAATGCTACTAGTACCCACCAAGGGTCTACTCCCTCTCTGAGTCCTTGCAGTACCCTGAGGCAGATCCCATTGGTTTCCCATCTTCCTGATGAGGAAACTGGGGCTGGGAGAGGTCTTTTAACTTGTTCAAGGTCATAATACATAATACATCATAAAACTGGCAGTTACACCTCAGTCTTCATGGCTCTGGTGCCCAAAGGCTACCCTGGGGTTGAAGCTCTGGCTCTTGGTTTAGTTCATACAATTGGTTCCCTAAGGGGCTTTATTTTGGTGGTGTGTGCCTCCATCTCTCCATCTGCTGCACAGGCAAGATAATGTTCCTTTCTGACCCTAGAGGGCGAGGGTCATGTTAGCTGTGGCCAGTCGGGGGAATGATGCAGACCAGACTTCCAGAAAGCACTGGAGCAAGGATCCCTAGAGAATGTCTTTAGCACTGGGGAGTGAGTGTTACTCAGGCATGAAGTGAGAGCCACCTGGCTGCCTCCTCCTCCTTCCTGTACCCCCTGACCCCGGCCCAGCCACTCCTTCCATCAGAAAGTCTGTTTTCAGAATAGATCTTGAATCTTCCCTCTTCCTGCCACCTGGGCCACCATTTCCCAGGTCATGCCACCATCCCCTCTCACTTTGATTTCTGAAGGGACCTCCTAATGCATCTCCCTGATCCACTCCTGTCCTGCTCCTCAGCCCAGGGCCACATGGCTGCCAAGCACATGCAGGTGACCATGTCGATGTCATTGAGTGGTAGGGCCTAGCCTAGCATATGCGAGGCCCTGGGTTTGATCCCCAGAACCACAAATGAAACCAGAAATATGGGTTGTGTTCTGGGCACTCTGGATGTTCAACAAATGTTTCATTAAATTTTTGAGGAAAACTGAGAGAAAACTTAGCCAGCTGGAGCAACAGGAAGATGGTGGATTTCTAACAGAGGGACCTTCAGGGGAGGGGCACACCAGCCTCTTGCTTCACGGCCCCTTCCACGTCCATCCGGCAGCAGACCACTTCCTCCCTACTTTGGAACCCTTGTTCAGGTGGTGCTATCAGCACCACATTCACAGGTGAGATGTCATGGAAATGTATTCAATGTTACTTTGAAATAACAATCCTTGGCCGTTTAGAACTGAGAACAGAGAGGGAGCTGCAAATTGAATCTAAATTTGTTTTAACAGCCCTTTATGTGTTCACTGAGTTTCTCCAAATCAGTTAGTTGCCCATGCTACATAAATTTCTGACCCTGTATTTTACAGGGACAGACCCAGTCATTGCCAAACTCCCTCAAACTCCTCCACTCATTCAAGCACATAGTGGTGATCCAGAGAAGTAGCTTCCCAAGCAGACTGGCCTTTGGCTGCCCTGTCCTGTGAGAGCTGGAGGGCAAGGACTGTGGTCTCAGAGGAGAGAGCAGATACCCCTGCCTCTCGCTTCTCAGGTGCACTGGGGACTAGTCTGTGCTTGTGTGGGGAGGTGCTGACTAAGCACAGAGTGCTGGGGTGTTCTCTCTGGTGGAAGTAAGAGGAACCCCTCCTGGGCTGGGGCACAGGAGGGGTCCTGAGTCTGACTGACTGGACAGTCAATAGGGCAAGTGAGCGTCCCGGCCTCTGCACACAGCCTGAGGGCCCAGCCTGCCAGGGCCTCGCCCTCCTCTCAGATAATATCACACACAGCCAGGTAAGAGGAGGAAGGGTGCCAGGCAGGAGTTTTAGCTAAGCCTGGCTAAGGGTGGGGCTGGGCCTGTGGCCTCAGGAGCAGGCTGGCAGCCCAGGGGCAAAGGAGTCTTGGTCAGAACCTGGCCAAGGCAGGGCAGTGCCAGGAAAAGGGGGTAACACCACCTGCTGGGGGAGACAGATTCCCCCTCTCCTCCCTCATTCCCTCTCCCTTCCTTTCTATTACACGTAGGCACTAGCTATGCCACCCAGACTACCCCAGGCTCTGCTATGAAGTAGTAAGCAAACCAGTGTGGTCTCCACCCTCACAGAGCTGACCTTCTAGCAAGGGGTCAATAAACAGGTGTGCATCTATGGTAACCTCAGGTGGGTGAGTCCAGTCATGCATCTCAGCTGCTTCCTCAGGTAAACCACTTGTCCATGCCCACAGCCTCTCACCTCAATTGATCCCCACCCCCAGGCACTGGCACAGCAGGAATTATAGTGAGGAAATGGAGCTGAGGGCGGGGAAGTGACTTGCTCAAGGTCACTCTGGGAGCAGTGGTGGAGCTGCCAAGGGCAGACAGCTGGACTCCCCTCCACAGCAGGGGAGGCCTTGACCCTGTGCCTCTAGAGACACTACATTTATACACAGAAAACTAAGAAGAAATGAACTGGGAACTTCAACCTAGACAGAGCACTAATTTGCCTCACAGTAAAGGAACTCTCACTGGACAGGATCCCCCGGGGGAGGAGGCCACATCAGTAGCAGACTCTGGACTTGACCCATGGCCCCTCTGGTAAACACAGTGAAAGTTGGCCTGTCCTTCTTGTATGTCTGTGAGGGCCCCATTACCCAACCAGGTTATTGGGACCCTTGGGCATAACAAATATTCTCTGGGTGTAGACAAAGACTCTCTCTTGACCAAACTTTAGACAGGCTTCCCTGAACCCTCTTCTCTACTAGGCCTTGTCTTTGAGCTCTGCCTTTGGCCTGCCTAACTCAGTTTTAATAAGAATCCTGTTAATAAGAATCACCCTCTACCCCAATATCTACCCTGGCCTGCTGGACTGCTTGAAACAAGAAGCCCCCTACCTATCATGTCTTCTCTTAGTAATTTTCCATCTACACCTCCACCCCCACAATAAATTCCCACTTGTCTTTATGGAATTCAGAGCTGAGCGCCATCTCTCTCTCCTTTTGCAACTGGCTCAACTCCAAATATGGCAAGAATGAGTGGGAATACTCTTTCTGTAATAGTCTTGAATAAAGTCTTCCTTAACCATTTTAACAACTGTATGAATAGTTTTTTCTTCAATGGCTATGATGCCACACTTGGAAAGGATCATATTCATTGGACCCCCAGAGCTCCAAGTGTGTACTTTTGAAGCCTTTGTCTTCACTCCTGATGGAGCAACCAGGATCAATTGGTGGGCCCCACTCCTGGTCCAGTGCTCTGGATGACAGTCCTTGGAAGCATGGCTAGGATATATTTTGACCCTTAGGAGTCTGAGTGTACGCTGATGTTGAGTTAGAGTCACGGACTCTTGGGTTGCATGGTAGCTGTTTGAGCAACAATCTTCCTGGACAGAAGTCATCTCAGCACTTTCCTGGTGATTTATTCCCTGAGTTGGGAGGAGCAGGACATCCTTGGCTCTTTTGTGAGGCCTCCTGTCCACAGGCTGGGTCAGAGACCAGGCAAGGAGGGTTAGAGTCCTAGGTCTCTTTGTTTGGGAGGTCTCATTAGTTAAGAAGGTGGAGCTTCTTGGTGGACACCCCCTCCTTTGGAAGGCCTGCTGACAATCCCCTCCACAACCACACTAAAGATAGGGTGGGGCTTCCATGGTTCCCCAGACCCACTCTCTTTCTCTCCCTTGCTCCTCTTCCTTTCACCTTCCTCAATGTCCCCTTCAACTTCCTTCAGTCCCCTCCCTCCTCCATGTCTTTGTCCACACTCCCTACTTCTCCCAGTCCAGTTCCTTCCTTCCCAGCAGCCAATTGATCTTTGAATCCCTGATTCTGTGGAGGCTATCCAAGAGACCCCCAAAGCAACAACCTATCAGGGCAAAAGAAAGTCTTGAAAGTCTTTTCCAGGAATATTGGTAAAAGCTTTAGCCTTCGTATAGAGCATGTGAACTTAACTTGTTCCATCTGTCAGAAACCAATTCAGATAAAAATAGGAAGTGGAGCGAAGACAAGATCCGACCATGATGTGTAAACCAGTGAGTTTTGTGTTACTGTGTTTACATAACTCATGGCCAAGATTCTAGAGTAAAAGCTATAAGGTCTCATTTGTGTCTCTGTGTATGTTTATGTATGCATGCACGTACACCATGTGGATGCGATATTCTTCTACATCCAGATGGCATTATCAAATTAATATATATAACCCATTAAGAGAGTTCTGTTCAAATTGGCTTCAGTGCAAATGCAGTAGTACCCCTTACCCATGATTTTATCTCCTGCAGTTCCAGTTACCCACTGTCCCCAAATACTAAATGGAAAACTCAAGAAATAAACAATTCATAAGTTTTCAATTGCATGCTGCTCAGAGGGTTACTTGAACTCAAGTACTGTAATACTGGGAGAGTTGATCTGATAAACAAGATGGCCACTAAGTATACAGCAAGGATACACCGGAACAAAGGGATGATTCAGGCCCCAGGCATGACAGAATGGGAAGGCATGGGATGTTATCACGCTACCAGAAGGGCATCCTTGGGGACCAGTGGAGGTCAGTAGTAGCCTAATGCCACAATACCAGCCAAAGGCATTTCAACACATAGACATTGTATCGGTCCTGTCATTGCAAGAAGAGTGAGTACAGAATATGATAAGGTATTCTAGGAGCAAGACAGAGAGAGAGAGAGAGAGAGAGTTACATAACATTCATTGTAGTATATTGTTATAATTTTTCTATTTTATTATCAGTGATTGTTAATCTCTTACTGTGCCTAATTTATAAATGAAAATTTCTAATGAGCATGTATATAAAACAGTATCTATCTATCAATCTATCTATCTATTGGTTGGTACTATCCACTGGGGGTTTTGGAGTGTTCTATGTCAAGTGCTTATCTAAATTAAGTATTCCTGAAATTCTCAGAAATATAGAAACTAATCCAAATGTTTTTCAAGTTCATATAATTTAGGTAAATCTCTGGCAAATAAGACTAGTTTTAACATTGTTGGTTAAATAAAATCAGCTATGTATTTGGAGTTATCAGCATTAAATGTAATACGAGCATACATTTTCTATTTAGCTTCTTTTTTTTTTTTTTTAAGTTTTTTTTCCTCTCTTGTGATTTTTTTGGCATGCTTTCCTAGCATGCATGTGTTATAAGAATAGTGGATAGGAGAGTGACTGTAGGCAACAGTAAGCTTTGTTTAATGTCTTAAGAAATTTTCAATAACAATCCAAGCAAAATTGCTAAGAACATATGTATTAAGTTAGTGTAGGTGGGTAAAAAGTTTTATGAATGAACTTTTCAATAATAATTATATTTTATAATATCTGGCTAGAAAAGCTTTCCAATATCTTTTTAGTAACTTGAAACCTTAGATCTATGCTGAATTAAGTTAAACAACATTCAATTTCATTAAATGGCTGGATCATTTCTAAGTGAGACAAATTACTGGAAATTCATTACTAAGCACAAGGGTTTTTTTGGGCCGGGTGAGTACCAGGGATTGAACTCAGGGGCACTCAACCACTGAGCCACATCCTCAACTCTATTTTGTATTTAGAGACAGGGTCTCACTGAGTTGCTTAGCACTTCACTATTGCTGAGGCTGGCTTTGAACTTGAGATCCTCCTGCCTCAGCCTAAAATTTGCTAGTCTGCTACAGAATATTTATACATGACAGACAATTGTCCATTTCAAATCTTAAATAAAATCTCAGCCTTTAATTGAACTTGAGATTTCCCAGAAGGCCCCTGGGAAATCTCAAAGGTTTTTTTTTTTTTCTGTCATCTTGTAAAAAGATGTTAAAAAACAATTAACTTTATTTGATATTTTGAATTGCATGAAAAGTATTGTCAAATAACAAGGTGTTTTTAACCTTTCCTATGTTATGTTTGTATGGGCAAATATTATTAGTATAAATATTCCAGAAACTATATAAACTTCCTAGAAATTTGTCAATAACTTTGCTGTTCATGATAGGTCCTGTGTAGAATGTTATCACTCATAATTAGACTATTGTCTAAAAACACTGAGTGCCACAGAAATAACCAACATTTTTTTGTCAAATGAAGTCTCATCAGACCTTCAACCACAGCCCTGTGAAATATTTTGTCATCCAAGGATCGTTTTGCTCCAGTCTGATTCTTCTCTGCCAGGGTTTCCCTTCAACTATGGGCCAGAGTACTTTGTCTTCAACAAAAAGGGACTGTCCATAAGGCCATGGAAAGGAATGTACCAGGTACTCTGGGTTCCAGGCTTCTTCTTTTTTGGGAGGGTGCGGGGTGCTCCAGGCTTCTGATGGCTTTGCTTAAATAACTGAGACTATTCCACTGGACACGATCCATCAGAATTTCCACTCTAGGGGAACATTGGTAAACTGGCTAGCCCAAGATCAAAGCAAAGCCAAGAATTCGTTACATGAGAATGAGTGAAGCCCCGTGTGGTGGCGCATGTCTGTAATCCCTGCACTTTGAGAGGCTGAGACAGGAGAATCGCGAGTTCAAAGCCAGCCTCAGCAACTTGCGAGGCACTAAGCAACTCAGTGAGACCCTGTCTCTACCTAAAACACAAAATAGGGCAAATGAGTGAACTGAAGAAGGAGGAGTGTCTTCTGTTTAGAGTACCGCTCTCGGCTTTCTGGAATCCTCTCTCCTTTTTCTTTTAAGCCATCAGTAACTCACAACCATTTAGTAGATTATACTTTTGTAAACAGCAATGAATCTATTTTTTTTTCTTCGTAATTCCTCCACAATTCAGAAACTCTTATTGAATGTTCTCATTTTCATGGCAATTGAATTGTTGGCATAAGTTCCATAAGAATCTGTCCCTCCTTGGGCTGGGATTGTAGCTCAGTGGTAGAGCGCTTGCCTTGCATGCGTGAGGCCCTGGGTTCGATCCTCAGCACCACATACAGAGCAATAAAATAAAGACATTGTGTCCATCTACAAAAAAATTAAAAAAAAAAAAAAAAAAAAGAATCTGTCCCTCCTTGTAACATGACATACTTGGAAACACTATTTGTAAACAAGGTTTTGATTGAATGTCATATTTGAGACTGATGATGCCTCCTCACCTGTGGTCATGTGACCAGACATGCTTGGGGAACCAAGGTCAACTTTTTGGAGTTAATGTCTACAAAACCTTCTCAGGAAAACCATCCCCAAACCCAATTTACAGGGTCCTCAGCCTTACACAGGAGTGACGAAGCTGACTTCCTGGCAGGCCCAGGAAACTTAGGATATTTAGGAGACAGCAAGAAAAGAAGATTCCTCCAAATTTATAGGCCCTGTAGGCATAATCCAGGGACAAGTTCTTGGCTGGGCTCTCAGCTTTGAGGGACTTTTCAGGGTCCAACCTGAGACTCCTTATGCAAATGTCCAGCAAAACAAATTTAAAAAGTCCTGCGTGGTCCCTCACCGTGCTTACTACATTGAACACACATAATCAGGCCAAATCTCATGAGATCAGACTTATTTTATAAACAAGAATAATCTTACTTCATCTAGATCAAAAACGGGTGGTTGCCAAGAGAAATTTTATGTGTCAGAATGATAGTCCACCCTTGTGAGTTACCAGCTTCTGTCCTGTTGGTTGGCTGGGAGGTTTTATTATCCCTGCAGAATGGACTGGATCCTGCTATCTTGTACAGATAGATAGTCAGGGTTCCCTTTCCTTTGCTAGTGTTTGCCAGGAGGAGGAAAGTAGTGGCAAGGATGGGTAAGGTGAGGGCACACCTGTGTGTGTGTGTGTGTGTGTGTGTGTGTGTGTGTGTGTGTGTGTGAGAGAGAGAGAGAGAGAGAGAGGGAGGGAGGGAGGGAGGGACTGGGGGAGGGAGAGAGATGTGCTCCTGTAGGTTAACGGGGAAAGAGACACTGCATGGCAGGACTAGTATCTGGGCCAAGTGGCTGATGGTTAGGTGGGGAAGGGTGTGTACCTGCATTTTTCCTGTTGCATCAAGCACCCAACAGGGTCCTGCCATCTTCCAGAAAAGCATCTGCATTGGCTGGCTCCAGCACCTTCAGGCAGAGGTTGGCCTCACTCCTTGTGCTGGTCAGCATCTTATTAGGGGATTTTTTTTTTTTTCTTGTTTCTTTCTAGTACTGGGGATTGAACTTAGGTCCCCACACATTTTTGGCAAGTGCTTTACAACTGAGCTGCATCTCCAACGCTTTTAAAATTTTATCCTGATACAGGGTCTTACTAAGTTTCCAGGCTGTCCTCAGACTTGCAATCCTCCTGCCTCAGCCTCCTGAGTAGCTGGGATACGCACGTGCCACCACGCCCACCTATTCATTAGGGGATATTGAGAATGACTGAGCCAATATACTGCTCTTCCCTAGGAAAGGGTAATGTGTCAGCACAATATCCTTTGCCTCAGTATAAGGCCAGTGAGACAGGGACCTTGCAGCTGAAGCTGGTCATTTTGTATAGCCCAAGGTTAGGGCTAGAGGATGGACAGGGGAACAGAATAGAATTAAATTGCTGCTACAAGATCAAAACAATGGGTTTGGCCTCCAGTAAGGACCACTGTCCACCTCCAGGACAGAAAAATAGTCATGATAGTTGTAAGCAATCATGCTCAGAGCTCTGAATGCATTATTTCTCAATTCTCAACCACAAGCCTATGAAGTCAGTATATTATTTTCTCTTTTTACAGAATGGCAGCTCAGAGCCAGGATCTGAACTCAGGTCACATTTACCACCTTTAAAATCACTTTTAATCCTGGGGAACTAGATAAGGTGGCTCAGAATGCTTTTGGATTTCTTATGCAGCAGGGGAAACCAAAGCAACGTAGAAAGAAGGTAAGTTCTGTTAATCATAACAGAAGTCAAACATTAGACTAGGCCTTTGCTTGGGACTGTTGATGCCATTTGCAGGTGTCTCCTAGCAGAGAATAAACTGCCCTCTGTCCAGTGTAGTTAGCAGAATTACCTAGCTGCAAGTTCACAGACAGATGCAATTTTGAAGTCCTTGATAAAGGCTTTCCATCTCACTGAGGGAGAGCAGAGGTTCATCAGCCTGGATTGTGTGCACAGAGGGTGTACTCACAATGATCAAAGCACAGTGAGTCTCCCAGATCTGGCCAGATGGTTACAGAGCAGATTCCTGGGCTCCACCTCAGGCGCATCTGGGGACTTATGCCGAAGTGGAAGAGGCGGTACTAATTGGGAATTGATCAGTTTGGCTGAAGTTATGCAACTAGCCAATGCCAGAGCAGGGACAGGAACCCAGGAGTTCTTATTCCTGGGCTGGGGTGTTGTTCCTCTGCAGGGGTCTTCATTTTCTGACCTGGCAGGGGAGGCGGGGGATCAAGCCTGGAACACCATTTTCTCTGTGTTCTGGTCTGGTCTCCCTGCCGGCTCTGGCCTCAGCAATGTTAGGAAGTCACATTTGAGTGCTTTTCCTGGCTTTTTTTTTTTTTTTTTTTTTGCCTTGAAAGCTGGGGCCTCTCTCCTCTGCTCATGCTCCACATCCTCTGTGACCCCTCCTCTGGTCAGATGGAGGAGGGCATGGCACACTTGCACTGTGGGCTGGGTGTAGATAAGAGAGTGGGGGAAGGGAGCTTGAGGGTGGAGAAGCAGTGGGACAAAGGTAAGGGACAAAGGCCAAACAACCAGGCTGCTCAAAGCCATAGGTGCACACGAGGGACAATATTCTGGGAAAGTGGTTGGGGCCAGGTGATGGGCTGACATGTCAGACTTGAGAGTCCAAATACCAAGGGGGTGAGGGTCAGCAACACACCTAATCCGCCATGTGTATCGATGGTGACATAGTTGTTTGTATAGGAGAGCTGGGCTCTGGCTTCAGCAGAATCCTTAACAGGGTGTCTCAGGTGGGCCTTCAAGGCTTTTAAATCCCTAGTTAAGCCATTCAAAAAACTGAGTGAGACTGTGAGTTTCTTTTCCCAGGCAAACAGGCTGTTGTGTTCATCAGATTTTCAAAAAAGTGTATGGCCTCCAACACTTTCAATAAACATAATGCAGGTGAAAGGTGGGAAGTCAACTAGAAATATAAACTGTCTGTTGTATGAGTTAGATATATTTTTACCCATGGTAGGCAGAGAGGAAATAAATTCTAGGAGGTCCTTCTCAGATACATAGATTGATAGAAGAGAGAGATGGGCAAATCATTCATGTGTAGATAAAATGAATAAATCTACATGTAGCAAATGGGTATAGTAAGAAATCATGGTCTATGTCACCTGTTCCTTATCTTTCATTGCTTGAGAGGACAGCTGCAGAGAGAAGCACCTTGGTGCCAAGGAGTTCAGTCACTGCCTTCCAAGGAGGATCGAGGCAAAGATAAAGCCTTCGTGAAATGACGAAGTCAGTTTGTGGGAAAATGGGATTTGGTTTCACAACTTTTCCAGAGCTGTCCCTTGCGTAAGATGGGACACATTTGAAATAATCACAGTGAGTCCTTGTTGAGTACTTAGTGGGTGTCGGGCAGTGTGCTAAGTGCTTTACAAGTATTATCTTATTTACTTCTCAGAGCAGCGCTGTGCTTTGGGCAGTACTATAACCTCCACTTTACAAGGGAGGAAATGGAGGCCAGGGATGGTACATGGCCCGCCCCAAAGCAAACAGCTGTGAGTGGAACACTGGGCCCCGGAAGCCAGGCAGGGTGCGTCCACAGCTGGGACTCTTGGTGCCTGGTCTGGACACAACCTCTGAGAGAGGTGATGTCCCATTCCCAGAATCAACCACGTCTCTATCTTCCACAGAACGGCCTGGCCCGAAGCACCTTCACTCTGCCATTCCCTTGGCCTTTCAAACAATAGTGCAGTGTATTCATTTGAATTACGCAGGCCAATTGTCAACACAAGTAAAGACACAGCAATACCTGTAGCAGTTATGTTAATCCCTCCCATTTACTGAGCATCTAATAGGAATCAGGCAATATATAAAGTACACTTTACAGTCTTTTTTTTTTTTGGTACCAGGGATTGAATTCAGGGACACTCGACCACTGGGCCACATCCCCAGCCCTATTTTGTATTTTATTTGGAGATAGGGTCTCACTGAGTTGCTTAGCACCTCACTTTTGCTAAGGCTGGCTTTGAACTCGCCATCCTCCTGCCTCAGCCTCCTGAGCTGCTGGGATTACAGGTGTGCACCACTGCACCTGGCTTACAGTCATTTTCTTAACTCCATTCTTTTAACCAGCTTCTAAGGTAAGTACTGGTATGTCTATTTTACCAGCAGGGTACTGAGGCTCAAAGAGGCTTGGAGAGCCTGCCCAGAGTCAGCTAGTTGGTGCACAGGGACTTCACTGTTCCCATCTTCTTTCTACTTCTCTGTTTTTTACTGGGTAATGCAGAGCCCAGAGGTGCAAGGGCTGGCTTCCTTGTGGGCATGCCTGATGACTGGGGCATGGAGAATCTCCCTGCCGTGGTCAAAAGGAAAGAAATGGAGGAAGGAGAGATGGAAGAGAGGAAAGGAGGAAGGTAGAGAGGAAGGAAGGAAAGAAAGATGGAAGGAAGGAAGAAAGGAAGGGAGAGAGGGAGGGGAGAGAGAGGGAGGGAAGGAAACAGAAGAAGATGGGCCTTGTGTCAGGAGGAACTAAGCTGCCGAGGAATGATCCAAGCACATAGCTACAATTTCAAAAGGTTTACAAAAAGCAGGCACTGTCACAGTGGTGTGGATCAGTTTGGCCTGAGCTGATCACTTCTGGATACAGTCAGGCGTGACCTATGTCTTTTGGACTATGGCTATGGTCTTTGAGGTCAGAGCCCACTGCCTCATCAGACATTGTTGGGCGGGGAAGTAAAGGTGGGAGCACGCTCCCTTAGTTAAAATCAGTGGCTCTTTGGGCTCATCCCCTTCCTCAGGGTTTTGGCCTTGATCGGGCAGCCCTAGGGCCTAGAAGGCATGATGTGTGGGAGGCAGTAGGGACAGCCTCCCCAACAACAGGGCTAGAAAGGTCCTGTCTGAGCACACCTGAAAGGCAGGCTTGTGCCAATCCTATCAATTCCAGAGGCCCAGTTGGATAGAGTCTGAGGTCTCTGGTGGCAGAACACATAGCCAATGCTCTAAGCCGACAGGCAGGGGTCAGGGCCAGGCACAATTCCTGGCATGTGGCCTGTCACCTGAGGCCCTGACAAGCAGACATAAACAGGGGTCAGGAGTCCACTAAGCAGCCAGGAGAATACAGTCTGGGGATGGAGCCCTGGTGGGGGTGAGTAGAGCCCCTGATAAGTGACCCGGTGGGCCTTATGGTACTGCAGCCATGGGGGTGCTTTCTGGTCCACGGTGCCAGGGACAAGCTCTGGAGCAGGGTGAGGGCTGGGCTGTGACCAGGAACAGCTGGGGAACCCCCGGGTGTGTGGATACTGATTGTGTCCCAGAAGCCAGGCCTACCTCATAGCGGCCTTTCTTCCTGACCATCTTCAAAATCAGCCCTGCTAGTCTCAGAGGATTCACTCTCCTGATTCCATAACCTCTTGGGTCTGGTATTTCCTTTCATTTTAGAAAACAAAACTTTGTGTTCCTTAATCATTTGTTCCCCCTCAATTCTGGGAATTGAACTCAGGAGTGCTTTACCAGTAAGCTACATCCTCAGCCTTTTTTGATTTTGAGACAGGGGTCTCACTAAATTGCTCAGGCTGTTAACTTGTGATCCTCCTGCCTCAGCCTCCCAAGCAGGGATTACAGGGGTGTGTCACTGCGCCTGGGCTTTCAGGACTGTTTTTTAATACTGAAAATAATACATACACCTTGAACTCATGTATTTGGGGCTCTTGTAAAGATGGGCTTTTTTTTTTTTTATCCTGTATCATTCACCAGCCATTTTATGGGTACCATTTTCCCAGAATGCACTTGCCCTCATTCTCCATCCCAGTGTCTTAACACCTCATATCTAGTCTTACCTTCAAGTGCCTCTAGCTGGCCTCTATGTCCTCTGATTAAGCCAGTCACCCTCCGAGCTACATTGTCACTACTAAATGCTCAAATACTGGTCTTTTCATGGGAATTGCTTAAACTATCTGAAGAGGCTTCTTTAACAGAAAATCAGAGAAACCCTACACCCTCACCCTCCTGTGCCAGTCCTCACCATGCTGCCTCCTGGAGCCACCAAATAAACAAGAGCTGGCACATACCCGAATCTTCACTATCAGTCTTCTGCCTTATTCCCCATCTGCCATCAGGTCTCATGTAGGCTTGGAAACTGGAAAACTAAATCTATTAGGATTGTGCATAAAACAAGAGCAAATAGGCCCCCAATGACCCATTGGCCTGTGGACCTCAGGGGAATGTGCGTTAGAACATCTATGACTTCTTTGGGTGGTTCAAAATTATTTGATTTTCTTTTCAGGTTCTTGGCTCTAGCCCAGATATAGGCAGGAGCCAGAGAAATGAGGTTTCCCTGGATCTCTCATATTTTTTACTATGTTGTATGGGGTTTTATTTCTTTAACATTTTAAATCAGCTCTTTCTTGATGCTGTGATATTTGTGAGATGCGGTCATCTTGGTGGGGGAAGGGGAATGCACCCAAGTTCCTCTGGCTGGGCTGAGAACCACTGGTTTAATGCAAACAGGGCTAGGCTAGAAAAACCAGATTCTGAGATCTTACTTTCTCTCACATCAAGTGGTGTCCCCAACAAGGTGGGAAATAGCAGCCTACTAGGGCTCAAGGAGCTGCTGGGCTCCTCAGAGACCCCAAGGACCCCACCTTAACTTTACCCTTGAAGAAGTGGGGTGTGTCTGAGGTTACAAAAGAAGCTCTTGGCTAATCTGTAAATATCTCCTCCACAGGGAGCCTTATGAAATGATTAACAGCAGCCTGTGTAAGTATGTGTGCATTTATAACCCACCTTGCTCCAAAAAGGATTGGAGTCAGCTTCCAAATGTGACTTCAATACAAAGTAAACCTATGTAACAAATCAGGAAGAAAAGTGAGGCAGGGCACAGGGCAGGGTGGAGATGGAGTCAGACTTAAGGTCAGTACCCAAGAGGACCACCCACAAGCGCTCTGCCTGGCTATAGAGGACTGTACCCAGCCAGGCGCGGCGGCGCACGCCTGTAATCCCAGCACTTGGGGAGACTGAGACAGGAGAATCGCGAGTTCAAAGCCAGCCTCAGCAACAGCGAGGCGCTAAGCAACTCAGTGAGACCCTGTCTCTACATAAAACACAAAATAGGGCTGGGGATGTGGCTCAGTGGTCGAGTGCCCCTGAGTTCATTCTCCAGCACCAAAAAAAAAAAAAAGGATTGCACCAGATGCCACAGTCATGGGTAAGGGTGACCATGCCAGCCCGGCAGGGGTTCTGCTTTCTTGATCTCTAGGTCTTGCCACTAACTCCAAATGTGCTGCTGCTTTCCCTGGGCGTGTCTTCTAGTCTGTCTAATTGGCAATCTTGCTTTGTCGGATCTTTGTGTGGATCAAAGCAGATCTTCTATGTAAAAGAAAGCCCTGGAAAGGTCACGTAGGATATACACAAAATGGCCCATCCTCCACCTCCTGGGCTGTTTCCTTGTAAAACACATTCAACACTGTTCATGAGCTGTTGGCTGATGTGGCTGACAGACCGAAGCTGCTGTTGTCGGTCAAAGTTAATTCTCCTTGGGTTCTTAACAACATCAAATACCGGGACCATCCAAACTGGGGGAAGCTGCATGATATTTAATGAGCTTAAGTTAGGCCCAATACCATCATTACACCTTTTCCCCTTTCCTTGATTCAACTGGGAAAAATTAAGGCACTTAAAAAGGAAAAGGAAGGAATAGTGTGAAGTTAGCCTCCCTTAATAATGTCTGTTTTCTGTAGCGGGAGTAATGTTGAATAATGCAGAAAAGAGAACAGTACTGGAGGAGAGTAGACACCTTTAGGGGCCTCTCCAGCTGCAGTGTGGCAGGCCTGGGCCCTGCCTGTCACTCAGAGGGCTTCTCTAGCCCCAAGTGTTGGGGGTAGAATAAAGCATCTTCTGAAGGCAGGCCAGAATTTTAGCTGGAGGTAACAGTGGTCTGGAATAGGCAAGCTGCAATTCCAAAGGGTGGGAATGGGGCGAAGGAGGTGGATGTGGAAAGCAGAGCTGGGGGGTGGTGCTCATCTGGCTTCCCCTATGTGGTTTTGCCTATAAATTGGGGGTATTCATGGAGAGGAGCTTTTCAATAATCAAGAACATTCATTAATAGCAAGAATCATCATAAACACATCAGTAACACACCACTAATATGTCTGGTTTGGGGTTGAACATGAGGTTACTATGGGGAAAAGTAGCCACTAATCTCTTCGGGAGTACTCTGGCAGTGAGTGCTCCAGAGCTTGCTGGGCCCTGGGGAAAGGAGCAAGTAGTGGGATGAATCCACTGTGTCTGGAGACCTCCACATTTTCAAAGTGACTATTCACTATGGCAATGAGTGAATATGAGTTACTTTTATTATCCTCATATTACAGATGGGTCAGTTGAATTACTTGTCAAATTGGCAAGAATCTGGTTGTCCCAGTAGAAAGGCAGCCTGGAATCATGTGAACTCTGGAGCTGGACTCTGCATCCTGGCTCCACCATTACTCGCTGTGTGACCTGCACCAAGTTCTTTAGACTTTTTCTGCCTCAGTGTCCTCATCTGTAACAGTTATTGGGTGGATTACCTGAGCCACTATTTGTCAAATGCTCAGAGAAGCCTCTAATATCTAAGCATGCCAAACACATAAACTTCTAACTCAGTGCCTACCTCTGCAGCTCCCAAATCAAAGGAGGTTACAGGCAAGATCCCAAATGTCTACTCCATTCTGCAGGAGAAGTGCTGATCTCACTCAATGTCAACCAAGGGTGGTCACTGGGTAGTGCAAAGAGGGGTTAGAGCTGGAGGGAGGAGGGGAGCAGGCACCTGGCAAACTTCCCAGTACCCTGGGGACAGTCCCTGCTTCCTTTCTCTTTGAGGATTTTGCCAAAGAGGAACACACAGTTTTGATAAACTCTTGCCAAGCAGGAACCAGAAGGTATCTAGGTTGTACAAGCTGACAAGTTAAATAAGCCCAAGTTACCACCCAGGGTCAAACACTGGCTCCCAGCTCTGTCCCTCCTCCTCTTTCTCTTTGCTCTAGGTGGATTTGTTTAAGTTGCTGCCTCGGGTGCCCAGCAGAGGTGGTGGGTGGTTTGCCTTTGGGGAGGGCTAAAAGGTTCCAGGCAAACAAGCCCTGGCTAGCTTTTCATCACTGTGGCTCTAACAATCACAGGATGACCATGGGACTGGGTGGTGTTTCCAAAGCCATGGGCCTGAATGCTCAGGAGAAGAGTCTCAACCAGGAGGCTTGAGCTGGCTTCTAGCCCTGGTCCTTCTTCCATATGGCTGCATATCTGCAGACAAGGACTTCTTCCTTTCTGGTCCTTACTACTCTCATTGGTAAAATGAGAATCTTGCTGGGTATGGCATCACATGCCTACAAACCCAGCAACTCAGGAGGCTGAGGCAGGAGGATTGCAAGTTTGAAGTTAGCTTCTGCAACTTAGCAAGACCCTCAGCAACTCAGTGAGATCTGTCTCAAAATAAAAAATAAAAAAGGCTAGGATGGAGCTCCGTGGTAAAGGGCCCCTGGGTTCAATCCCTGGCATCAAAAATAAATAAATATGTATATTAATAGATTAAATGAGGGTCTTGGAAGGGTTGGGTGGGGGTGATGAACTTGAGGGACCTTTTCAGCCCTTTCATCTGTGAGTTTGCCAGAAGCATTCTGGGGCTGGAGAAGCAGAATTCTGAATGGCTATCTCTGAGCCTGCATCCTCCCAGCTCCTGGGCCCTCTTCGGCAAGACTCTTTTGGTTTTGTTATTGACTTGGCAGTACACCGGAGTGTTTGTTGACTCACAAATGGAGTGTCCCAATGTTCTTGGCCCTGTCCTGGTGAGAATAGAAGACTCTAAGAGCAGAGGATGGCAAAGAGAAGTCGAGGGACTGTGTCGGTCGAGCCCAGCTCTTTCCACTTCCCTGCCCTGTCGGCCCACCTAGAGGCTCTGAGGCACCTGATTTTAATGATGGCTAGGGGTAGCCATGAAGTTTCTGGGAGTCAGGGGACAGGCTAGGATGGATCATGACAGTGGCGTGGGGAAGCTGCAGGCCCCCTACAGAGGAGCTCCCCAGAGGCTGGAGATGAGAATGGCAGAAGGGGAGGGACGATGAAGGCTCAGCCATCCTCTTCTCTTCCCTTTTTCTCAGCCCTGCATCTGCTTCCAAGCAGCCAATCAGAGGCTCATTCCCCTTTCATGGACTGTCTTCTCATCTGACATATGCCTGGACTAAACAACAGTTCCTGCAGTTCTATTGCCTGCCTGTTGTCTGTTTGGTACAAGTGCTGGGGAAGCAGGGGCAGGGAATGCAAAGTGTGGAGCCCACTCCTGACCTTGAGGAGCTCAGCCCAACTCCCCACTCACTGTTTAACTGATGGTTCATCTGTTGCACATCTACTTAATGCTAGGCCCTGCGTTGACCTCTCCTGACTGGATCAGCAGCTCCTGGAGGGGTAGGTCATGGTCTGCCCCTTTTTCTTGCTCTTCTATCCTACTATCTTAAAGTACCTGCACGTGTTCTGGTTAAGGGGCCCTGGAGCCAGGTTTCCCTGGTTTGAATCCTGGTGGTCTTCCATTTACCAGCCTAAGTTTCCTTGCCTGCAAAATAGGAAGAAAAATAATTCCTATCTCATGGGGTCCTTACATGGATCCAACAAAGTAATGCCTAGAGAACACTAGCACAGGGCCTGGCACACAGAGAGTGCTCCATGAATGTTTATAAATAAAGGACATTACAGTGAATGGACTGAATTGCTTCTGATCGAAAATCGTCATGGTGAGCAAGTCATGTGCGCATTGATAATGTATTCATCAGGGATCTGTGTTCACAGACAGTGCAAAGATGAACTTGACCACAGACAAGCTCAACTATTTTAAATTTCAAATTGTGACGTCTGACTTTGTGAGCATCTACTATCCCTCAAAGTGTTTATCATCCATCCCAGCCTCTAACTACTTTATTAAAATTGACAATAATAGCCTGACTGACTTGAATTTCCCCTGCTTTCACTTTCCCCCAGATGCTGCCCCCATCTGATGTATGTGCCATAGAAACACTCACAGCCAATGCCCAGCAGACAGGATCTCAGAGGCCTGGAGGACGGCAGGTTCATAGAGCCCTGGGCAGCCCAGAGCTGACAACAAGGGGAGCTGCAGTCCCAGAGACTGGGAAGTGTGGGGCCATGGTCTCCAAACACAATGCCTGGCAGGGCTGCAGAATGACAAGCACCCCGGCAGGAGCAGGCATGCCCCAGTCTTTTGTAACCTGTTCAGATATTGGTTGAGGGTAATGAATGGAAAAGAGTCACAGCATTAATCTCTCTGAACTGAAGTTGCCAATTTGGCTCACACTTAGACCTACCTTCAATCCACAGCCTCCTCGGGCACAATGACTGCGCTTGAAGTGACCCAAGACGATGCCAAGCTCCCGTGGTAGTCACTGCTGGCTGGCTGACTGCCCTAGAGAAACACTCTGCTAGCACCAGCAGTGGGAAGGGGCTGGGATCCCAAGGGCCCTTGGAAGCCTGGGGTCTTCTCATGCCTTCCAAAATATGAATTAGTCCAGTCCACTTGCTGAGAGCTCGTTCAGTCATTTCACCAGTATTTATCAACCATCTGTTCTGTGCCACAGAAGTGCCAAGCTAGGTCCTTAAAACAGAGCTATCCTAATATTGAAGCACAGTATAACAGGAGACTCTAGCACAGGAGCCAGGAGGCTGGTTAGTGTTCTAACTGCCACTAACAAGCGGTGTGACCTTGAACAGGTCATATCCCTCTCTGGGTCTAGAGGGTCTCATCTACCAAACCTGGGTCTGGACTGATGATGCTCATGGTCCAGCTTTATTAAACAACATCCCTAATGTATAGGTAGTGGCATTCTTGGTCAGGGAGCTCCAAACTTACAGAATACACAAGCTCAGCAACCTACCACGCTCCCCAGGGCCACAGGGAGGGTTCCTGGTTTGCTACCTGGAAATGCAGCTGTGGGGTGAATGAGGAGTTGAACTGGCCACAGGGAGACACAGGGACAGGGCAGTGGGGAGTTTAAGGGGAACGTGGCAACTTTCTTGATGTGATGTGAAGGATCCACGGAAGACCTCCTCTGCTCCAAATATCTGCTCCCCAAACCCCGCTTCTACCATTGAGAGAAACTTTTGAGAGAAGTCTTAATCTCTGATTGCTGGAATCCTCATGTGGCATGAAGATAGCCTCAAGAACAGTGCGGGTCCCACCCTGCTAGGTTGCCTGAGTCCTCCCTATTTGCCAGCAGGGGCCTGGCTGCCTGTGGCCCTTGTTAGAGGCTGGTGGGGCACCGGGGAACCTGAAGTTACCCTAAGAGGGCTGCAGCAGTGGGGGGAGATCCTCTGGGTTGAATTCAAGTTAGAAGACTTCTCATTAATACACAGAGGGCCTAGGGGAACAGGGCAGGGAAAGAAAGAGAATGCGCAAGATTTGAAATCTCCTGGACGGGTGGGAGTGGGAGAGTTGAGGGCAAGTGCCTGGTGCCTCCCTTTGGCTGACGATTCGGCCGGAGGAGCCAACACGGAGAAGGGAGGAAGGGAAGACGGGTCAGAGCACAGGGTGGGGCCGGGACAGGGGAAACTATAAAACCAATGGGGCGGATTCACAAAAAATTCCCGAGCCTGGAGAGCGTAGAGGGTGCCGGGCAAAACCCCAGTTCGCCGAGCCCACGCCCCTCGACTTGTCTGGCCTGTTCAGACTGGTTCGCCCACCTCTCCCTCCCCATCAACCCCCTGGCGTGAGCCCTGAAAAAGCAGGATCGTGAATGTGATGTAACTACAGCCTCTGCGCTGGCAGCCGAACGCTTGGGACTCCGCACCCGCTCGCAGCCCTCCTTCCGGAACCCCGGCCCCCCCACCCCCGCCCCTCCCCGGGCCCGCCCCTCCCCGGGCCCGCCCCTCCCCGGGCCCGCCCGCAGCAGGGCGCGCCCTGCCTGGGCCCCGCCCCCGAGACCCGCCCCCGAGGCCCGCTCCCCCTGGCGCACCCAGCGCGCTCTCTTCCCCGGGAGTCCGAGCTTTCCTCCCAGCGCCTCAGTGCCCGGCGCCTCCCTCGTGCACCCCTCCCGCGGTCCCGGCCTCATTCCCGGCCTCTCCTCCGCGTTCTCACACGGCGCCTGCCGACCTCTCACCCGCCCGCCTCCCCGGGGGGCCCGGCTCGGGGCAGTGCGGCGCCATCCCTGCCTGCGGTCACCGCGGGAGAGGCGGGCGCCTGCTCGAGCGGGCGGGACCTGCGCTCACGCGGGAGAGCGGAAAACGCGTGGACGGACCCCCGCCGCCCACCCCCGCATCCAGGCTCTGCGCCAGGGCCCAGTGTGCACCCGCCCGCAGGCCGCCAGGCTGACTCCGCTATCTACTGGGTGGAGGGCAGTGCCAGCTGCAGACAGCCCTGAGGCCCCGCCGCCCCCAATAGCAGCACCTTGTACTGGAAAACAAGAGGAGCCAGGAGCGGAAGAGATCAGTAACAGGGAGTCAGGACTAGACTGAAATCCCACTCACTTACTTTCTGGATGACTTTGGCATATTGCTTCTCTATGCCTTGGTTGTTGCATCTGTAAAATGGAGATAATAAACGTACCTGGTGGGGTGTTGTGAATTTTGGTGACTCATAAATAGTTATTACCTCTTTTCCGCTTTTTCGTTTTACAGAGGGATGTCACTAAGGATCCGTTATACACCTGTCTATGTATGTGCAGTGGAGGTCCCTTGGTGTGCTGCAAATCTAGGAGTCAGATGTGGAGTTGAATTCCTAGCCCTGTCACAATGCAGCTAAATATGACCTTAAGGCAGTTCTCTTCTCCAGACAGTCCTCCAGAGGAAAACAGGTACTGCAATGCTCACCTTGCTGAGCAAGTGCTAGATTAAATGAGATTATGGAAGAAAAGGGGTCCAGGGAAGTTCTCAGCCATAGTAGATGCCTCTCAGGAAAAAAGACAAGGTGAGAATGGAGAGACCTGAGAAGGGAGGGACACACAGTTTCTACTACACCAGAGCTCTAGAGAGGTTAAGACCTATATGACAAAACTACCCCTTACTTGGGACTCATGGCCAATCATGAAGTCACTAGGAAAGGCAGCAGCTGGCAGGTCTTAGCATCTGAGGGAAGGAAGTAACTGCCAAGGGTGGGAACTTGGTCATCTGTGGAGATGGTTCCCCATGAGGCCTCCCACCAGTCAGGTGGACCTGAGAAGAGAAGTAGGTGCTCCAGAATTACTGATGTCAGCTTCTGCTTTATCAGGGAGGCTCCCAAGATGGCTTGCCCATTTCTTCCCATCCTAACTGGAGAAAGGAAAAGGCAGTTGGAGAATGAGCCTGTGCAAAACCTCCGCCCTCTATAACTCCTGTGAATGTGGCAGAACCTGGTCCTGCTTGTGCTGTGGCTGTGTGACTCTAGAGCTCAGATCATTCCTTGTTTGTAAAATAAAGGCTTGGCCAGATGCTTTATAGGGCCCCTGAGTCAGAGCCCACCTGTCTTCCTGAAAGCAATACTGCACTCTGACCAGTAGGAACACAGGGAGAAGCCACTCCTTGTGGGAGCAGAGCTGGTCCTCCGCGCCAGCAACCCTTCTGTGAACTCCTAGGAGCTCTTCAGGGGAGTTGAAATGGAACAGATTTCCTGCGGCAGCCCAGGAAGACTGGCTATCCCACTGAATGTGACTCAGGGTTGGAAGTAGCCTTGCAAGTAGGTGTCCAGCCTTCTCACTTAGAGACAAAAACTCAGAGGGGTGAAGGGACTTGCCCAAGTTCACGTGTCTTTTCAGGGACAGAGCCCGCTGCCTTGAAATCCACAATACTGTACAGCTTCTGATTAATTTGGTTAACACCACCACCCAGTAAGCTGGTAACCAAGGCTGATCAAAACCTCTCTGAAGGGCTGGGATTGTAGCTTAGCAGTAGAGCGCTTGCCTCACATGCGTGAGGCCCTGGGTTGCATCCTCAGCACCACATACAAAGCAATAAAATAAAGACATTGTGTCCATCTACAACTAAAAAAAAAACCTCTCTGAAGCCATGTCACAAAAGCAAAATGGAAATGCATTAGTTCCACTACTACAAAAGGCTTCAGGGAGTGAGAAGAGTCATCCACACAGTCCAAACAGCTGCCAGAAACACTGTCCTCAGCCGGAGGGGTTAATGGTAGGCGGTGGGCCGCAGCTCTTACCAGGTCAGGGGCGATTTGCCTTTGTGATCCGCACTGCAGGCTCCATGAAGAGAGTCCAAGGACACTGGGCTCCGAGTACTAATATGCATTTTTATTCTGCAATAATTTTCATACTGAGTTCAAGAGGCACCAGCTCCAAGTACATAAAACCAAATCAAATTAAATTAATTGATTTTATTGAAACCTGCTGCAGTTGTATTCAAGCCCACAGCCGGGGGCATGACCCTCGTGAAATACCAAAGGGGCTTTTGAAATAATTAAATTAATCACACCCTGGGTTATGCACAAGGGCTTGCTCCTGTGCTCACAGTCACTGTTCCGGTCACAGACGCAGGCAAGAAAGGTGCACGTGTCCCTGGCACAGCCCGAAAATATGGCACTGCCGGGGGAGGTGAGGACCCAGACTTCTCATTAAGCCTTTGTTTGTGCTCTTTTGGCAACATATCACACACACAGCCACAGCACCACTCACACATGCTCACATACATACATGTCCACTCTCCAGCTGAAACTCGGCCCTGATTCTCCCTGCTCAGCCCAGCTCAGGCCAAGTGTTCCCCTGCTCCCCTCCCCTGCTCCTGTCCCCCTTCTCACTTAGCATTCATGCTCCCAGACTTGGATGGGGCATATGCTTACTGGTTATTGGTTGGTGAGGGGACTGTTTTACATCACTAAGCCAAGCCTCATAAATCCCTTCTCTGGATCTCTCAGGAAACCCAGCATAACCCCCAGTAGGATTAACCATTTTAAGTAGTCTACACAAGGAAAGAGCTCCCGGCATTTATTAAACATCTTCTACATGCTAGACACTGTTCAAATGATTCTACTACATTATTAACTCATTTAGTCCTCACCCGACCCCTCCCCTCCCCACCTCAATCAGGGTTGTTATGATCTTTATTTTACAGATGAAAATATTGATGCACAGAAAGATCAGACAACTTGTCTTAGGTCGCCCACCTGTCAAAGGACACAGTTATATTGTTTCTTGGTAAATCTTAAAGCAGTTCCATAAACCCTGGTGCTGATCAACAGTGATGCGTCAGCTTTTGTGACAACATCCCCCTGCCATGTGGGGACATAAGATCCCAGCATCCATGTAGAAGAGACCCTCCTCACTAGCTCTGCACTTTACAGAGGAGGAAATTAGTAAACTAGTAAATTTGTTTCAGGTCACAAAGCAAGTTAGAGGAGAGGAGCAAGCTGCCGCCTGTTGTCTCCAGCTCTGGCTAAGAAAAAGGGTACTGGTGTTACTCATGTATTCCAAGCTAAGAAAAAACTTTGAATTAGTCTGTTCTTCGGATAGCATAAATGTCCAAGGAGTCGCTCTGCGGAGTTGCCCACACTCTGAGCCCTAGGACCTCCTATGCATTCAAGAAGCAAATCCCCAATGAATGGTCTCATCAGAACAACTCTGGTCCATTCCTCAACATGCCTGGGACACCTTGGGAACAAAATCTGTGGCTCCATCCCAGCAAGCTTTCAAAGCTACCCTTTCACCCCTTCTCCACCCTTTCCACAGTTCCCTCACTATGACATGCTGTGCCCTCCAAGTTAACCTCAAAACAGAGCCCTGGACACCCGCCAGCACGGGTCTCCTCCCTAACTGTGAACCTGTCACTTAATACCAATGAGAGACGTGGTCATCAGAACCTCAACAGTCACTTTTCAGGGAACCTGCACTGCCGTGGGTGAGCTGTACATACTGCTGTGCCATTGAGTCCCTGTGATAGTCTCATTTTACACATGAGGAAATTCAGGTAAAGGACACAAAACTAGTACCTGGTGGGGCCTGGACCCAAAGTTGGGTCTCACTTTCTCTTTTTAAAATTGCTAACACTTTTTGTTAGTAGCATGGTATATCCGTTAGGCACCCCTGTGTACTACATTTCTCCTGTATTTCTTGACTGATACTCTCTTTATTAAATTTTTAAAAAAAACACTTTATTAGTTGTTCGTGGATCTTTCTTTTTCTTTCTGTGTGGTGCTAAGAATTGAACCCAGTGTCTCACATTTGCTAGGCAAGCACTCTACCACTGAGCCACAAGCCCAGCCCCTGATTGATAGTCTTTGATTACCTCTTTACAAGAGAATATTTTCTTTAAAAATTGTGGTAAATATATAACATAAACATTGCTATTTTAACCATCTTAAGTACACGATTGAAGGGCATTAAGGACATTGAGAATGTTGTGCCACCTTCGCCACTATTTATATCATCAGTCCAAACACAAAGTGCTCAAATGACTGCATATTGTCTCATAATATTCATTCACTTTCATCAACCCAAATACCAACTCTGTGATCGTTAAGCAGTGACTTCTCGCTCCTCTCTCCTGATCACCTCTGATCCACTGTCTCTATGAATCTGCCTAGATGTTTCACATAAGTGGAATCATACAGTGTTTGTGCTTTATGTTGGCAAATTCGGTTCTCTTGAAGAATAAGACAGATCCCTCAGCTACTCAGGGCCTTGATTTCTCACTTGCCAAAGGACACAGTGAGGAGTCCTCAGGGGAGAGAGGCTGACAAGGGGGTGTCATCACAGGGAGAGCTGGTCCTGTGGAATCTCAGTATCCTTGCCTACTTGAAGGCAGAAGAACCTGGTTCAATCTTGGGCGGGACCAGCAGGATCAATGAAGCAGCATGTTAGGGGATAACAGCAAGAAGTCTCTAACAGGAAGCCACAGCAGGAAGTGACCCAGTGCCCCCGGGGCACTGTGTGGTCACAAGCAACCAAAGGCCTAGGTGATGGTTTTGCTGACAGTGGTCCTAGAAAGTGCTATCCGCACTAGTCAAAGCCCTTTGGAACACAGTCAGTGAGGCCAGTGGCACTTACTAGGTACTGCTTGTATACTGAGCAAGGAGGTAGCTGGGTCGTATTGTCCTTACTGAATAGTCGTGGTGGTGGGGAACTCTTGGTGCTGTTTCCTCGCTTCCAGCCCTCACCCAGGAAGAGGCCTCTTCCTCTTTTCAGGAGCGGCCCTCATGTGAAAGCCCAGGCCTCAGCCTGGCTCCAACCTCTGGGAGCCTCTGGCCTGCTGACCTCCATCCTGCCCTTCCACCAGAGCCTTCAGTGCTGCGTTTGGCACAATGGCCATCCGGAGGTGGTTCTGTGACCCGCCCTCCTTGGCCAGAGGCAAGGTCCAGAGCGTTCTTCCACCCTCATGGACCTCCCACCCTCTCTTGAATCTCCACTTTGAAAACTGACAGGCCACACACCCTCCCTCCCTGGCTTCCCCTCCCAGTTCTGCCTGCCCCTCCCAAAGCCCCAGCTACCCATTTCCTCTGTCCTTTTCACCCTTTGGCGCCAGGACCTGGCTATTCTGAGCCTTTGGCCCAGCTCCTTCCTCCTTCCAGCTGCTCCCTTACTGGGGCCTCTGTTTCTTGCCTTTTCTCTTTGGCATTAACTGTTACCCAGCCCTGCCTTACCCTGCGTGTGTGTGCGTGTGTGTGTAAATAGACTTTGGGTCCTTCCCAAGAGGTTTTTGTTTTTTATTTTCTGTTTGTTTGTTTGTTTTTGCAACAATCTCCCCCCACCCTTGCCAGGAACAATGAAGGAGCAAGGATGAGCCCCCAGAATGAAGACTCCTCTCCTGGTAATGCACGTTTCTTCCTTCCTTTATAACAGCAGCCATGGGGTTTCATGGTTCCTTTCAGGAGATGCTAGGGCAATTACTGCAGAGCTTATAAAATGACATTGAATGATATGTTTGAAAAGATAATTTTCTGTGTTTGGCTTGGTGAAGTTTTCCACAACAGCAGCTAAGTCAGATAAAGGTGTCCACCCACATAAAACAGCTTTAGTAAGGTTTCCAGTCTCTTCTAGAGGGTGGAGGGGATGGGAAGAGGACTACAAAAAGGAAATCCCCATGCTCTGATTTGGCCTTGGTCACCAGGAAAACACACTGGAGGGGCCTCTGTCAGTACTGCTTCACTGAGCTCATCGTTAGCTAGGAACTGTGGGGAGCCAAGGGCAGGTCCAGGCACACAGCCTGAGCGGTGAGAGGTTCAGGGTGAGGGCTTTGCTGATAAGCTGTCCTGGGCTTCCTGGTCCAAGGCTCCCTGCAAGAAGGCCCTCGGAAAAGGCTTGCTGGCTGCAAGGCAACCTCCTGGCACCATCGCAATAGAGCTTTTGGAGCCAGAGTGCTGGGTTATTTGTGTCTGACAAATGCATCGTCCATGGGCAGGCTTTTCTAAGCATGACATGAAACCCCCAAACCATAAAGGGGGGAAAAGTGAAGAATTTGATTAAAGAAGTAAAAGACCTTTATATAATGGGCTGGGTAGCTCCGCGGTGGAATGCTTGCCTAGCAGGTGCAAGACCCAAGGTTCAATCCCCATCACCATTAAAAAAAAAATAATACCCAAACAACATTTATATGACAAAGATACCACAATCCAAGGCTTAAATCTACAATATACCAAGAGCTCCTATAAATCAATAAGGAAAATACCCAAGTATAAATGTCCACTAAACTTATTGAAGCTGGGGACTGGGGTGTAGCTCAGTGGTAGAGGGCTTACAGCATGCGAGAGGCCCTGGGTTTTATCTCCAGCACTACCCAAACAAAACAAAACAAAAAACATTAAATTTCATTAAAAAAATCAATTTTATTTTTTATTTATTTATTTTTGAGACTAGATCTTACTAGATATTCCAGGCTGGCCTTGAACTTGCCATACCTCTGCCTCTGCTTTCCTAATAGCTGGGATCACAGGCATGGGTCTCCATTCCAGTGGGTTTCATTAATGCTTTTATATGTAAAAACTAACTGTTAAGTGCTGGTGAAAATATGTAAGCAGAAGAGGGGGCAACTATTTTAGAGGAAGGACACTAGATTTAAGAGCTCGACCTGAAATCTAGTCCCCTGTCCTGTGAGACCTCAAGCAAATCATTTTCCCTGTGAGGACTCCTTAGTTAATATTTTAATGGAAGTCACATCAAGAATGGTGTTGGTCTTGGGTCTTTGCATTAAGCATGAGGATCCCTGTCACGTGCTTGCCTCCTCTGAGCAGCTTCAGAGGATCATTGCATTTTCTCTTCCACCCTTACCACACTGGCCTATTAGAAACGGGAGATTCGCTTCCCGGCTGTGGAATCTGAGAACATGGAACAACTAGTCCAGGCTCTTGCCCTGTCCCTCTGGGGTTCTGTCTGTTCCACAGAGTCAGCTGTCCTGGTGGCTCTGCAGGGGACAGGAGCAGGCAATGCTAGATGACAGAAGGGTGAGGTATAAGGGAAGAGCAGGGCTTTATGGCCAGGGGACTTTAGGTTTGAATCTCGACTCTGCCACCTCTTAGCTGAAGGCTGCCCCTCTCTTAGCAGTTCAGGTTCCTCTTCTCCCTCCTGGGCACATGTTCCTCACGGTCCCCTCTTGCCTTGCCTTCATCCTCACCATGCACCTGGCTCCACTTCAGAGACAGCCTGGCCCTCCTGTCACTTGGGTTTCCCCTTGCCAAATTTGCTGCATGTCTTCCTGCACGGGAATCGTGTCTCTAGAGGGGACAGGGACCTCAGAGAGCTGAGAGCACTGGACCCACATCAGGGCCCTACCATTTTTGTACCTGCAGCATCTGGCACATTGCCTTATACACAGAAGTTACAGAATAGAGGAATGAAGCCAAGAGTCAGAAAGGCAAAGTGACCAACTGAGGTGTCTCATGCAATGCACGGGGTGTCTGCAGAGGGTCCTGAGGTCTCTTTGTCGTGGGCAAAACGGAGAAGGGAAAACGTGGCCAAATCTACTGGCTCCTGAAGTCTCACGTTTGTATAAAAAGCCCCATTTTACACCTGTTTCCCTTACAATTGTAATAATGTCCACTTCCGCTCTGAAGAGGGTCCCGTTTCGGATGATAAATGATTATGAGGGAGAGTAAAGGCAGCACTCTGGTTCCCTGACTCCATCTCCTTCCTTATCCCACATGTCTCTTAATCTTAGCCAGAAAAGCAATTAAAATGTCATTCCATTGTCTATTCATCAGAAGCCCCATTTGAAGACCCTCTCACCCTGAAGGCCACCTTCCCCCGGCAAAACCTGCCAACGTGCAGACCATCCATCAAGTGTGCTCTCGGCTGAACAATGGGGTGATGGGGTGCCCCCTGCTTAACTGTCCTCCACTGTTCCACCCACGGGTGGACCCAAGGCATCCTACAGTGTCCTCAGTGTTTTGGATGACTAGGGGCGCACGTTTGCCAGGCCTGTCCCCAAGTAGCTCAGTGAACTAAGATGAACAGGGATTCATTCATCAGAGCCCTGGGGGCTAGCAGCCTCCCAGAGGGTGGGCAGGAGGAGATGAGAGCTGGAGTCTTGAGCTCCATCCTCCTGGAGAAACGTGGGGCTGGAGGAGGCACAGAGGCACCAGGAAAAAAGAGAAGTGCTCCACCCAGGGGTTCACTAAGCCCAGGTGGCCTCAGAGGTTGGCTTTTTCTGACTGTTCTGTCTTGGCTGATTGACTAAGGGTTTGTGACATGGCTCCCCAGCCACTGAGCCACACAGCCGGCCCACTAATCCCTGCAGAAAAGTGGTGGTGGAGCTGGGGAGAGGCCGCCTGGTTAGGCAGGAGCCCCGCTGCCAGCACAGGCCCCAGCCACATGGAGCCTTCCATGTCTGCCTCCTTAGGCCTGGTGAGCCAGAGCAAGGCAAGCCAGGTGTGCACCTGTCACCCTGTGGCCAGTCCAGGGTCAGCTCCACACAGCCATAGTCAAGAAGCCAAGTATCCACTATCGAATGACCTCAACCTCCTGCTTTCCGATCGATCGCTGCGGGGAGAGGGGGGGATGGAAATGGGGCAGACCTGAAAGGAACTGCAGGGCTAACCAATAGCATTAGTACTTTTCCAAACCCTGATTTGCATATATTTGGACCAAGAGCATTGACTCAAGTGCTGTATAAACCCTTAGCCCTCTTGACCTGTGAGAAGCCTATTTCTATTCTTGCATAACTCCTACTCCTTTCACTCTTGCCTTCTGTTGTCTGTGAATTTCTTTCTTAAGATTTGCAAGACAAGAACCTAGAAAGAGGTTTTCAGCGGGCTGCCGTAGTCTGCTGCAACACTGGAAGGGCACGGCCCACCATTAAGAGCTGCAACACCTTTCCCAGGCTGCAGAGGTCTGCAGCTTATGCAGACCGCACCTGCCAGCAGAAGAGGGGAAACTGCTGTTTCAATCGGGGGTGCCCTCCTGCTGGTCCTCAGACACCCAAAAGAGAAAAAGACCCACTAATAACATAGAAGAGGAAGCTCTTGGAGGGCCCCCACACATCCACAGATGCCTCTCCAGGCCTTCCTGAGTCAACTCACTTGCCTGGGCTCAACTCCTCCCTCTGCATGCACCTCTCTGTACTGACAGGTGCACCTCTCTGTACTTGCTGGTGCTTCCCCTTACCTGATTCCCCACCAGGGCAGAGAATCTTCACTCCCTGCCCCACAAAAGGCTGTATCCTGGAGCACCCCCACCTCAGCCCACACTCAACTGGCGCTTACCCAGCTGCCCCTCTGGGAATGGGGCATCAGAAATTGGAACCTGGGGGCGGCAGGTCCCACTCTGCTGGGCCTGGACCCAGAAGTCTTTAGCTTGGGGTCTCCCTAGTTTTTCCCTGGACTTGCCTGAGTTCAAGGAGCCCCATCATCCAGGGCTCCCAGGCCCTGCCCCTGTTTAACCAGGAAGCAAAGCTGGTCTTGCTGCTGTTTCTCTGAGCCAGCCACCTGTGTTTTTCCTGGAGGAGGAGCCCTTCGGGTGGTGGCTCTGGGATCTCTTGGAGAGCAATGGGATGCCACATTTGGAGCTCTTTGCTGTCAAGAACCCAGCCTTCTGTTCCTCTTGAATTCTCCTCTCCTTCCAGCCCTCACTTCCCCACTTAGGCCAGGCCCTCCACTCTGTGAGGAACATCCCAGAAGCCATCCATCACCAAATTCTGGGGGTTGATCTCTGCAACTGTGTGGGTGGAAAGAACCTGGAAAAGCCATTGCCTCCACCATGGGAGCAAATGATAACACCTCGAGCGCAGAGATGCTGTACCTGTCACCAAGGCATCAGCCAGCTGGACAGGGGCTCGCCACAGAGTTCCAGAGGCCACACTCAAGGGTCCACTTGCTGTCCTCTAGCCACCCTGGATCAAAGGTCATAGCGAGTATCTGTTAATGAATGACAGGTGCCTGCCGGGGACTAGTGCTATGCTGGGCACCTGACAACTTTCGTGTAGTGGCCTGCAAGGCAGAGATGATGTCCCTGTTCATGGATGAGGAATGGCAGCTCAAGCAGGGTACATGGCTTCCCTGAGGCCACTAGGCAAGTGCCAGGCCAGAGTTCAAGTTCAGTCCTTCCTTTCCCTAAGGGCTGTGGTCTTTCCATTTGCATCTGGGGGTTCCAAGCAGAATAAGTAGCCATAGATCTTAGGTGGCTCTCACTGAAGAAGGCAGACAGGGTTATTCGCAGCCTGTGCTCTCAAAACCAGCCGTGGCGGGCCTGCCTACAGGCTGGAACCTACTCGGAGGTGGCAGCAGAGGCAGAAAGTCACTGTCCCTCGGGGGCTTGAGAGAGGCATCTGGGAAGAGGGTTGGGTCCTGCAGGACAGAGAGGTTCTGAGCCAGGGACAGGCCAGGGTGAGGCTGAGGAAGCTCTGAAGATGGATTTTTAAGCAGGCTTCTCTCAGGGAGATCCCTGGGGGGATGAGGCTGCGGTGGGGCTTCCCAGAGCCCCTTAAATACCCTAATGCTGCTAATTGGGGTGGCCATTTGCCAGCCTGGTGGAGTGGGCTATGGTGGAGGAAGAGCTGGAGGGCTGGAGGTCCTCGGGGAATCTGTGGGACGTGTAATCCTTAGCAGGAGCTGCAAAACTGGAGGGGGCAGGGAGGGGGGGCAGCCACATCTGCGTGCCCTGCCTCCACCAGTGTGTCTGGGAGATTCAGCAACCTCCTGGCCTCCATCAGCAGGAGCTGGGGAGAGGCAGATAAGCAAGCCTGGAAGGATGCAATGGCCACATCGCTGCAGACTTATTATTTTTCCCACACACTTGATTGACATGACCCACGGGGCATGAGGGACAGCCTTCACAGGGCCCCTCACCGTAGCGGGGAAAGGGAGGGCAATGACAGCCCTGGGGTCCTAGGGCAGTCCCTTCCCCCGGGGAGCCAGCCTAGGGTGGAGAGAGCTGGGACTCCCAGGCTGCGGGGAGGGACAGCGTGCTCTTGCGTGCTGCAGACTTTGGCTTTTCATCCTTTCTGGGTCAGTGAGGGTGCACTGCTTGGCTGCCTGAGGCTGTCAGGAGGGCCTCCTGCAGAGTCAGAGAGGAATGGGGCTTTCTAGGGGTTGGGAGAGGGGAGTCCTGGGGGAGATAGGAAATCCTGCCTTTCTCAAGTCTACAGAGACCCTGTGCGGACAGCCCTCAACTTTCTATGGGCCATTAGTACACGGGAGACTTCCCTAGACCTCAGTGCCCACTTCTACACAGGAGTAGGGTACCTTCGTGCCATCCAGGTGACCAAGGCCCTTGGAACTGCCTTCTAGCTCTGACTTTCTATAGTCCTTGGACAAAGCCATCAATGTCTTCCCAAGATGTGTCCAGACCTGGGTTGATCTCCTTTTGTGTGGTACAATTTTCTTCTCCTACATTGTGATTTGAGTAGTCCACTGTGTCACAGATGTTGGACCTGAAACCTGATTAAGAAAATCAGTAGATCCCCTCAAAGTACAGGAAACAAATGAGTCTTGAGCTTCCGCAGAGCCTGAAGTCAACTGAAAATGTTCCCATCAATTATCTCATTTCATTTTGACATCAACTCTGGGAAGAGATTGTTTTCATCCTCATTTCCCCCAATGGGGCATAATTCCTTACCCTTAAAGTCCTCAGTGGCCTCCCACTAGTTTTATAAAACCCAGGCTCCTCCCACTCACCTTTCCAACAACATGGCCAGGTGGGCAGCCCCCTGGGCAGATGTCTGTCCACAGGCAGCCTCAGGGCCTGCAGCATTTCCCCTCTTCCTGTACATTCAGTTGGACCTTCCCCAAGACCACGAGGTCTTGCTTCTCCCCAAAGAAATGGGGCGAGGGAGGTGAGCACTAGGGTACAGCATGTGGGGATGAGAGTATTTCCTTCAAATTTACCCTAAATGCCTCCCTTGCCTCACCCCAGTCCTGGCCCCTGAGTCTCTCAGCCAGCCCAAAGGGTCCCTCTTCCCCGCAAAGTCCACAGCCTCCCCGAGGTTCCTGCACTGGATGGTGTCACGGACTATGTGAACCCCATGTGTCTTGATTCCTGCATGACTGTCCATCCCTGCAGAGACCACTCCTCCTCTGTCCCACAGGGCTTGGGTCACCCCACCTCCAGCTTCCAACCTTGCTCTCCTCTGTCCTCTTCAGCCTGGGAACTCCAATTCATCTTTTAGAATCTACATAAAAATATAGCTCATCTTTTTAATCAAATATTATATAGGCATTAAAAATTATGCTTGCCCATGGGTGAATTCTTCTATAATCTGGGTATAAGAAGAGGTTTCTTGCCTGGTGAGGTGGCTCACGCCTATAATCCCAGCAGCTCAGGAGGCTGAGACAGGAGAATGGCGAGTTCAAAGCCAACCTCAGCAACAGCGAGGCGCTAAGCAACTCAGTGAGATCCTGTCTCTACATAAAACCCAAAATAGGACTGGGGGTGTGGCTCAGTGGTCAAGTACCCCAGAGTTCAATCTCAGTAACCACCACCCCCCCAAGAAGAAGAAGAAGAAGAAGGAGAAGTTTTCTAACCTGTGCCTAAAAATCCAGAGGGAATAAAAGGAAACATTAAGTAATTTGACTCTAACAACAACAACAAAAAATTATGGGACAAGCCCTATAAGTAAAGTCAGAGGTAAATGATAAACTGGGAGAAATCTCTGCCACATACGTCCTAGGTGAAGAGTTAATTACAGTAGTATAGGAAAGACTCATAAAAATTGAGAGAAAAACCCAAAAAAGACAAGAACAGACAATTCACAAAAAGAGATATTAAAAATGAAAAATAACCCTTAAATCAATGAAAAAAATCAATGAAAGTCCAATTTTCACTCATAGGAGAAACAAAAATTACAATTACAATGAGGTACTAGTTTATGCCCAGGAGATTGGCAGGAATCCCGCAACTCCATGGTGCCTTCTGTTGGTGGGGTTGTGGGTAAACAGACAGGAATAAGATTGGTGCATCCATGGAGGGGCATCTGGAACACCTAACAAAACCATACACATGTGTATTCTTCAACTCAACAATCCCATTCTTAGAAATTTATCCTAAAGCACAAAAAACCACATTTTTTCAAGCACAGGAAACATATACATAAGCATTAAATAGCATTATTTGTAATTGCAAAATATAAGGAATTATTTAGGTGGTTATACATAGGAAAGCGGTTGAATAAATTGATTATGTACACACAATGGAGTATTATGCATCTGTGAAAAAGACGGAGGAAGGGCTCCATAAACTGGTACGAAGTGATTTCCATGAAATATTATTCAATGCAAAAAGTGTTTTAAAAAAAGCATATGTAGTGACTTTTGTGTAAGAAAGAAGAGAAAACATGAAAACTTACAATTTGGCTTATTTTTACAAAAAGCAATAGAATTATAAGCAGAAAACCATTCAGTTGGTAACTTACAGAGGGGTGGGACACAGGAGAGAGTGACATGTCTCCAAGTATACCTTTGTGTGTACTTTTGGCTTTGAGAACTGTGTTGTGTTCTACCTATTTAAAATATTGAATTAAGTTAAACCAATAAAAACAGCAAGGAGGAAATCTCTCAAACTGAAAGCAAACTGAAAAAAAAAATGAACCTAACTCTATTTCAAATAAATACCAAATGACACTGAAGAATCAGGAAAATATGGAAGGAAAGAAGATGAATCCAAGCCATGCATGAACACGGCAGGCTGGGACAGAGGGCGAGGGGGAGGAGGCTGGTTGGCTGCCCTGGTGTCGGTGAAGCAACTGTTAAAAGTAATTTGGGTAATGAGGATGAGTGAGTTGGGGGTGTGCTGAAGGTTTGGGGAGCCCAGGTTTTACTGTAAAAGGACACAAAACATGAGATGGAGAAGGCAGGAAACAGCCCTGAAGAAATGAATTGGAATTGGAGGCATCAGCGTGGACTCGTATGGGGGAACATACATGGACATGCATGTTAACAGGTGGGTGTAATATGCATGTTTGCGTGCGCATGAGCGGTATGGAATGGATAGGTGTGTAGGCACTCGTGCATTTCATGGTCTGTCCCTTGAAGGAGCAAAGATGCTTAGCAGATCTTGGCATTGAATGCCATTTCCCACTATAGAGAAATCAGAGCTCCTCTGAGAAATGACTGATTCCCACAGTAGAGAAGGGCAGGTCCGAGATGAGCCTGGGGTTTGTCAAGCAAGAGCAACGTGCTCAAGACAGGAATGGCGGCAGAGCAACACCTGGCGGGAGTTGGCTGGAAGGAGCTCCTGCCCATCAAACCTGAGACAACTTAAGCACCAAAATAACTGAGTACAGTGAGAAATGACAGGCCATTTGAAAAACAGGAAACCATCAGTTAATAATATAATAAACAGACAAATAATACATTCTACTGCTTACAGGAGAATGTTAAGGGTCAACTGGTAAATAGGGAGCCAGCACAGGAATTGGAAAAGCAACATTCGCCACCATTGTGTTAACTGTTTGAGGCAAGAGTCATCAGCAGATGCATCCCAGGGGAAATGCACAAGGAGCAGGGGACCTTGACAATGCTCCCCTGGACTGCTTCTTTGTTTCACGGAGAAAAAAGCAATCATGTACAGTGGAGAAAGCAGACGATACCTAGACTTGGAGATGAAAATTAACCTCACCAGCCAGGCATGGTGGCACACACCTGTAATGCCAGTGGCTCACGAGGCTGATGCAGGAGGATTGCATGTTTGAGGCCAGTCTCTGCAACTTAGTGAGGCTATATGCAACCTAGTGAGACTCTTTCAGAATAAAAAATAAAAAGGGCAGGGGCTGTGACTCAGTGGTTAGGCATCCTTGGGTTCAATCCCTGGTATCAGAAGAAAAAAAAAAAGAGAGAGAGAGAGAAAGAGAGGAAGGAAGGAAGGAAGGAAGGAAGAGAGGGAGGGAGGAAAAATAACCTCACCAATGAAGACTGGTGAGAGCCTCCAGATGTGGTTCCCAGAGAAGAACCAAAAAGGCCTATGCAGGATTCTAACCAAGAACACTTCATCTGAATCCAATCATAAGGAAACATCAAACTTAAAATGGGAGCATTTTATTAAAAATAAAAGGGGGGGGGCATTGCATTTTTCAAAGATATCCATGTCATGAAAGATAAAGAAAGGCTGTGGAAATGCTCCAGATCAGAGGCCAAGAAGACATAACTCAATGCAATACCCAGCCCTTGGTGGATCCTCGGTTGGAGGGAGAAATGCTATAGAGAACATCGTAAGGTTAACTGACAAAATTGGAATAAAAATTGTAAATTAGATAAAAGTGTTGTATTAATATTAAGGTTATTGATCAATCATTCTGTGTCAGGGAAGGTGCCCTATCTTTGGGAAACTCACGCTGAGGTGTTTAGGGTCCATAGGCCACGACGTGTGTGTGCAACTTACCCTCCAAAAAAAAAACCAAAAAAACAAATGCACATGTGTCCTCAAGAGCACATGCCTGAGTAAATGACAGAGTGCCGATGATCCAGACACTCAGGTGACATCTTCACAGGTGGATCTGGGATGTAGGAATATAAGGGTATTTAGGGGCTGGGGTTGTGGCTCAGTGGTGGAGGCACTGGGTTCCATCCTCAGCACCACATAAAAATAAATAAAGGTATTGTGTCCATCTACAGCTAAAATATATGTATAAAAATATTAGGGTATTTAAAAAATTTTCTTTGCTGTTTTAAGAGAGAGAGAGAGAGAGAGTGTGTGTGTGTGTCTATGCGTGTGTGCGCAGTACTAAGGATTGAACCCAGGTGTGCTCTACCACTGAGCTACATCCCCAGCCTTTTATATTTTTTATTTTGAGACAGGGTCTTGCTAAGTTGCCCAGGCTGACCTTGAACTTGGAATCCTCCTGCCTCAGCCCCCAGAGTTGCTGGGGTTATGGCCATGTGCCACCATGCCCAGCTCCCTATTTCATTGCCACTGTTTTGTAACTTAAAATTATTTCTCAACAATTAAAAAACAAAACTTTTCAATATATGGTCCTACACTTGCAAGGAACTCCCTTCTCTGCAGGTGCACACTCCTCAGCTAGGGGACGAATGTGGAATCAAACTGATCTGGCTGAATGCTTGGCCTTGGAGAAACGACTGCCCCATGCCCCCGCCCCATCTTTTCAGGGACACAGCTGAGACCTAACTCTGTTTCCTGGAGGCACCTATGGCCTCAAGCAGGACTGTGACCCCAGGACAAGGATCTGTCACAGGCTACCTCAGGCAGGCTCCCACCCGGCCAAGCTTCACTGTGAGGTTGCAGACCCTGGTCAGGCCTCAGCCTCGGGCACACTGGCTCTTGACTCTCAGCTTGTCCCCACCTATGAAACTCTTTCCTTTGGGCTTGACCTCCTTCAAGGGTGCTCCTGGGCACCTGGGGCACCCTGCTAGAGCTATTCCAGTCCCCTCCATGGGCTTCTGCTCCAAATAAGGAGCCAGTGTGACATTTCAGAGTCTTCTCTCCCAGCAGGACCCTTTGTGACAGTCATTGCCTTTAGGTTCCTGGCAAAAGGACCCGTGATCCTGGTGAATGGGCCAGTGTTTGTGCATGTATGTGCTGTGTGCCTGTGTGTATTTATTTGGTCTCAAAACCTTCTTAGAGGCCTTGCAATCTTCCCTCAGGCCAGACGTGCCCTGAGGAGGGTTTGGGGCACAGCTGCTATGCGGCTGCCTTCTAGTCGCCCCCTAGGCCCACTCTCCATCCTTGCCCACTCCTTCTGTGCCCCAGGAGGCCAACACCTTGACCCCTGCTGACCACAGCAATGGACTCCCTCTACTCTGACTTCTGGTCAAATCAACCATTGGGGAACCCCCAGGTGGAGACCCCCCAGGTGGGTGTTAATATCTTCTCTCCTTTTCTTCAGAGATTCCTCAGGCTGGCTGTGCCCCTGGGCCAGCAATCACAGCTTGGTCAGGTGGCCCTCATCACCCTCTCTGTTCCTGCTCTCAACAGCCTCCTTATCCGGGCCTCTTCAGTCCCCCGTGGAACAGTTCCCCAGCATGAAGAGCCCTGGGTATTGTGCTGGGTCTCATGAACCCCCACACCCAGACTTTTAGACTCAAATCCCTTCATGTGACTCACAGAATGTGCCACCTGTTTCCCGCAGGTCCCTCGCTCATGCGGACACCCGTGGAGGGCGCTGGCCCTCCCGGTGAACATGTCTGGGTTTTGTCCGTGGAGAGGCCCTGCGTCCCGGGCGCGGCAAGGGATCCGCGGCAGAACATTTGTGCAGCCAAAGAGCCCGCGCCTCCACGCCGGGCCTCCTCCTGCGGCGCGCTGCTCCCTGTCCTCACTTTTTTCATCTTTTCCTGAGTTACTGTTAACTGAGAAGCACTACAAGAAGGGAATTAAAAGAGAGAGAAGTTGGTGGAGAACGGCCTTTCTTCTCGGCAAAACCCTTTGTCAGGAACTCTTTAGGAGCCCAATTGAACGAGCGGAGCATGTGGCAGCGCATGTTCTTCAAAATTAGTTCCGAGCGACACTTGGGGCTCTTTATTATTCATTCTATTAAAATCAAAATATTAGCTAATGCCTGTCGCGTCGTCAGAGCGGGTCTGGCAACTCCTCTGATGCATTGTCTGCTTCAAAGTTGGAGCAGGCCTTTCATGCCAGGCTTGTCAGGTCCATTCTGTCCCCTGCCCTGTGGCAGAGACACTGGCAGGTCCAGGACAAAGCAGCGGAGCCAACGTGTGGCCCACTGCTGCCTTTGCCTCGGCTGTACCCTGCGCTGGAGTCCCCCGGGGGTGGCCTTGGAGCAGACAGGAAGGCCCTGTCTGACCCCAGGAGGGGGTCTCCCACCTCCAGGGCCAGAACTTATTTTGAAGTGGGTGGAGGGGAGGTTGACCAGGACCCTGAGCTAAAAAAATCAAAAATACTTTGCAGTTTTCTTTGCTTCCCTTGCTGCTTTATCTCTGGAAGGAAAAACCTTAGTGCAAGCACCTTCCCCGTCTCCAGCAAGGCACATCATGTGGCTTCTGTTGTGCCAGCATCTGCCAGAGGTATCATGGTGGCACTGTAATGGCATCACTAGGAAGATGGTTAGGCTTTTAGCTTAGTGGATGCTTGGTCTCCTTGAGACCTCAGCTGACAGAGTGCCCTGAATGACTGAGGAGGAGTGGTGCCTGATGGCTGGGTTACAGAGCAGAGGAGTGCATGTCCCTCTGGGGGCTCTCCAGCTAGCTGAGGAGCAGGGCTACCCAAGATCCCATGTGGGAGCTACAGGTAGGAGGCTGGGTGACCAAGGAAGCTTTCCCAGAGGAGGTGGGATGTGACAGATGGGTACACATGAGAGAGAGAAGAAAGGACAAGAAGGAATGTGAATGAGGTGCTCAGATCGAGACATCTGCTAGAGAACCCGTCAGGGGTCAGGCTGGAGGGACCTTGACTGCAAGCAGTATTTCTTCTTCCTTCCTTTTGTTTCCCTGAGCCATCCTAAATTCAATATTAATTTCCCAAGACCCATCTTGTTGATAAATGTTGATTTCCCCAGCACACCTGTTCATATTCCAGATGAAAATGTATTATAAAACCACTCCATTTGACTGGTGATTACCATGGCAATCAGGCGCTCACTGACAGGACGGCACTGCTCTTGAAGACAAGATTCTGCAGAGGGTGAGACAGGCAGGGGGTGGGGCTTGGGGATGATGATCTTCCCTAGGAAGTCTTGGCAGGTGGCACAGCCCCAAGGTCTGGCAGGGGGGCTCTGCAGAAAGAGGGGGCTGTCAGATGGGGGACAAGTAAGGGGCAGGCAGGTCCTGCATATGTTGATGCTCCAGTGTCTGTAGAGCTGGAGACAGCTTTGCAGGATCCCATACAAGAAATCATCTGAGCCATCAGGCACTCAAAGTCAGGCACCTTGGCTAGAAGATCATTCAACCTCCCACTTGGGACAGAAACCACCTCTAATGACCTCCTGGAATATTATAAAGATTATTATAGCTTCACTCCATAATAGGATTATGGCTTAGGGTCTGGTAAAAGCCCAGGCTGCTTGAAGTGTATTATTTAGTCCCGACGCAGTCTGTTTTGTTTTCAAGACCTCCAACCAAGCTGATTTCTCAGCTTCAGATCCCAGTGTGACCTTGGTTGAATTAATGAACTTCTCTGGTCTTTTTCCCTTATAAAAGGCAGATATTAAAAGTTTCTAATGGACACAATTGTTGTGAGGATTAAGTGAATTAATACATGCAAAACAGTAAGAACAGTACCTGTTAGAGTAAGTGCTCAAAAAGGCTGGCCAATGATATCCTTGAATCACCCCTGTCTGGGTGTCACAGAGGATGGAATTGAGGTCAGGCCCCAAGGCAAGTGGATAGCAAGGGCTGGACCAGACTGGACTTGTAGCCTGGGCACTGCTCTCTAGTGCTAAGGAAGCCTTTCTTTTGATGAAGGAGTGCATAGAATTGGAGAGAAAAAGAAGAAGAAAGAGTCCTCATGGGAACCAGCATTTTGACACCTGGAAGGCCCACCAGGGGCCTTATCACCATATCACGCAGACCTGTCCAGGAGCCATGGTATTACAGAACCTGCCCCACCAGAGGCAGTGACAGTGACAGCCTCCCACTCATTGCACGGAGGCAGGGAGGACAAAGTACAGCTGGTATCTTTGAATTTGCCCAAGCACCACCTCATCTCAGTCTCCTAATAGCCCTGTGCCACCCTCTCTGAACGAAGAGGAAACCAAGGCCCCAGTGGCCCGAAGTTGCATGGTAACAATGGCAGGCAAGCCTGGGTCCCAGACCTCCTCCCTTCTCACCCACAGCCCCTTCAGTTCCTTCCCAAAGATGTCAGTCAGCTTTCTGGCTTCTGGCTGATCTGTTATAACCACAGCTAGGACCTGGTCCATCTTCTCAAGCCCAGTCGCCTCCTCAGTCCAAAAGAAGCCCTGGAAGCTCAGATAGGGGAACAGAGCCCCAGAGCAGTGCACTCTAAAAGGGAGAAGACATCTACAGTGTTTGATTGTTCCCACAACTGCCCAGACATGGGAAATCTCTTAGTAACAGTCATGGCTGCACATGTTACCAATGCTGTTCTAGGCCTGATGCCACCCTCTCATTTTCATATAATGACATTTGTCATCATCGAGGGGCTTATTTTACATTGTACCAGACCCATATCATGCAGACCTGTCCAGGAGCCATGGTATTACAGAACTTGCCCCACCAGAGGCAGTGACAGGCCATTACTCTGTGTCCTGCAAACTCTGCAGTGATAAGGAAACTCTACCAATTTGATGCTTTATCTGGTTGCAGGTTGAGGAAAGATATTATTTCGATCAAGATAATGATTCTATTTCTCAGACGGAAATGAGATTTTTTTTTCATGGCCTCATGGGGGTGCCACCAAAATCCTTCTTGGGCCTGGAATAGGCCATACACACATTAGAGGATTTCTTGCAATCTGAGAAAGAGAGCATAAACATGAAGGGGAACCGGAAAAGGGAATTCTTTTGCAAGAGAAAAACATACGCATCAGGCCCACATGATTTCAAAGTAAGTTCTCTTTGAATATTTATTGGCATTAGACAAAACTCAGGAGACCAATGTGCAGCAGGTAAGCATGCAGCGTGGGCTGGATGGACTGCAATGGAGCACGCTGGATGGCCTAGAAAGGCAAAGGATGATCACAAAGATGCACAGACTAGACCCGGGTGTGACAGGACCTCGGAGGTTTTCTATGCCTGCCTGTCACGTAGCATAGGTTTCCTGTACGACTTTGTTGACAGATGGCCTAGCTACCGTTTCAACACCTCCTACCACAGGATGCTCACCCATTCCCTCACTGACCAGATCATATGCTGAGAAAGTGCCTCTAAATCATATCAAGTCACCTCGTCAAAGGAAAGCACAGTGAGAATTCCCGAGGTACTAACAACGTGGTGGATCTAAATATACTTTAGAAACTGAAAACACGTTTCAGTAAGTCATAAAACAATGTGCGAATGGCAGCAGGTAATAAATGCAGCAAGACCTCAATAATCTGCACTAAATAGAGCATTTAGTGAAACTTTAAATTATTTGCAAGATTTGGGAATTCCAAGGGCTGCAATACAGTATTCTCAAACTATGTGTGATTTGCTTTAAATAATAATTATTATTTGCAATCAAAACAATGATAGCTTGCAATTCTTATATCACTTATTAAGCAGTTTGGAAATTTGTACAAAGTTGTTCAACACTTTAAATCTTTCACTGAGGGTTGACCAGACTATGAATTGCTCTCCTTCCAATAAAAGGACACATCTGCCTCAGCCATTTCTGGGATAACTCCAACTTCCGATTCTTGAGACCCAAGAATATCTTTCACTACAAAATCAGATTCACTAACACTTGGATATCTAAACCACACTGTCATTGTGATCATAGACTTATGAAAAGTAATGGAAAACTCTGGTATATTGGGTGTTTAGGAGAGGAGCAGCTCGGGACCAGAGATGGGGAGGGGACTTACTACTGGAGATCTTTTGGTACATTTGAAGTTAGAGCCACAAGACTATAACACCTATTAAGAATGAAATTCCAATAAAATTAAGTTTACAAAAGCACACATTATGAATTTTTCTTCTTCTATTTTTACATCACAAATAAATACCATTTTTGTCAATTGTACCTCAATAAGGCATTGTGGATATCGATTTTAATACCTATACCCCTAAATGCAAACCTAACTGCAGTGAGAACTACTTCTAGGTCAGATGAGCATGGCATGTGGCTGTCTTCACACTAGAGACACTCATAGGCATGACAGGAAATGCAACTGGTCCCCTTAACCTGTGGGTGCATCCCTTACCAGCTGTTGAGAGCATGGCACGCGGCTTTCACCTGGGACAGCCTCTGGACCCGCTGCTCTTGGCTGACATGATGTCATGGAGGCTGCACCACCAGTAACACTCTGGAGGAAGCCAATGGAAAATGAGGGTACACAAGCTCTGACCCGTGTCTCCAAACCAGGTGCCATCACAGTGCCATATGTGTGAGTGGAGCTGAGGACCCTCACCCTGGGAGTGCATTCTCGCTCAGAGCCTCCTTCTTTCCCCTGCCTCTTCCTCTCCCTGACAAGTGCTTCCTAAGAGCTCTCCCAAGAGGATTCCATGCACCCAAAACCCGCTCAGGATTTGCCTCTGGGGAGCCCCAACTAAGCAGTCACTGACAGTTCCAAATGGAGCCCTCTCGTGTTGACAGAAAGTGTCCCTGGTATTAGAAGCACACACAGCCTTCTGTTTCGAGGGCAAAACTATAGCCATCCTGCCGAAGACTATCCATCTGACATATGACCCACGAAAACCAGCGACCCAAAATGCTGGCCTTCAGAAGAGAATTCCTACCATAGGACCAGACAACTATCACTCTTCCTCTCCAGGACGAAGGCAGGGCCAGGCCTGGAAGGGCCTGCTCCTTAATCAGAGAGAGATTCAGTCATGGACAGTGTGAACTTCTCAGCTCTGTCACTCACGAGCTCAGTGAATATTTAGTGACTCTAAGCCTCAGTGTCCTAATCTCCAAAATGGGAACACTGGACAGAGCCTTTGTAAAGCTCCCAGGCAGCAAGACTGGCATGTGTGCTACAAATTGGTAATGCTATGGAAATACTGGTTGCTGCTACTGGGATTCAGAACTAGCATGAACCAAATAACAAATTAACCCTGATTAAATAAGTAAATCCCGGGGCTGGGGTTATGGCTCAGTGGTAGCGTGCTCGTCTAGCATGCGTGAGGCACTGGGTTCGATCCTCAGCACCACATATAAATAAAATAAAGATATTCTGTCCACCTATGACTAAAAAATAAATTTTTTTTTAAAAAATAAGTAAATCCCAGCTGCCCTTCATCCTGGGTACCAGAAGCTCTGGGGAAGGGCAAAGGGACAGCTGGGGGCACCATCTTGGTGACTGTCCTCCTGGAGTTCAAGGAATGACCCCACCACTAGTCTCATGGAGTGCTGGTGGACCTCAGGTGCCGCTGTTTGGAGAAGGCTTTCTCTCTCTCTCTCTCTCTCTCAGACCTACGGAAGATCCCCAGTACAGGGTTTCCTGTAAGCTATCCAGTGTATATATGTACTGATCTCAAGTACAACCTCAAGTTTGGTGACAGTTTCATGCAGCCATTTCCACATGTAGTAGCAGACAGACTGGCAGAAATTTAATTTTATTTACAGAGACGAGGGATCATTTATTGCATCCTAGTTCTTTGCATCTGGACTGTTCACGAAACTATTCCAAACCCTTCACCAAACCCTTCAGCACCTTACCCACCTCGCAGCCCTTCAGACCCATGCCTGTGCTGCACCCCACACAGGCTAATCCAGGTCCTGAGAGGGGCCTCTGGCCCTGGTCCTGCCTCCCTGGAAAGGCCTGCCTCCTCCACCCCAGGTCAAGTGTCTCCTTCCCCAGGAAATCTCCCCTCCTCACTCCCCAGCACCAGTCTGTACCAGAGGCGGCCCATACACCTTCCAGAGAGCTCTTTATTTGTCTCAGATGTAGATGTCTTCTCTTCCCACACTAGGAGCTTCTCCAAAACAGAGTCTAGGCCTGCTCAGAGCCTGCAGGTGATGCCTGGCCTCAGGTGACTAAGGGTCTCAGGCTGATGGAGGGATCGTACATTAACACGCTGTAACATGGCCTAGATGAGGATTTACTGTTCTAAATAGGGTCAGCCCAGCAGCAATCTTAGAACTGTGTGAAAGCACGCCTCTTTTCCCCAGAGGAGTCCTCTGCCCACTCACCCATCCGCAGGCCAAGGGAGTGACTGTCTTGAGAAGCCAACAGGAATGTCCTCCACTCAGAGGACAGAGCCAGGGTGCCAAGCCTCCTCCTTCAATCTGATGCCTCATATGCCAGGGTCCAACCCATCCAACAAGAGACACCTTCCAGAAGAACCCAAAGCCAATTCCACCCAGATCTTGCTGCTTTTCCCTAACAGGGAAACCTGCACACTGGCCAGGAACGCTGTGAAACCACACAACCAAACAAGCAAAATTCATACTCACAAGCACCAATGCCTTAGTCTTCAATTTCAGGCCACCAGCTTTTCGGCCAATCTGCTCATTTCCTGCAAAGAGAAGAAAGGGATGGAGAAGGAGAATCACATTAGCATCTGCTCTGAGTATCCCTCGGCGGCGCTTTCCTGGCCGACCTCAGGCTTCTGCACCTTCTCTGCATCCCACTCCTCCCTCCCTGGGAACACCATGTGCTAGCTGGGTGGGCGCCCCCCACTCCCGCGGGCCTGTAGGCTCAGCCCACGCCGCCTCCTCCCACTCCCGGCGCCATGCCAGTCTCAGATTGACCACTGCCTCCAATTCCCTGAAGGCGCTGGGCTTCTTCCCATTCCGGAGTGAGGCCTCCACTTCTGTAGCATGGGGTTGCCTAGCAACCCTGCGTGCGCTCCGAAGGCCCTCCTAAATTGGACCTCACAGCACAGGGCATCTCCTTGTACAGCTGCCTGCATCTTAACAATCTAGCCCTGAATAATAACACAATGGTAATTGCATTCGTGGACCCCCAAACTACATTTAAATAATGTTCAAGAGCTGACATGAACCAACAAAGGCCAGAAAGAGCATCGTGGAGGTTGACTACCAGGCCAGGCGGGAACGCTGGGTGCGGGAGGGAGTTGACACCAAAGACTTGAGTTAATGACAATGCCAACCTGCATCGCGACTTCTCCTGCCTTCTGCCGGAGTGTGTCACCGCTTTAATGTGTGGTAATGTGAGTTTGGGCAATTAATGCACAGAAGTAGTGATGCTTCCAGACAGGATGCCCTTTAGCTCTGCCGAGACACGCGTGCATTTTTTTGGAGGGAGCAGGAGAGTGGAAGGTGGTGGATGGGAAGGGAAACTGTGAGTGATTTTTCTTGGCTTTTACCATCGTGGCTAAATACATTTTAGAAGGGGAGGGAAAGGACTTACCAAGCAACAGTACAAAGGACTTGCTACTTCAGCGAGGGACAAAGGCAACTTGACAGATGTATTTTAGGATAAGAAGTGAGGGCAAAGAGGTCTTGGCACTGGCTCGAGCACAGAGCCAGGGGCTCAGCGTGGCATGGGGAAGGTGGCATGCACAACAGACCAGCCTTCGATCTGTGGCCCTGGCAGAGAGGAACACAAACCTCTGCTCAGATGCAAGAGTCTAACACAGGCTCAATAGCCAGCTGGCAATCTGCTCCTTGTGGAGCGGCAGCAGTGAGGGCCTGCGGATCAGGCCTCATCATTTGACAATCTGAAGCATTTTTTTTTTCAGTTCAAAAACCTCTCATAAGGCACTCAAACTGATGCTCATACACACATGCCCAAAGCAGCATTATTTACCATAGTCCAAAGGACCAGGTAACCCAAATGTCCATCAGAAACTGAACGGGTAAACCAAATGTGGTACATACATAAGAGGGAACATTATTTAACCTTAAAAAGAAGGAGATTCTGACACATGCTATACCATGGATGAACCTCAAGGACGTAATGTTGAGTGAAATAAGCCAGTCACAAAAAGAGAAATTCCTGTATGATTGCATTTTTATGAGTCCAATTGGTAGAGACAGAAAGTGGAAAGGTGGCTGCAAGGGGCTGAGGGCAGAGCTGGCAGTAAGTGTTGAATGAGAGAGTTCCAGTTGGGGAACATGGAAAGTTCTGGAAATGGGCAATGGTTGCACAGAGTGTGAATGTACTTAACACCACTGAACTGCACACTAAAAATGGTTAAATGGTAAATTTTATATTATATATTCATATTCTACCTCAATTTTTAAAAATCTTCTTCCAACAACAGCACAACAGGCATAGGATTTCCCTAAGAAACTTCTGTCCTCTTCATCTTGGAAATCAGAGTGGGCAGGTTACTCACAGGCTTGGACAGAAAGATGGTCACCAGGATTAAGGGGCACACTACAATGTGTGCAATAAACAATTGAGCACTTACAGATTTTTTTTTTTAATTTGGAAAGGTCATTAGTGCTAACAGCTTCTTTGAGTGAGGTTGAACAAATTGCAAGGGTAATTTGTTTTTTGGCCAGGGAAACCTGTGGCTGGTAAGTACAGTATTCAGGCAGCATGCAGTCTCACACCGGGGTCAGAACACTGAGAGACAGGATTATCTTGTACCCACATCGTGAAGTCTAGACACCATCACCCTCCAGAACCTGGCTTCCTTCCAGGGATAGTACCCTCTGCATGTCCCCAACCAGCACCCTCTTCATATGGGCACATGGGTCTCAATGACACCCTCAATCTTACCCTTTGATCACCCTCCACTCCCGGCCTAGAAAGCCCTTCCTGGGCCACCTGACCCAATCTTATTCTTTCTTCTGGGCTCACATCAAATCCCACATCTCTCAGCAACCTTCCAGATCCTTCTATGCTGTATCCTTCAGCATTCTCTGAATGCTGTAGCCCTTGCTTAGGTACTGTCTTATGTCCATGTCTGGGAGTGCCTGGAGAGGGACTGTCAATCACACCTTTTGTGTGCTGTGGGCTGAGCACAGGGTGGGCTGCTGGGTTGGTTGGAAGTGCAAAGCACAGCTCCTTGCCCAAGATACAAAGCACATCTGCTGGCTGCAGAGCCCTGGAGCTAAATATTCCAGGCAGGCCTGCTTTTCCCTCCAGCCATTTAGAGGTGCAACTCAATGTGTGCAATAAACAATTGAGCATTTACAGATTTTATTAATTTGGAAAGGTCATTAGAACTAACAACTTCTCCGAGTGAGAGTGAATAAATAGCATGGGTAATTTTTTTCAGTGTTCTGGATTTTTTTTTTTCTCTTGGAATAATGTGCTTTAAATCTCAAAAAATAGTGTTGCAAGCAAAAAAAAAAAAAAACACACACACACACACAAAAAAACCCAAGCCTGGAGAGGAACCCAATAGGAACTTTGAATAAGCCTCGCTTCTCTCTCTTCCCATCTGTAAATGAGGACATGAGCTCGTAGATCTTTCCAGCTCAAATAATAAACTTGCAGTTGGAGGCAGCTAGCAAGACTTCCAAGGTAACAGTTGCTCTCTACCCCCACCATCTTACCAGGTGCTGGGCACCACTGTGCCTCTGGGTAGATGAGGCACCAGGCACACCCTCAGCTAGGACAAGGTTCTCAGTTACTCCAGGGGCCTTCCCAGACACTGACCTGGGTGCTGGCAAAACCTAAGCCCAGCTTGTCTGGTTCTCATTCGATCATTAAGGAATATTCGAGACTAATGACTTGTTTTTGCAAATCTCCAGGCATGGCTGGAAATGGGCCAAAGGGCATCATCCAGTCTCTGTCTCCTCAGCTCTTGGCTCTGTGACCAGCAGCACTGTCTGTCAAGGGGCAGCCGCTGTGGGACAGATGCTCCTGGTTCTCCCAGACAGGCGAGATTAAATGGAAGCAGCATTCAAAGAGCAGGGGCTCCAGCTCCAGCCTGCTGTCCCGAGGAGAAACAATTGGCCCTTGACCAGACTGTGCTGTCAGCCCAGTATTTTTCTGACATCCCTCTGTTTCCCAATCATCATCCCCTCCTCTCTTTGCTTTGGATGCAGTTGGACATAGAAAGGTGGGAAGCCAGGGTCTGTCTGCGAATGTGTGGTGACAAACACCCATGTCTCCACCTCTGAATTGCTTGTGGTTTTCAGGAGCAATAAAAAGACTAATAGTTGTGAATTAAAGCTATTTGAATAAAACAACAACACCAATATTGACATTAATATAAACTAACATTTGGGTGATGCTTTATGATTAAGTATCTTCCTAGGCAGATAGAATAGCTTTGACCCATTTATTGGGATCTGCTATGTTCCAGGATCTCTGCTCCAAGGTGGCAATGCAGACTTGAGAAAGTGTGCTTCCTACCTTCAAACCTCTCCCAGGGGGGCTTATAGATAGGAAGAGGCTTAGAGGCTTGGGGTACATCACCACTGCACCTGGGAGAAGATGAGCACATGGCAGCTACCCAGCAGGCATAGGTGACTGGGACCAGGGCTCTTTGATGTTGAAAGGTGACCAGCACAAGCAGGTACCCGCCCTGGGAACCAGTCTAGGGGCACAGATCACAGGAGATTCCCTCAGGATGGCCAGATGATGGTCCCTGTGGCAAGATCTGCAGCTCCTAGGAGGCCATAATGTCTGATGATTTACAACCAGACTGGCCCCACCACTCAGCAGCTGTGTGACCTGCAAGTAACTTAACCTGTGTGCATAAGATTCACCAGCAAAATGGGCACACTTATGATACCTACCTCTAACCTCACACAGATGAAGCAAGAATTAAATCAGAAAACGGAGGGCACACTTGGCACAGCGCCTCAGGTGAGGCCAGTGAGCCTACCTTCTGCCGGGGAGGTCAGCTACATGAGGGGAGGATCCTGACTGCTGTGCTCACTGCCAGGTCCCCAGTGCCTGGCAAAGGGCCAGCACCTAGTGAGCACTGATGGTGTCCCATGGAAAGTACTTTGGGTGCTTGTGGCAGCTCAGCACTGGTGGGAAGAGCATGGTGTGATGAGCTGTCACTGTGGGCCAAGAAGCCTTGGGCTTGGAGGGCCTAGGGGTTAGCCAGCAGAGAGTCTCTGGTGACAGGGAGACAGGGCTGCCCATCTGTGCTGGAAGGTTGCAGTTTGCTTTTTCTTTGATCCTAAATTAGCCACCTTAGGAATGCAAGATGGTAGTGTGAGAAACACACTCACCTGCCCAAACCCAAAGAATGGACTGAGAGACATGAGGTAGAGCAAATGTGAGGCTTTTTACTGCCTGTCTGGGGGAGCAGGCACACCCCAGCATTTACAGACAGCATGTCATTCCCCAGTGCACAAGGTCCCTTCCCCTGGTTCTCACTGGGGGTCTAGAGTCTTCTAGGTTTTACTGTCTCCTATTGGGTTATTTAAAGAGATGTACCTTTAGTTGTCATCACCTCCCTTTGTCCTCTTAAGTCAGGAAAGCCATCTTGGGTTGAGAGCATCTTGTAGTTTATCTCTGTCGGCCAGGGAGAGCCTTCCTCCTGTTTGTCAAGGGGCTGTGAATCTGTCACACTCAGGTGTCACCTACTGGTAACTTTCCACTGTACTCTCCCCTCCTGCTGCTTTTCTAAGTCCCTGTATTACATTCAAGCCTAAATACCATATTCTGAAAATGGACCACCAGACTTTCTATTTCTCATGATAGAGTCACTTTAGAAGACAGTGTGGTGGTTCCTTCCAAGGCTAAATGCAGTACAATCTAGAAGTATGCTCAGGGATTGGCTCAAATTGAAAACTTGTGTGCACATTAAAAACAAAATCCATGCAGATATTTATAGCAGTTTTATTTATAATTGCCCCCAAACTAGAAGCAACCAACATGCTTCTCAATAGGTGAATGGATGAATGTTAGCATATCCAGGTAACAGAATATTATTCAGTGATAAAAAATGTCTCTCAACCAGTGAGAAGACAAAGAGGAACTTCAGAAGTGTATTGCTAAGTGAAAGAAGCCAGTCTGAAAAGGCTATGTGGACTATGTAACATTTTAGAAAAGGCAAAACTATGGGTACAATATAAAGATTGATGGTCACCAGGAGTCAAGGGGTGAAAGGGTGAATACATACAGAATAGCAGACTATGCTGGGCAGACACTCTACTTAAAGATGAGCCTGTGTGACACTGTGACATGCGAATGGTGGATACGTGTTCTTGCACATTTGTCAAACCCATAGGACACAGTACAAAGGTGAATCCCAGTCTAAACCCCAGGGTTACCAACGATTCACCAACATCGGTTAATTCAGTGTATCAAAGGCACCAGACCTGGGAGACATAAGATAATAACCCAGGAACCTGGAGGGGGAAGGATTGAGGGATGTATGGTCCCCCTGTTCTTTCTGCTCACTTTTCCTGAAGCCAAGAACTGTCCCCACTGGGTGGGTGGGGGGCTTTGGAGAAGCCTAGCAGATGTTTGTAGAGAGTGAACTGGGGTCTAAGATGTCCTACCTAGTCCACCAGAGCACAAGGCCAGTTTGATCTGGTCTGATTCAGAGAGAAAGAGAGAGGAGAGAGAGAGAGAGAGAGAGAGAGTGTGTGTGTGTGTGTGTGTGTGTGTGTGTCTGTCCAGGGACATGGTATTCTAAGGCAATTGAATCCTCCTCCAGTCACTGCTTTGGGGTGATGGCTCCTTGGAAGTCTGAGTTTCTGTGACCTTGGCCTAGATCTTAAAATAGCCCTGAGAAAGAAGGAAGGCTGAGCCCAGAGCCAAGGCCAACAGTGGAGCCTGGGCCAGGGGAGAGAAGAGGAGGGGAGAAGACGGGAGAGGACAGGGGAAGGGGGAGGGGAGGGGAGCCTGACCAAGGAACAAAGGCCTAATCTCCCTGGTCAGACAGCTTCACCAGGTTCTTGCTCAGTCATGCACATTTTATTTTCTCTGGCCTCAGGGAGGTGTTCCTGGGCAGATCTGAGCAAGGGCCTCCAGCAAGGATGGCCTGGAGCTGGGGAGAGAGAGGGCAAGGCTACCCAGACCTGCCCTAACATCCTTCCCGCCCCCCCGGTGGTGGGTAAAGAATATTCAGTGTTATAATATCAAATAACAGTTTAAATGTGGAGACAGGAAAAACTTCTCTATACAATACAAGGAAAAGAAATAAGGCTTAGGTATCTGGGGATCTCAGAGGCAGCAGGACAGCTCCCCTGCGGGTGAGGAGTGGAGGCTGTGCTGTTTGCTGAAGTTCACAAAGAGGGCTCTCTGCTGATACCATCTGCTGATGGAGCTTGGGGAGGTACCCGTTGGGGAATTCGCCTGGGTGGTAGCCCCAGCCCTGCTTCCTGGTACTGCTGCCAAGTGGGGCTGGGATTTTTGAAGCTGTCTCTTGGGAAAGTGCTGGGAGGGAACCAGAGGGCGTGTGAACAGGGATCAGGCCGCAGGTGGGATTCCCAGCTCATGGGTGCACAGGGAGGCAGGTGGCCCTGTCTTCTGTGACTGTGGCCTCCCCTTGGTGCCTCTTTTTGCCTCTTTTGGTTTAGTCCTTTGCCCTATTTCCTGGTAGCCTGAGTCCTGTTACATTCCTTCAGAATCTACACCTGCTTTCCAGAAAGTTCTACCTCTACCTGGTGTCCAGCATGATAGGAATACTTAATGCCAGCCTTTTGTTCTCTCAGAGAAGAGGCATTTCTATCCTCTTTTGGATAGAAGAAAAAGCTGCGTCCCTCTCACTCCGCAGTTTAGAATGTATCACAACTACCACAAGAGCACCAGTGGTGGACGATAACCAGGAGTAGACAGGTGTGCGGATATGTGGAAAGGGAAGGGGCCACCTGGGAGACGCTGCCTCAGGAGTCATACCCTCTGCTTCTAGGCTCTTCCTAGGACTAGATCCCACCAGAGGGGAGCATCAGTAGATCATATGTGTTTATCCCAAAGCAGTGTAACCAAAAGCTCAATCTCTGCCAATCAATGTCTATTTAATAATGAGGACACAGTTTTGAGAAAAAGGAAAAAGAAGGTTTATTGCTTTGCTAGCAAAGGAGAAACACAGGGCACTCCTGTCCCAAAGGCTGTGACTCTCTTGATCAGGAGGGACGGGGATTTTAAAGGGACTTCAAGGGTTACATTCCAGGCGTGCTCTGGTAGGGGGTCCCAGGGCACCCTGACAACCTGTTGGGATTCGCTTATTAATTTGGGAGATATTCACTTCCCAGATCCTCAGCAGGCATCTCCTTCCCGTAGTGGGTGTGTTCAAGGGCAATTAAGGGAAGAAAAGATAACACTGTCTCCCTAATCTTGTTAGGAAGGAGGAGAGGAGAGAAGAGAGAAAAAAACATTTTTAAAACAATAAACCTGAGAGCAATGAGGGCTATATTCAGAACGTGAAGGGACCACTGTTCCAGTGGAACTCTTCTGGAGAGCAAGGTGACACTATGGATGGCTCTCCGGGACAGCAGACAAAATGATTCAACAGTGCCAACCAGGATGTATCACCCCACCAGTGTCCCCCGATGTTTGGGGCTTGGGAAAACTCAGCACTCTTCTGGAGCTGCCATGGCATGACATGGGTAGATGTCCTCTCAACAGGAGATGTCACGAGTGATCCACAAGGAGGCAACCAGCACAGCACAGGCCCGGCCGAAGCACAACTGCCTCATGGGAAATGTGAGAACTCTGCTTGCTGGGCTCTGTGCACTCCAAAGATCCCCTCAATCCCACCTCCTGCAAGGAGTTTCCCGGGGACATCCCATATCTGGGACACCCCGTGAGCATTACAGGCGTCTCAGCTCCTCCTTCCAGCTCTCCTAGCAGAGCTGGAGGCCAGGGACTGCCATGTGTTGCTGCTCTCTAGAACCTCCTATCTCTCCCTCCCCATCCCCAGCCTCTCACCCCAAGATCTTTACTTCTCTGGCTAAAAGTTGCTGGAGAGAGCTAAGCTGAACTGAAGACCCACAATCCCCCCTTAGTGCTGGGACCCAGATTCTAGAAGGTGTCCTGTGGTCTTCACTGTCACAGATCACCCTGATAGGTCCATCGCAGGGGCATTCACGGTGGAACCTGTGCAGTGCTGCAGGGTGGCAGCTGCGGGTGGGGATGTGAAATCGAATCCAGAAAGGGGCTTCAGGAGAACTGCATGTCCACAGCTCAGGGAGATGTGCTTTGCCTGGCGGACCTTGGTGAGAACTGAGGACGGGAGGTGGTACATGTGGTGAGCTGGGGCAGGTGGGGGTGCTCATTAGAGAGGCCTCCCTGGAGACAGCACATAGTGAGCAGATTTTGGAAGCGTGGAGAGGACATGGAGAAGTAGGGTCAAAGTTGTAGAGGAAGGAAGGAAGGGACCCAGCAGGATGGATCAGGGCAGTGAGTGCCAGGTCTGGGTGGAGCAGGTGTTGCTGGTCTGTGCAAAGGGGAGCAGGAGATGCAGCCCTGATACAGAGTGAGGCTGGGTAGCTGTGAAAGTGCCTATCCCTACTGCCCTGGTGCAGGGAAGGGTGGAGGGAGGAACAGGAGCTGGATTGCAGCATTTGGTTCAGAAAACTCTGGGACAGACAGAGAGATGGGCCCAGGCTGAGGTTATCTCCATCTTTCTTCCTGCTTCTCCTTGGCTACTTCCAATTTTGCCCGCTCTGAGAAACCCACCCAGCTAAGCATCCACAGCCCAGAAATGAAACCCCTTTTTGCATATCAGGTTCTGATCTGGAGGGATGGGAATGGGTTTCCAGGACCCAAAGCCCACTGCCTATGTGCCGCGGTAGAAGGTCCGCTACTGAAACACATCTAGAAGATGCCTGTACATTCAGCCACCAGACACTAAATACCAAGTCAAGGCCTTTCCTTTGACTTTGCATCTTCTGAATGGAATTGTTCTTATGTCTTTTGTGCAGAGATCACACACATATGACATTTGCCTACAATTCCAATTTCAGTTGCCCCCCCCCCCCCGCCCCAGTGGAATGAAAATTAAATATACTTGCAAAATAATCTGCATGTAGGGCTGGGGGTTTAGCTTTGTGGTAGAGCACCTGCATAGCATGTGCAAATCTCCAGGTTCAAACCCCAAGTCTCGGGGGTGGGTGGGGGGAGGAGGAACAAAGAAAAAGAAGGAAAGAAATTACTAGATCTTTTTGGATATTTCCCCAAACTTTCATAGTTGTTTTACCTACATCTAGTTCAACAGCATGTCTTAAAAAACTCATTTTTAATAGTCTTTCATAAAAACAACGTTTTCTTCTTCTTTTTTTTTTGCAAAGGTATTTAATTTGTATATGATTTAATTGAATTTCAATGGCAAGTTTCATTGGCAAAAACAGCTTTTGGAAACTAAGCCAGCTGCACCCGGGAAAGCATTTGGCTGGGCTGGTGAGAGCAGACACAGGGGATGTTCCGGACAGTGGCTTTCCTGTCCCAAGTGCTCCTCCAGCTGTGGACATCAGTCAGAGGGAGTGCAGGAAGCAAGTTTGGCAGGACAGCTGGGGTTTAGAGAGCATCTAGCACGCCCCTTCTCAGAGCCCAGGTGAAGGTTAATTCTCTCAAGACTGGGGACCTGATGCTGCCCTGCCCCCACCTCATTCAGTGCTCATGTGTGCCACCTCATCCCAGTTCTGCTCCCTGCCAAGTGGACACAGCTCTGCAGATGCCATCCTCCCTCCTTCCCACACCCAGGCTCCCCATTGCAGCTGTCTAGGAAGGATCTGGCCAACTCTTCAGCCAAATGTGCCAGTCTTTGCAAGTGATGGCATTTCTTACAAAAGTGAATTTTTTCTAATGATGTAATTCAGGCATCTGCAGTAGGTGGGGAGGAGTTGGGTGTGAGGGAACATCTAGGAGTCCCTCAGTCACACTGCCTAATGCTGAAAGTTTTGATCATGTCCAAATGTCACGGTTTTGATCACTTTCCCTAAGAAGGGGCTCACCTCTGTCTTTTATTCTTCATGTTTCCAAATCCCTGTGTGGTGTGTGGAATGCTCTCCCTCTTAGCCTCCCTCATCAAAGTTATTTTCTTTATATCTAGACTTTCTTACCTCATAGATCACATAGAGCAAAAGTTAACATTTAACCCAAATGCCATTCAACCAACCAACCAATCAATCCCAAGTATCACTAGGCACCACAACTCAAGAAGACAAAGGAAAATACTCTCCAAAGGAACATATTCCTAGTGGGCATTTGCTATTCTGAGGCATTCATCATTCATCACGCATTCTACTTAGTAAAAGAATCCTAAATTCCTTCCAGATTATCACCCACCGCCCCCGCTCCCCAACACACAGCCACTGTGTTTCAAGGGTAGGTCATGGTTGACTTAAGCCAATCTGTTCATCTTAGCTCTCTGGCCATGGTGGATTGGATCAATTTTATCATACAAGAAGATGTTTGCTGTGGATCTCTGGGGAAGAAGCTTTAACACTGATGACAGAGAAAGTGCATGCAAGGGCTGGAGCTTGTACTGGGTAGCCATTTTGTTACCAAAAGAGACCACAGTGCAACACTGAGCTAGTCACAGGAAAACAGAACCGAAGACCTGATTAAATTCCTCCTAAATATCACCTGGTCTCCAAACTTTTCATTTACATAAGCCAATAAATTCCTTTTACCAATTTTACTTGTTTAACTTTTTAAAACATCACACATACATATATACGCTTTGAAAAATCAAAAGTAGTAAAAGTCTAATAATGAAAAGTGTTCTAGCCCTCCTCACATTAAGTCCCAATTTCCAGAGATAACCACTCTCAAATGTTTTAGCTATCTCTTCTGTTCTTTATTGCCATATTTCTAAATAACAGGATGTATTAGTCAGCTCAGGCTGCCATAACAAAATGCCACAGACTGGGTGGCTTCAACAACAGAAATTTATTTGCCACAGTTCTGGAGGGAAGAAGTCCAAGGTCTATGTGCTGGCTGATTGGTTTCTGATAAGGGCTATCCTCTTGGCTTGCAGAGGGCTGCCACCTCACTATGTGCACACGTGGTGGAGAGGGCAGGCTCTCTGGTGTTTCCTCTTTATAAGGACATTCATCCTATGGAATCTGAGCTCCACTTTTATGACCTCATTTAGCCTTCACAATGTCCTTTCCAAATATAGCCCTCCTGGGGGTCAGAGCTTCAATATATCAATTATGGAGAGAGACAGTCCAGCTCACAGCATGCGCTAGTATTACTGTTGTCAGGTATTACACTCCTACACATTTTGTCTCAGTGTCCCATAATGGAAATGAGGCTTTCTCTCCCTTTTGGCCCCATCTCCACCTCCATGAAACATGCAGTTCTGTTCTCTGTATCTTCCTACCATTTTTAGTAAAATCAACTGTCAGTGTTCACAGTGTGGTAATGATGTAAGTGTTGTTCATGGATGAGCCACATGATAATATTTCCTTTCTTGCATAACTTTTTAATTTTTGCTAGTGTTAAAATGGCTTTGTATGCACCTGACGTCTATTTACACACCAACTGACTACTAGAGCTATTAAAATCCCTTCAGAAACAGTTTAGCACATTAGGAATCCGTAGAATCAAGTGAGAATTTTTCCTGGTGTTATCCCCTCTAGAGTTCCTCACCTCCAGCTTCAGTCTGGACCAACTGCTCCTGAGCCTAGCACTCAGAATGTAAGGATTCACCTAGGAATTCCACCAGGAAATTCTTATATTAGACCCTGGTTTCTAGTGCTTGCTCCACAAACCAAGTGGCTTTAGACAACCCCAACTTATTATCTTCTGGTTCTGGAGGTCAGAGGCCCAAATGGGAGGACACTTTTCCATCACTCTGACCTGCTCTCCATTCTCCCTTTTTCTCTCACCAAATCACTTCTGATTATACTGGGTGCACCCTGCTAACCCAGGACAACCTCCCATCCCAGGGCAAGCTAATCAGCAGTCAGTTCTCCATCCGCCATCTTGAGTCCCGTTGGCCATGTAACCCAAAGTTTTCACAGGCTCTGAGGATTAGGAGATGGACATCTTTGAGGGCCATTATTTTGCCCAACACACACACACACACATACACACACAAGTTTTGGTTTTGGTTTTGGTTAACTTTTGTCTCAATCTTTCTCAGGTAGCTTCCTGAGAAGGAAGCTCTAGGAGGTACAGCATTTGAAACTATGTCCACCCAAAAAGGCCCGATTCTCCCTCCCTCTCCATGGTCCATTTGGAAGTGAACAGAATAGTGAGTCAGAGGCCACATTTCTCTGGAAGGTTGAAGGCACTATCTCCAGGTCATCTAGACACCAAGGACATGGGTCTAAGACTGTTCTGTGTTCAAATTTCTGTGGGTAAGGCAGCCACTTTTTCCTCTCTGAAAGTTTTATGAATCTTTGGTATTCTGAAAGTCCCCAATGGTGCCCTTGGGATGAGTCTGCCCATTCATGGTGCTCATTGCTGCAGTCCAGAAGCCACTCCTGGGAGCTCTCCTGCACAGTTTCCCTGATGAATTCCTCCTCTCGGAGGCCTCCCTTCTGGAAGTCCTCCTGCTGGCCCTCCTGCACTGACTTCCTAATATCCTTAGTTTTTCTGTCCCAATTTCTTCTCTTCCAACGTTCTGATGAAGTCCTTCAATTCTCTTTCTCAAACTTTCCACTGAAGTTCTAATTTTGGATATTGTATATTTAATTTCTTAGAGTTCTCTCCCTTATTCTTTCAATGTTCCCTTTTTATAACCTCCCATTCTGGTTTTATGGCTGCATTATCTCCTCTTATCTCTCTGAAGACATCAATTATAGTTTTATGGATGTTTTCTTCCACTCCTGTACTTGGCCTTATTCCTTCTGGCTCCTTTTTTATTTTTTGTTTACTTGTATTTTCTCTGTCTCTCTCTCAGAGGTTTCCTTTCCACAGTTACCACATGATCCTTGACCATCATTTACGCTTAAGAGCGAGACACTAAAAAGTTGGTGATTTCTCTACAGGGGTTTTGGTAGGGATCTAATGATTTCTTTGGGTAAATGTATGTAATTCTTTTTATCTCCTGGCCAGTTTATTTCCAATCACCTGCCTGGGAATTACTCAGGCTGCCTGTGCTCTTGGAGCCCAGGATGGAGAGTGCTAGAAGTCTCACCGCTCAGGGTGCTGATTTTAAATAAATTCTTTCATTCTGAGTACAGTGCTCAAACTTGTCCTCATCGTGAGCAGCATCTGAGTCCAGACCTTCTTGAGATGGTTTCTTCTGGAAAAGCAACCTCTGGTCTCAACCAAGGGGAAGCAGGGGCGTTGAGGAGGGGGATCTGGGGGCCTGACTTAGCGCAGATTTGCAACGTCTCTAGTTTTCAAATCCATTCCTCACCTCACCTTCAAAGAACCTAAAAGGATGGAGGGTGAGTGCTTCTCAAGCCTTCGCTTCAGCACCCTGGCTTGGGTTTCTGCTTTCCTTTCTGTTAAGTGGGCATTTGATCACCCTCTCTAGACTCCCCAGCCTCAGTTGTGTTGACATCCCTCACCGACCGTCATCTTTTCTCGTGTTCTAGTTGTCCTTGTGAAGCTGGGCTTTTGTCAATGCCCTTACTGTCTCATGGTGACAGAAACCAACATATGTGGTCACATCACCACTCTCGTCTGGAGGCTCTCCTTGGCCTTTCCTGCTGCTCTGGGTGCACTGAGCCACAGTTGTGGGCAGACACACCACACTGCCCAAAGCCTGCCATGGCAGCAAGTTCCTGACATGGTGCCTACTTCGGGGTCCACAGGTCCCTCCCCAGGACTCACGCTGCCTGGGCTTGCAATTCCAGGATCTCCTAGCAGGCACTACCGGCTTTCAGCCCTCAGCCCACACCCCCACACTCAGCTCAAGTGAGTGCCCTAAGTGGGGTCCCCTGCCCACTGCAGGCAGGGCCTCCACCCTGCACACATGAGGTCTCCCAAGAGATGCTGAGAGCAAGCCTGTTAGGACAAGCCAGTGCACAGCCCTGTCACAGACACAGGTGGCCTTGATCATCCACATCTCCTGGTGTCCCTGTGCAACCCGCTTCTCATGTTGGAAACAACAGCGACGATAAAGGGAATTCCTTCCCTCCCGCAACCTCCATGTGTGAGCGCCTGGGAGCAAAGACACGGCAGGGATGTAAGTCCGCGGGCCTGGTAGGCCGCAGAAGAGGCATCTTTTGTATCCCTAGCAAACTTGATCAAAGCTTTTCTGTCATCCACTCCCACAATGACATCACCCCTGGCTCTGTCCTGGCCCTGGCATGGTCCCTGTCCCACACTCTGGAAAGTTCCCGACAGAGCTGTGACTCACGCTCTGGGTTTTCCATGTACCTCCTTCGTCCCCTTTCTGGAGCCCTGCCCCTCCTCCCACCTGCACTCCAGGTGGCCTGCCTTTCCTCCCTCCATCTTTTCCAGAGCCACCTCCTTTACCATGGCCCCAGGAGCCTCTTTCTTTTAAGGATTTGTTATGAAATATTCCAGACAGGCAAAAACACAAAAAAATGAATACAATAAACACCTGCTTACCCACGACCCCCTATGGCATAAAAAAGAGGCAGCTTTTCCTAACCCCGGGCCCACCTCTCTCTCTGACATCGCATTTCCTCACAGCCTTTGTTCCATTCTGTCTTGGAAAAAGCCCAGGGAGCTGCACAAATCCACGACAGAACCCACTGTCACCTGGACTCTGCCGTATTCGTGTCTTCACCTCACCCACCAGCCCGTCTGTCTTCCTCCTCTGTCATAGGCTGCTTCTCTCTAGGGGCAGGGAGTGGCTTGCTGAAGGTCCCCGCCTAGATCAAAGTCACATAAGCAGGTCAGGTGATTTGGATGGGGAACTGTTACCTGGGGGGAAGCGCCAGGTGAGACCACAGTGCTTCTTTCCCCCTGAGGCTCTGGGTCCCATGGTGCACCAGGCAGGTGCGGGGGCTTGGAGGAGTCAGGACAAGGACACTCTGCCCTCCTCTGTGAATCTGCGGCTCTAGATGACAACAGGCACATGCCCAGGGGCGGCTGAAAGCCACGCAGGCAGCACTGGAATCTGGGGGATCTGCTTGTGCAGCAGAGAGGGGGGCTGTGGAGGCCCTGGGAGGATGTGAGGGGTCACAGCCTGAACTTGAGGATGGGTAATGGTGGCAGAGGCGAAGAATAAGTTGGGACCTTCCACACGAGAGATGGCAAATCAGGAGACACAATGGGGGTGGCTAGAAAAAGGGCGCCCAGCCAGGAAGGAGAGGAGGGGGAACAGGCCCAGATGAGGCCAGCTCTGCAGGCGGCTGAGACTCTCTGTTCAGACCCCCCTCAGGGAGAGCGGTGAGTGTCAGGGAGCCCTTTGTGACTGCGTCCCCTCCCCACCCCGGTCTACCATGCACAGACTGTGGAATGGAACAGAAATGGGCACGGTTGACATTGGTGGCACCTGCACAGAGGCAGAGGACTGGCCAGATGCCCTCTAGACAGAGACTGCCACACAGGCAGGAGTCCATGGGGGCTGGTGCCCTCAGCCCCGGGGAGGGCTCAAAGGAGTTCACTGCCTGCTGCCCTCTGTGCCCTGGCCTTGCCCTCACCTGTATCAGGCCATTCCTCCTGGCAGCCACCGACCTCCACCCTTTGCTCACACCCACTCCAGGCTCCTCTCAGGCCTGTCAGGCCCTCTGTCAAGCAGAGGCAAGGCCCAGATGTCCGGCTGGGGTGCCTCTGTGCTGTGCGTCTTTGCCCCTTTCCTACCCAAGCCCTCACTTGCTGCCTCCCGTTCCCTCGCTCTCCTCGCAAAGTCCCCACTTCGGCCCGGCACTGTCAAGGGCAAAGGGCTCCACCAATACTCAGCCTGTCTCCCAAGGGCGGTTCTATCTCAAGAGTCCTGGCTCCATGCGGGTCTCGGGCAGGCACAGGAGACCAGCACGAGGCACCATCACTAGACACAGCAGAGGCCTCAGACGTGGCCACGAGGGTGCAGCCTTATGCTGGCTGAGCTGGAGGGCAGCACGTACCTCTGGGAGTTCTTTGCTTAAGCCCCTATCAGGAGAAAGCTGAAAGATGCTGAGAATAAAATAACAGTTTGAGTCCGCTTGGGGAACACCATGAGGCACGGGTGCACCGTCTCTTCCTCTGGCTCCAGACACATACTTCTGGAAATGCCAACATCAGGCACCACGGCTCCCTGGAACTGCTTCCAGGTGTCTATTCTCTGCAATGCCCATGACACTTTGGGACCCTTTCTGGGTGACCTTTGAGCATCATCTTCCCTTGGCAGCAGGAGCATCAGCCCCATCCCCGCCCCACAGCTCGGTTGGGTGTTCCCACAGTCTCACGCTCAACTCCGCCACAGCAGCCATCCCACCACTGTATAAATAATTCCTCAGGCAGGAGTTGTGTCTTCCTTATCCTCATATCCCCAGCCCCCAGTCCTGAGCCTGGCACAAGGGAGGTGCTTGGTCAATATCTGATGACCCCCATGTGGTCTTTGCATTGCTGGGTTTAAAGGAGATCCTCTGAGGACTGAGCATCTCGGTACCCGCAATGTTTGTGTCTCCTAGACCTTTGTGCATGGGCTCCTGAGCCTGAGCCAGGTGCCCAAACCATCATCCACAGTGTGATCCGCCCTTGCCCACTTATGGAGGGGGGTCCTCACCTCATTCTTTCTGCAATAGCCGCCCATCTTTTGTGTTCCTTCCACCTCTGATATATACCAAGACAACTCTGCCAGGTCACACCCTGGGATAGTGGGAGATAGAAAGAGGGTCCTTGCAAAGACAGCAGGCACTCTGGAGTGGAGGGCCTCCTCCTCTCTATCCCCTCAACTCTTCCCACAGCCAAGTTCTCATTCAAGACCAGTCTCCCCAACTCCCATCCCAGCTGGATCCTTCTAGTTAATTCCTCATTGCTCTTCCTATCCTCACCTGCTGCTTAGCCTTCTGACTGCTTCTCAGGTACAGCCTCAGAGCTAGGTTGTGCTGTACAGGACAACCAAGTCCCCTTTATCGTTTTGCTGGGAGGTGAGACCCAGGCAGAGTGGAAAGGCTCATGTTAGAAGCCTTTGAGCTCATTGGTGTCAGAATCAGGGGTCCTTCTTCTTGTCACTTGAGCTTTGCCTCCTTATTTGCAGCACAATTCCTGGAAGACAAAGACCGGGCTCCATGCCTCTCTGTCTCCCTCTTAAGGGCCAAGCAGAAGGGTTGCCCTGACTTGAACCTTGGTGAATATTTGGCAAGTGATTATGTGTTCCAAGGCATAAAATTACCTCCACAGACGCACTCCTGGGTACTGATACCAGCCTCCTCTCCTAACGCATCCCAGTGATACAGCTGCAGCCATGCCACAGCCTCGCATGGAAGCCCTGCTCCTCAGAGGTGAAGGAGGGAGCCTGCATATTTAGACTCCTTAGGACCCACGGGTCATTTTCATTTAGCCTGCTGCCTGACTTCTCTCAGCCACCAAGTAAAGAGGCAAATCCTCATGGTGAGGGTGGCAAGGGTCTGTAAACAATAAAAAAGTGGCCCAGTTGCGGGTGGAGTAGGGAGCAACCTTGGTGTGGTTATGCCTACAGAGGGACCAATGATTGGGGACTTCCCTCTTTCCCCTCCCTCTGCTGTGGGAAGATTTTCAGGACAGCCAATGAGCCTTTATGGAAGCCCAGCCTCATGGAGAGGAGTTAAGGGCATCCTTCCCCCATTGGATTACAGTTGGTTAAGGCAAGACTAGAAATTGAAGGAATCTAGCAAAGCTGCTAGACACAGGTCAATGATCAAAAATCAATTGTAGAGCCAGGCTTGGTGGCTCAAGCCTGTAATCTCAGCACTTTGGGAGGCTGAGACAGGAGAATCGCGAGTTCAAAGCCAGCCTCAGCAACGACGAGGTGCTAAGCAACTCAGTGAGACCCTGTGTCTACATAAAACACAAAATAGGGCTGGGGATGTGATTCTGTGGGCAAGTGCCCTTGAGTTCAATCCGTGGTACTAACAAAAAAGAAAGAAAGAAAGAAAGACAGAAAGAAAGAAAAAGAAAATCAATTGTAGGATCTGGGGTTGTGGCTCAGTGGTGGAGTGCTTGCCTAGCATGCGTGAGGCATTGGGTTCGAGTCTCAGCCCTGCACACAAATAAATGAATAAAATAAAGGTCCATCAACAACTAAAAGATATATGTATTTTAAAAAATCAATTGTATTTTCTATAGATTAGTGACAAAGATGGAAGAAAACATTGCAAAAGTATGACTTAAAATAGCACCCCCCAAAATGGAATACCTAAGGAATAAATCCGGTGAACATGGCTCAGCCTTGACACTGAGAATCAGGAAACAGTGCAGAGAGAAATCAAGACTTAAATAAATGGTGGTACTAGTGTCCATGGATTGAAGAATCAATAGTGTTGAGATGTCTATTCCCCCAATTTGATCTACAGATTCAATGCAAGTCCAGTCAAAACTTCAACACATGTGTGCACGTGTGTGTGCGTGTGTGTGATCTGACAAGTGA
>PVHX01001615.1:6317-124924 GCA_004024805.1 Geosciurus inauris
TGCTGTTTTTGTTACTATAGCTTTGTAGTATAATCTGAGGTCTGGTATTGTGATGCCTCCTGCTTCACTCTTCTTGCTAAGGATTGCTTTGGCTATTCTGGGTCTCTTATTCTTCCAAATGAATTTCATGATTGCCTTTTCTATTTCTATAAGGAATGACATTGGGATTTTAATTGGGATTGCATTGAATCTATATAGCTCTTTGGGAAGTATGGCCATTTTGACAATATTGATTCTGCCTATCCAGGAGCATGGGAGATTATTCCATCTTCTAAGGTCTTCTTCAATTTCTTTTTTCAGTGTCTTGTAGTTTGCACTGTAGAGGTCTTTCACCTCTTTTGTTAAATTGATTCCCAAGTATTTTTTTTTTTTGAGGCTATTGTGAATGGGATATTTTTCCTAATTTCTCTTTCAGAGCGTTTATCACTGATGTATAGAAATGCAATTGATTTGTCGGTGTTGATTTTATATCCTGCTACTTTGCTGAAATCATTTATTAGTTTTAAAAGTTTTCTGGTAGAATTTTTTGGATCCTCTAAGTATAGAATCATGTCGTCCACAAATAATGATACTTTGAGTTCTTCTTTTCCGATTCGTATCCCTTTAATTTCTTTTGTCTAATTGCTGTTGGGCATTTTTGGTATGTTCATTTAGGTCTTTTCTTATTTCCAGAAAGTTTCTTGGATTGTAATTTTAGGTATTTGTTCTGTTCAGTTGTTTTTTTTTTTCCTTCTTATATTTTTACTGTAGATGGGCACAATACCCTTATTTATTTATTTTTTATGTGGTGCTGGGGACCAAACCCAGTGCCCTAGTATTTTAGGCAAGCGCTGTACCACTGAGCCACAGCCCCAGCCCACCACTGAGCCAAAACCCCAGCCCTAGTTTTTCTTTAGGATCTCTAGTTACATACATTTGTTTTCTTCCTGGACTTTCTTTTGCTTCAGCCATTTCCCTTTTTCACCTCATTTTCATTCTCTTGACTATTTCTCTACCTTTCTCCAGTGCTACTTGCTAAAATATTATTTGACTCTACTCTCCCTTGGAACCTTGTAATTCAGTCTTTGATTTTGAGATTATTTTGCCTTTTTTTGGTCATGTCTTTCCTAAAGTTCAATCAATTCTTTATTTCTTACTTCATATTATTAATTTCTGCTTTTAATTTTTGAATTTCTTATTCAAGATAGTTTTTTCTTTACTTCAGATGCATATTTGAGGATGTTTAATTCAGTTTGGAATATTGTGTTACAGTTTCCTTCTTTATATTACTTTAGGAAGAAATTGAGTAAGTTTCATTTTCTATTCTTAAAATAATTTGCATAGATTTAGTCTATTTTTGCCTATTTATTTTGCAGATGTGTGTGGTTTGTCAGAATCTCAGCTCAAGGATGATGCTTCTGTCAGTGTAACAATGTACAGTTCCTTCAGTGTTTTGTTTTCTTTTTGTAGTAGGGAGAAGAGGTTGTGTGTTATTTGCTCCTACTATATTTTCTGGTTCTCTTTTGTCCTGCAGGGCTGTATGTTTCTCCTCTTTGCTCTTTTATCTATTCCCCCTTCACCATCCAAATCTCTATGGTCTCCTCTACCTCCCTTTCTACCTTGTCAAAAGTAGTCACTTTGGTTTTGGTGCCAGGGATTGAACTCAGGGGCACTCGACCACTGAGCCACATCCCCAGCCCTATTTTGTATTTTATTTAGAGACAGGGTCTCACTGAGTTGCTTAGTGCCTCACTTTTGCTAAGGGTGGCTTTGAACTTTCCTCCCGCCTTAGCCTCCTGGGCTGCTGGGGTTACAGGCATGTGCCACCACGCCAGGCAATGGTGACTTTTGAAGACTACTACATTGAGTAGCACATGCCCTCGAAAGTACATGCTCTAATCTACTTCTACTTTTCCAGTGTTTTTACACTCTTTCTGATGATGAATTTGGATTGGTTTTAGGTCAGTGCCAGTTACTTTATTCTCCTTTTCACAGTTTCCTCCCCATATTTCCTTTTCTGTTCATCAAATTATCAGTAGATGTACCTAAGAGAGTTTGTTGAGATTTAGTGTTTATTTTTGTGCTTGTAAGTGACCTGATATTTAGGTATTCTCTAGCTTTTAGTCTATGTTACAGACATTAATTGTGTGTTCTTGTTCTTTGTTTTTTTTTGGGGGGGGGGAAGGTGAATTGAACATTTAGTTTATGCTTCTGCCTGTACCTCATGTATATTTATATGCATATATTTATGTATTATGTGTATATTCCTGTTTTTCTCCTACTAGAATGTAATTTTCTTAAGGGGAGCAATTTAGTTCTACTCATCTTTCTGCCTTTACAATAATTTCAGGGCCTTTTATTTATCAAATTAAAAAAAAGTTTCAGTATAAATGTTCATCTGTTTATAGACTATCTTATCTATTTCTTCCCCCGGGATACAGATGCCTAAAAGATTATAACATGAAGGTAAAACTTATCTAGCTTTGTAACTGTGCCTGTGTAGGCTTAGATAGCCAGCACTTGGAATCATTTATTACTTGAGAAGCTGAATATATAGAAATTACCATCTTGCCCATGAGTGAAAGAATATGATATATATGCATGTATATATGTAAACATGTGTGTTTTTATATATACATGTATATGTATCATAAAATGATGTCATTTAATATAGTGGAAGGTTCCTGGTTTCCAAATAAATATAGCATTCTTGTTTTAATTCTTGTTGCTTGACTATTATATGAAATGATAAGTGTCAAATCTTTTTTTTTATTTTGTGTTTTTTTTTTCAAATCTTTATTCACAGTATGAAGAGATAGACAGCAATAATACATTATGCTAGTATATTAAAAGTTGGTTGTGAAGGTCAAAAGTACTAAATGAATATTTAATGTTCTAATGAAATCTTAGAGGAAACGATGCTGTTACCAAAAACAGTTTCACACTGAAATCTTGCTGACAATCATTCTGACTGGGTCATGCAGCAAGTTAAATTTGGTGTAACTTTTCCATGATAACTGCCATTTTTATTAGAGATTGATACCTCTGTCAGTTTATGCTTTTGAAAAAGAAGGAAATGATAGATATGGATACAGGGGATCAAACCTAAGAATATACATAGAGATTTATGTGTAAGTGTTATGGGCTGAATTGTGTGTCCCTTCAGAAGTCATGTGTTGAAGTCCTAAGCCTCAAGACCCCAGAATGTGACTATTTTGGAGAGCCTATTCTTTCACTTAGAAATATGCCATATGTAGATATTTTTGTTAGTAAAGGTAGGCAAAGGGATAATAAAAAATTTAATTAGCACTGGATAGGACATGCTCCCTGTAAAGGTGAACAGGCATATGTCATAAAATAGTGGTGTAGAATTAGTGGAATTCTCAAATGCTGATGTTCTTGGGTAAGTCACTACTCCTCTCTAGAGCTTAGTCTTCCTCAATCAGATAATAGACATAACAGTAAGTACTTTACCTAGTTTCTTTGCACACTTGGATTATTCAACTGGCATTATGGCCAGTATAATTATTAAATAATTAATATAAATGTTGAAAGTGGTTAAAATGAGTATACCTTTTAGAATTATCCTTATATTTTGCATAACAGAAATAATAGTTATTTTCTTTATTGAATTGTTATTAATGACACTGTTGTAACAAAAGACATCTATAGACATGGTTTAAAATTATTACTTCTGGCTAACTTTATATGTCTCTATATCCTCCCTTTGTACCTTCTTTATGTTTCTATCTATATCTACAGCCTTCTATTTGTTTCTTTCTGGTATGACTTTAGCTTCTCAAATATTCAAGTGTCTATAACTTTTTAAACATTGTAGAGGGGGAGGGAAAAGGGACAGGAAAAGGGAGGAACTGCAGAATGAAATTAGCCAAATCACACTATGTATATATATGAATGTGTGCCACAGTGAATTTCACCTTTATGTATATCTATAAAGCACCAATTTAAAAAATACTAGATAAATAGAAGGAAGACTGGTAGAGTAGAGGAAAGGGAACATCAGGAGGGAGGAGCAGAGGGAAAGAGGACATATTGGAGACTGAAGTGGAGCAAATTATATTCCATGCATATATGATTATTTCAAAATGAACTTCACTATTATATATAACTATAATGTACTATAAGTCAAACTATTTTCATGTTTTCCCCAAGGGAAATTTGGGCATCTTCTTCATGAATTTGAAAAATATCATCTCAATCATAATTTTAGTTTGTGACCTAAAAGAATGACTTCTTATTAGATGGCATCTTTAAATTCCTTGGAAGAACCTGTTAGTATTTAAGAACTCCTACTACCAGGATGCACTAACAAGAGCTCTAGTGATTAACAGCAATGAACATGCATCACATCGATGATTGCCTGTTATTCATCACCAAGAGAGAAATAGGATAATGAAAATTAAAGAAAACATGTTAAAAAGAAAGGAAGAAAGAAAAGGAGATAGAAAAGTTACATTCATTTTACTCATTGTAATGTAAAACTGATTTCCAGGCTCAGCCATCACTTTTTACTGGAGTATTTAGCAGTCATTGGTAATTATTGTTGGGCTGCATTATTGCATTAGGGATTACAATGTTGTAATGTTCTAGCCTTGTCATCTTCTCCCTCCTCTCCTGTTTCTTCTTGTCTGCCGTCGCCTTTTATACCTATAATTCTTCTGTAAAGAAAACTTTTCTTATCCATTTGATTATTCCAAAGACTAGTTGGTACAGGAAAGTCAGAATAAAGTTATTCCCTTTATCTCTATTTACTGTCTTTGAATTTTAATTTTAATTACAAATTTTAATTCTAGAGTTTTAGTGTCTTTCAGATCTGTTTGGATTTTGTTCCTATTTTCAAGTCTGTTTTTATTTATTGCAATATAGTTTTAAAAAATATTTTGTTTGACTGGGTGTGGGGTTGCATGCCTATAATCCCAGTGGCTCGGGAGGCTGAGGTAGGAGGATTGTGAGTTCAAAGCCAACCTCAGCAAAAAGCGAGGTGCTGAGCAACTCAGTGAGACCCTGTCTCTAAATAAAATACATAACAGGGCTGAGGATATCGTTCAGTGGTTGAGTGCCACCGAGTTCAATCCCTGGTATCAACAAAAAAAATTGTTTGATAATCACATTATTTGAAATCTTAGCCAATCTGACTATGCTAGTTGTTTCTACTGGCTGTTAACCAGAATGTTTTCATTTCCTTTTGAACTGTGAGTTTGTTTTGCTGTTGTTGTTTGGTACTTTATCTCTGGGAATCCTTTGGGATAGTTTCCCCCATAGAGAAATTTAATCTGCTTTTGTCATATTCCCATAGGCATAAGCAGTCTTGGACTTCTTCAGAAAAATTGTTTCTCCTCTTGAAATATTTTATACCACACATTTAGTGTGGATTCCAGCTTCAAGTTGTGGTTTGTGGTTCACAAAGTAATCAGGGAAAAATTTTCCTTCCCTTCTACTTAGCCCCACTTGTTGAAGTAGGCAATATTTCTGGGGTAGCAGGTAGGAAAGTTTACAAGTATTTTATTCCATTTTGAGAATCTAGCCCTTGGGGTCCCAAATTTATGTACAGGTGTGGAGTTAGACTCTCTAACTTGTGTGTCTTTCTTTTGGTTCTGTTCTCCAGCCTTGAAGATCATAGAAACCAAAGCTTAAGTTTATAGATTTCAGCAAATGCCCTCAGACCATAAAGGCCAGTTTCTACCTTCTGTTCACCTCTCTGGGTTTCCATCTTTACACTCTTTTATCTTTTTTTTCTTCATGTAGTCCTGATTTGTTTCAGTAGGTCATGAATGCATTTGGGAAGAATTTTTTCAAATATATTTTATCTGGAATTTTAAGTCAGTCTGTCAGCAATGCAAACACCTGTATTGTATGCTCTTTTCTTTAACTGTGCTTCACTATTCAATAGTTACTTACATATTCTTATAGATGGTTCTAGTTATTTTATGCTCATCAGTTGTATATATGTCAGGCTTTAAAACTGCACTTGATGATTTGTTCTAATATTCCATTTCATTTCAGCCTGCTAGGTACATAGAAACTATTTAGTAAAATTCTCACTGGTCAATATTAAAGAAGTGAACTTTTCCTTAAGGTTATTTCAGAGTTCATGATACATTATTGATTCAAAAGAGTAAAAACCTTTTTCTAAAGTACATGGCCTACTTATAGGGGTAACTTTCCAATTTGAGATATTTGATGGACATTTGGGAATTGTTAGTTAAATACCTATGTAGCATACATACATATATGGGAATTTTATTTCTTCCTCTGTATTTTATTAAGTAAGCACAAAATGCTCTAAAATATCTTCTTTTCCCTTTTGAGATTTGAGTTTTAGTCAGTAGGGACAGATTGTTGTTCTATAGGTTCTTTAGAAGATAGGAAGCAGATGTGGCATTGGGAGGAGACTACTAGGGGAAGAACAAATGTATGAGTAATCTGGAAAAAGATTAAAGTCAAATTATGAGTTAAATGTCAGCCCAGCTTTTGGACCAGAGCTTTTCCATTCTTGTTACTCTGAATAGATGAGCAACTGAGTGTTCTTAACAGAGAGAGAGAGGTAGAGGGAGACTGTTGCCAATACTCTACTATACTTACTGTTCTATTTCCAGGTTTTTTAAAACAGTATGATTTTGATTTTCTTTGGTTAGTTGGAATATAACCCTTCATTACCCTGTATTTGTACTTAAGAATATTGTTCTGTTTGGTTAGACAATGTCTTTAAAATTATATGCATTTTGTCAGTGTGCTTTTAGGAATGTCTGGCATGCTTATTGGTCAGATGCCTGGCAGATGGAAATGACATTTGGTGAAGAATCTTCTGGACCAATACACATTTACTGGTACTTTAATAAAACTGTTCAAAGCATAAGGACTTCAATCACCGTCTGCATTAGAAGCTAACTTGGGAGCTAACCGTGATGATAATACCTGCTGAGGACTGCAGTAATTCTCCCGTTCTCGATGCCCTCTTTGTTGTGCTTGAACTATGGACATAGACCACATGGGCACCTACAGGTCTTTCAGATCTCTGAAATGCTTCACATTGATTATATTCACTAGGCATATGTTTTTCTCCTATACATACAAATATGATTTGAATTCACTGAGTGTACTGTTTAGTTTTAGGTATAAAATTACCCATTATTAAACTAATTAGATTGGTCATTATTGACCAATTTTATTCCCCAAAGTAATACTTGAGAGATAGGGGTGGGAACAGTTATAATAACTTTGGTTTAAAATTATACTTAGTGATAAGAAATAAATCATAGACTCAAATCATAGACTCTCTGCAGTCTAATCTGTATAAAGAGTAAATAACAATAAAATTACAGTCTGCCTACAGTAAAATGAAATTATCCATCCTACTGTGCTTCTGGACCTATTGTTTCCATTTTTTAGTGCATCTACCTGATTAGTTATGTATGTAGTTAATAATAAATCTTTAATATCATATCTTTAAATAATTCCAAGAATAGTATAAGAAAGCATATATTCATTTTTATCAAGAATAAGCCCTTTAGAATCATTCCAGTTCATTATTTTCTTTCATTCATTCACCAAAACTTTATCACATACTTATTGAATCATGGGTTAGGTATTCCAGCAGTGGTCATGTTATGTTTCTGGACCACAAGAAGCTTATAGTTTAATCCTGTTCAGTTATGTTGGGCCATTGAGGAAAAATAACCTAAACATAGACCATCTTCTGATTCTGTTGCTTCTGTTCTTCACATTAGTTAATATACTATGATTGAAATTATAGGACCTATACTATGATAGTTGGAGGAAAACTTAGTGAAGTCCCTTTTGAAACATGTCCTAATAGCCACTGGCCACCAGTGTTACAGTGTTGCATATAAAGGAAATAAAAGTGTGACCTATTAAATATGTATTTTTACAGCTTAATCTTTATTTTCTCTGAGTCACTTTTTGAGATAGGACTTAAATATAATAAAATGCACTAATTTTAAGTGTATAGTTCAATTAATTTTGACAAAGAATGTACTCTTCTAACTACAACTGCAAGTGTTTTCCTGAGGGAGAAACCTTAGTGATATTCTAGATTTCTCTTATCACATCCAAATGATTACTAATTTCTATCCATTCTACATTCTAAACTTCCACAGAATCTATCTCCTTTTTACTCTTAGAATAACTATTATAGTTTTTGATATTTTGGCCCTGACCTCTATGACTGCAATCTAATTTAAAACTAGTTTTGACTTTGATTTGTTTCCTTTGCTTTATACCTTCTATAATGTTCCTAAATTTTGATTTTCTTAAGTGCAGTTCTGATCATTTTAGTCCCGCTGGCTTAAAATCTCTTCATAATTTCTGCCTGAAACCTTAGTTTCTGAGAAGGGGACTGGTGTAGAGTGGCCACTTAAGTAATGATGACATCATTTATCAGATAGGAAATATACATAGAAAATATATATGCAAGGCATGTGATGAGTTAGTTCATTTTAACAATGTGGAAGCAATAAAACGTTGCCTTGTATTTCGGTTTTGAAATTATCAAGTATTTTTATTTGATTCAAGCTTTATGTAAACAACTATAGGGAAGAGAGAAGTGTATTTTAAACAACTATCTCAAATACCATAAACTTCTAAGATTTTAATATTCATGAAAAAATGAAGCTAGTTAATGCAAGATAGGAAAAATTAAGTGTTTGTTCAAATTTACTTATACTTGAAATGATTATTAAGTAAATTTACAATCTCTCATTTTCACTTATGTACATGAACCTGGTTTTAAAATGTCTTCTTGTAATCATCCAAAAATTTCTCAAAGACAATGTAGTGCATACAAATTGTGACTTTACCTTTTAGATCAGTAAAGATAAACTGTGAGGTAATAGAATTAATATCTGAGTATCTTTTTACCTTGATTTTGATGAAAATATAGAATATTTAAATATGACAATAAAAAACAGTGAATTTCATTCTTGCTATAAAACTTGCCTCCACTTTAATTGCCGTTACCTAGGTTATTTTATGTATCATAAATATTCCATGTCTTCTAGTTTTTCTTAATACATGAAAAAAGAATTTTCAATATAAAGCCTGAATAAATAAAATATTTTTAAGCTTAAGTGTTCATATTAGGTATTTTGAGCCACTGACTTCTCATATAAATAAGCTTTACCAAGCTGCTCTAATATTTAGAAAAGTGATTATTCCTTTCTTTTAAAATGAAAATCCCAATCAGAACCCCAGAAAGTTATTATAGATATTAAGAAATGGAATTTACAGTTAAAATGGAAAGGCCAAGACCTAGAATATTGACACAATACGGAAGAACACATTTAGAGGACTCACATTAGCCCATTTCAAGAATATTTTGTATGGTTAAAATAAGATGATGATAAAAGTATAATTTCTCTAATCACAGTTTATTGCCATACAAAAGGATTCACTTTTTTTTTGTTTACAGTGCTCAAAAATGGGGCAAATAACAAGAATAAATCTCACAGAGAATACGCTTGATAGATGAGGTACAGATAATTGCATAGCATAGTGAGTGAGATACAATTTAATTTAGAGTCCAACTGTTACAACCTATTTGTTCCAGTAGAATGTAAGCGCACCTTTGTAGATGTTAAGTCAAATTGAAATTTGAGCAGTACCTTCCTTTGAGAGGATCTTGGGAGAGATATTTGATCAACACAGCCGAAATCCATGACCACACTCAGGGATGCTCAACAGTAGCAAGCAGTGCTGCTGTTGGTGGGTGAGGCTTTGTAGAATAGTTCAAAGGCCAACAGAGGGCAGACCTCCCATAGGCTAAACTCTCAATGTCTGTCAAAATTGTGGATTTGTATGTGTTTTGGAGTCTGATATTTGAAGCTGTTAACTCACATATATGATCTGATAAGATATGATATAATGTTTTCATGGGGAAGGTGACTACATTTCATGTTCTTAGCACAGGAAAACATGCTATTCACATAGTAAACTGTGTATTTGGAATCATTTCAAAGCTATGTTACAAAGACTACAATGACCAAGGCATCATGGTATTAGTAAAAGAATAGACACATTTATCAACCAAACTAAGTAGAAGCCCAGAAATAGATTCACACAGATACAGCCAGGTATCTTTGACAAATAAGCAAAGTCAATTCAATGCAGAAAGGATAGTCTTTTCTGGAACAATTGTATGTCGATGTGGGGAAAAAATGAAGATAGACATTGGTCTTACATCTTTTATTAAATTAACTCAAAATGTATCATAGGCCTAAATGTAAAACACAAAATATAAAAATCCTGGAAGAGCCAGGCATGGTGGCACATGCCTGTAATCCCAGCAGCTTGGCAGGTTGAGGCAGGAGGATCGTGAGTTCAAAGCCAGTGTCAGCACCTTAGCAAGGCACTTAGCAACTCAGTGAGACCCTGTCTCAAAATAAAATATAAAAAGAGCTGGTGGGGCTGGGATTGTGGCTCGGTGGTAGAGCGCTTACCTCGCATGTGCGAGGCATTTAGTTCGATCCTCAGCACCACATCAAAATAAATTAAAAAATAAAGTTATTGTGTCCATCTACAAGTAAAAAAATTTTTTTTTCTTTAAAAAAGAGCTAGGGACTATTTCAGTAGTTAAGTGCTCCCCAATACAAAAGAAAAGAAAAGAAAGAAAAGAAAAGAAAATCAATTAAGTTGTACATCAAGGGTAGAAAGACATTGCTGAGAGAATAAAGACTAAGATAAATTTTTGCAAAACAAATCTGATAAATCACATATCTGTAGTATAAAGAGACTCTTAAAACTCAATCAAAAAACAAAGAGGGGAGGCTCAAGGTGGCAAAAGTGAGCAAAGCAGCAGTCCTGGATCTCCTCGCAATAAGAGGGGAGGAAACAAAGGAAAACTAGAATTGACAGAAATGTATAATATATATATAGCTGAACTTGAGGAACAGCAGAGATCAACTACAAAAAATTTTTGTTCTTACAAGATTGAACAGAATGAGACCTGGCCTAAAAGCAACTATATGTATATAGGACTCAGTGATTGCTTAAAGTGGGGCTGATATTGGGATTAGCAGATATCACCCAGTGAATTAAAATATCATCATCTGGATAATCACCCAACACAGGCTCTTAAGAAACTCTTACAGTAGTCCTTCACATAGAAGTCAGAATCATACCAATTGACGGGGACACATACAAATAATATGAAAAAGCAAGGCAACAAACCATCCCAAACAATTTCAAATGCCTCAACAACAGACTTCTTTGACACCACAGTGGAGGAAATGTCAGAGAAGGAATTTAGCAAGTTTATAGTTAAACTGTTATATGAGGTAAAAGATGATGTAAGGAGTGAAATCAGAGAAAATACAATCCTTCCTTTGCCTTGAACATGTAGTTGACAACATCAGTGCTGTGATGGGGGTGTCTGTTGCATTAAGAACAACTGAGAAACTTTGTTCTTTTTTCCATTGACCACAACTGCTATTAGAACTTGCCAATGTAATTTGTTATTTTTCAAAACAGTGAAGAAAGTGGTAAGGAATTGAAGGAAATTTGCCATTCTCAGTGGACAGGCAGGCATGATGCTTTTGAAATTTGGTGGATCTCCTGCAAGCACTTGTTTTAGTTTAGATGGTATAAATAGTGACACAAATATTAGATGGTATAACTGGTTGAGCATTTGTACTCTGTAGTGCAGTAACCGATTTTGATTTCATTGTTACCATTGTTGTTCTTAAAAATGTCTTATCTTTTACAAGAGCCTTTGGGAAAAATCTCCAGGGACAAACTTTTTTTTTTTAGTTGTTGATGGATCTTTATTTTATTCATTTATTATTTATATGTGGTGCTGAGGATCGAACCCAGTGCCTCACACATGCTAGGCAAGCGCTCTACCACTGAGCTACAGCCCCAGCCCTCCAGAGACAAACTTTTGATGTCTTCTTTGCCACCAGTAGCTTGACCACAGTACTGCATTCACTTAGTGAAGTAATGAAAAATATTGAAGTTTATCTTGAGTTTTGATTTGAGGATGCAACAAATTTGGCAACCAAACTTGATATTCAGATGTAAACCTCCCTGGGAAATTTCATAGGATTTACCAGGGTAACCTGGAATCTCAACTAACCTCTGAAAGTTACTTTAAAGAAACCCTAAGTGTTCCAACAATGGAGCACATCATTCAAGAACTTAAAGGTATACTTTTAGAACAGCACCTCAAAACTCTTAAATGCTTATCCCTGGTACCCTCAGTCATGGGACAGCTCAAAGTGAGCACATCAGAGGAGGACCATGCTGACATGGACAGAGTGACTTGCCTGATCCTGACATGCTTTCAGCCAAGCTTCACTGTTGGAGAGTCAAATAGAAACACAAGGGAAAGATATAGAGCTCTCATCCACTATTTATGAAGCTCTTCCTCTGCCTGATACCAAGTTTTTTCCTAATGTATATACCTTGCTGAAGGTCCTCTATATTCTTCCTATGATGAAGGTTGAGAATGAATGCTATGAAAATGGACGAAAGCGTCTCAAAGCATACTTGAGGAACACTGACAGACTGAAGGTCAAGTAACTTGGCTTTGCTTAACAAAAATTGTGATATAAAACATGATCTGGATGTAATGGTAGACACATATATCAAACTATATACAACCAAGTCAGAGCTTCCTACAGATAATTCAGATACTATTGAAAATTCCTAAAAGACTTTTAAAATGGGCTTTCTCTTATATTTGATAGCTGGAAGAAAAGCCATAAGTTATATGTAGGTCACTTAATCACTGAATATCTCTCACAGACCTCTCATGAATATATTAGGCATTGGTAATCTGCCAATATACATGGCACCTATTTGAGCTCTCATATTTTGAAAACTTGTCTGTTCTTGCAGAAGATAGCATTAGAAGTACCACATTTCACCTCTGTGTGACTTTGCTAGTAGCATTCTAGAATTGTTTTAGTTAAGTCTTTTAGATATTCAATGTGTTATTACCATGGATCCAGTTATCAGGTATTGTTATAAATTTTGAAGAAATAAATTTAGAGGAGGTTAAAAAAAAAAAAAAAACAACCACACTGAGATTTCTTCTCACTCCAGCCAGAATGGCAATTATCAAGAGTACAAGTAACAATAAATGTTAGTGAGGATGGTGGGAAAAGACTATATTCATACATTGTTGGTGGAACTGCAAATTGGTGCAGCCTCTCTGGAAAGCAGTATAGATATATCTCAAAACACTACGAATGAAACCACTATTTGAGCCAGTTATCCCACTCCTCGGTATATATCCAAAGGATTTAAAATCAGTATACTACAGTAATGCAGCCACATCAATGTTTATAGCAGCACAATTCACAATAGTTAAGCTATGCAGCCAAGATACTTGCCCTTCAACAGACGAATGGATAAAGCAAATGTAGTATATATACACAATGTAATATTATTCAGCCATAAAGAAGAATGACTTCATGACATTTGCTGATAAGTGAATGGATCTGTGATTCTCATGCTAAGTGAAATAAGCCAATCTCCCAAGTCCAATGATTGAATATTTTCGCTGATATGTGGAAGCTAATAGTAAGAGGAGGGGGCCATATTAAAAAAAATTTCAATGGATTAGACAAAAGAGAATGAAGGGAAAGGAGGGGAAATGGGAAAATGAAGGACAGTTAAATGAATCTGACATAACTTTTATATATGCATATATGAATGTACCACAATGAATCTCACCATCATGTACACCAACAAGAAATTAATTTTAAAAAGTATGGGTAAATGGCAAAAAGATCAGTAGAGGCAAGGTAACAGGGAGTTGGGAGAGGGAAGGAGAAGAAGCGGTATTGAAGACTGAATTAGAGCAAGATATATTCTATGCTTTTATGTCAAATTCTATGCTCTAATTATGTCAAAATGGATTCTACTGTTATGTAAAACTAAAAAGAAACAACAAAATAAAACAAAGAATTCAATTAAAAATGGGCAAAAGAAACTACATACAGATGGCACATATGCATATGAAATGGCTCAATATCCTTCATCATTAGGGAACTGTATATTAAAACAATGAGATACCACTACACACCTATTGGAAGAGCATCCCAGAACACTGACAAATACCAAATACTGGTGAAGATAGGGAGCTTATAAGAATGCAGGATGGTATAGCCATTTTGGAAGACAGTTTGATAGTTTTGATGGTTTCTTACACAGCTAAAATAAAGTTTTACTATATGATCCAGCAAATGCACTCATGGGTGTTTACTCAATTGAGATTAAAACATGTCTATTTAAAAAGCTGCTGATAAATATTTATAGCAGTTTTGTTCATTTTCACCAAAAAATGAAATCAACAAAGATGTTTTTAGTAAGTTAATAAAGAAACTATGCTACATTCATTAGATGGAGCATTTCTCACTGATAAAAACATTACCTATGAAGCCATGAAAAGACATGGATGAATGCACATTAAATGCATATAACTAAAAGAAGTCAATATGAAAAAGCTAAATTCTAGTAGTATTTAATTCCAATTATTTGACATTTCTTAAATTCCCAAACTATAGAGACAGTAAAAAGATCAGTGATTTCCAGCAATTGGAACGAATGGGAGGATAATTGAATGGATAAACCACAGCAGATGTTTTAGAGGGCCATAAAGACTATACTATATGATCCTTCCATGATGGATATATGACATTATGCATTGTTAAAACCTGTAGAACATTACAGAGATAAAACATGAACCTCAATGTGTGTAAATTTTTAAAAATTAAATAATTATTTAGGAGCTTGGATAATTTATGCAAGGAAGTGGATGTAATAAGAGAATGGAACTATACATTTCAAATGGATGAAGAAATCTCCCTGAAGGGATGGGGGATAGAGGCGCTGGCTTATATAACATTGGAAGTGAATCTTTGAGACTCAATGCAAAAGGAATTATATTTAATCATTGTATTTAAGTGGATAAAATTATTTCCTATTGTGAAATATAGTTTTTAAATTCTGATACCACTAGGCAGATAAACTGGAATTGAATAACTAAGTAAATAGGTAGCAGAAAGTAGAAGCCATATTTTTCCTTGTTACAGTAGGAATTTTCAGACAAGCAAGGACAGTAGGCTAAAATGATCCATGTGGTAATAGATTAGATTTGGAGACATCATTATGAATTGTGTTTAGCTTAATATGGATACAGATGGTTATAAAGAGAAATATTAAGATATATGTGTGTGTGTGTATATATACATAATTGTTATGTATATATATATGAATAATGTGTATGTGTGTATAAATATGTATGTATATATTTCTTTCCTTCTTTCCTTCCTTCCTTCCTTTTCTTTCTTTTCCTTCCGTCCTTCCTTCCTTCCTTTCTTTTTTTCTCTCTCTCTCTCTCTCAGCTGAGAAGGCCTGAAAGAAATGATACCAGATTAGCATAAAGTATACATAGTACCTATATCTTTATTTCTAATATCATTCTCCATTAAAAACAGCCATAGTTCCTTGGAGAAATAGTAGATTCTAGGAACAGGGCAGGAAATATTTGAATCTAAAAAATACTGTAGTGCTAGAAATTAAGGAAGAATTAATAGTAATGATAATCCATATTGATGGGAGTCAAGGAACATATAGGAGCCAATTGAAAGAATTTCCAAAATGGCCAAAGCTGGAACAATTAGAACAACAAAATAAGTGAGGTGGTATTGATCAGTAACCAAAAGCATAAAATTAATACCTATAAGTCTAAACTTATAGAAATAAATGTGTCCCAAAATACAAATCTCATGGGAAGAGAAATTCGAAATAAGTTTCTATATACTGTGACATCAAGGAAGGGGAACTTACTTAACTCTTTCCTAAGTGTGGGCTGCACATCATATAGTGACTTCCCTTCAAGGTGTTCAGTATGAAAAAAGGGAAGGGAATGCTAACTTTACATTGGAGAAACCTGAAAAACACTACCTGAGCCAGATGATCAGGGCAGATTATCAACAGTGATAAGTCACGTTAGCATAGGTACCTTAACCCCAGTGTAATCATGAGAAAAATATCCAACACATCCTAATAGAGGGCATCCTACAAAATAGCTGACAAATATTCTCAAAACTGTCAAGGCTATGAAAAACAAATGTCTGAGAACTGTCACAATCAAGGAGAGCTTAAGGAAACATGACAACTAAATGTATCCTGGATGGGGTCCTGGGACAGAGAAAGAATATTAAGTAAAAACTAAGGAAATCTGGATGGAATTTGGACTTTAGTTAGTACAACTGTATTAATATTGGCTCATTAATTGTAACAAGTATACTAGATGTTAATAATAGAGAAAACTGAGTGTGGGGTATATGGGAACTCTTTGTACTCAATTTTTCTATAATTCTAAAATTGTTCTTCTAAAAATCTATTACAAAATTAAAAGTATTATTTGAAGGCCTCAGAATAATCCAGTGGTTTGTCTTTCCTATAGTTTTGACAGTGTTTCCTGTCTTGCTGACTCTACTTCCCTATCAGACATCACTTTTGATGGCAACCCAATAGCTCAAGAGTCATGGTACAAACACACTGTCCTTCAGAATATGATGCAGCTGCGCCAGCTAGATATGAAGAGAATCACGGTGAGAACATTTTCAAAGTGTTTACCATATTGTTTTCTTTAGTGTGGATTAAGAAATTGAGGTACCTATCCTTTGCTTGAAATGCTTCTTAATTTTAGTCAATTATGGAACTGTACAGTTATATTATATACATTATAACTGTACATTATGTGATAATGTACAGTTACATTATCGTAACTGTATACTTCATAACTGTAATTCCAATTTTTACTACCTGTCCCCATCTCCAGTTTCATTGAAGAGGCTGGAAAATTTGTAAATTTTGCTTTCTATTTAAGTTAATCATCATGCTTATTTTTCATTCTTGCTTAATATCCAACTAATAATTTATTTTGGAATGGATGGTAAGGACTTCACTGAGTGAGTGACATAGTGCAGTGATTAAGAACTTGGATGCAGGAGCCAGACTGAGTCTGAATACTGGCTTGACTACTTTCAGCCCTGTGACCTTTGGCAATTTAGTTGATCTCTCTATATCTCATTTTCCTCCAACTAAAATAATAATCATAATTTTACTGTGTCATAGAGTTGTTGTAAAGATAAAGTATCAAACTTTAGAGGGATATGAGGCTCCTAGAAGGTGTGTTTGGCGTTATTTTTGTTAATGTTGTACCTCCCAAAGTAACTCTTTTTTAAAATTAATTCTCTATTTCCTATACTTTATTTTGATACGGCTGCTGATCTAAGTGAAATCATGCATATGCTAGCCTCCTCCTCTTTTTTAGTGAACAGTGCATATTAGCATATTATTGGCTTTAAGAAGTTCTCTAAAAAAGAGACTTGCTTGACTTTATTTTATTGCATTCCAGATTTATTTCTTTTTCTCAGAAAATATCTATTAATAACTCCAGTTTGATCATCTCTGTCCTAAGAAAAAATCTGAAGCCTCTGTTTTTGCTCTTGTAGCTTCTGCTAATTTTGATGTGGATTGTGTTGTCAAGTGGGTTTACTTAATTGCCAGGTGATTTGTTCTTTGTATATCAGCTTCACAGTGTGTGCAGTTTTTTTTTTCATTTATGCCTTAGCAATATTATGGACATTGAAGGACGCTAGCAAATATTGAAGTGCTGGTGAATTAATCAATACCAAGAGCCTCCTAGGGTTCTCCCTCTCTCTCTTTCTGTTCCATCATGGACATAGGATTCTTTGTCCTCTCAGATTATTTAGATCTGTACAATCAACATTGCTTTGTATTTTAGAGATAATTCTTTATCCTTACCTCCATGTCTTTCTTAATTAAGCATCCTTGATACTTTTAATTGCTCTTCCCTATGAGGCTGAGATGAGTGGGGAAAGATAGCTATAGAGTAAATTTACACAAACTGGCTCTTAATTATGTGTTTTTCATAGTGAATGTGTATGAAAGATTTGTCTACCTAACCAATACAGTCTTTAGAACAGTAACCATTCTTCCTCTTTCTTTTCCTGACATATATATTGTTTTTTCCTTTTTCTTCTGTTTTTCGCCTAATGCTGAGAATGTAGTTGAACTTACTGATGTTTAATAAAGCCTTATTGGTTGAATGAAATTTACTTAACTTTTATTCTTTAAATAAAGGAGAATGATATTGTATATATTCATTGTTCTTTTACATTCCGTGGGATGTGTTTGCTTGGTAAGGAAGTGGGGGAAATCACTTGGGAATAGAATGGGAGCATCTCTACTGATAATTAAAGAGCAGCAATATTTATACAGCATATAAATATAAATATAGAGCTTATCTATTCCCTCATGTTTTAATTTTGAAAAGTAAAAATTAGAAGCACTCTTAAAGTTAGAGAAAAGAAGTACAGTACAAAGAATGTTTTTTCTTGAACTCTGAGAGTAAAATGCTGACTTGATTCTCCAACAACTCTATAAGCAAAGACATCTCCTATAAAACCATAACATAACTAATGAAATTGAGAAATAAACATTGAAAAATTACTAGCATCTAATTCTTGTGCCACATTCAACTTTCATCAATTATGTTAATAGTGTTTTTCATAGCAAAATGCTTTTGTTATCATGTCTGTGTGTGTGTGTGTGTGTGTGTGTATGCATGTGTGTGCATATAATGTGTTGTTTTTCTGGAATAGTTCCTTGTTCTTTCTTCAACTTTCATGACTTTGACATTTGTGAAGATTACAGGTTGGTTATCTGGTAGAATGATTCTCAGTTCAGATTTTCTGCTGTCTCCTCATGATAAATTTTTACTTATAGGTCTGGCTTACATGTCATAGAAGTGAATTTATGTTCTCATTGAATCTTATCAAGGAATATGTTATTCATATTTATTCCTTTACTGATGATGTTTACTTTGACAGTGTCTTCCTGGTTTTTTCCTTGTGAAGTTATTCTTTACCTTCGTAATCCCATTCCTCTTAGAAATTTCAACTTAATATCAGTGTGAACTGATGATATTTAGTTTCACCTTTTTAGTTAACTTGAGTGTGGAAACAATGGACCTTTTAAAGGATTCCTGATAGCAGGTGTTTGGAGCTGGTTACTTGTTTTTGTAAACAAAGTTTATTGGAACAAATGCCTATTCATTTGATGTTGTCCATTTATTTATCTAATGTCTATATCTGCTTTGATGTTGCAGTGGGAGTACTGAGTTGTTGCTAGAGACTATATGCCTACAAGCTCCAAGTATTTACCATTTGGCTAAAAAAGTTTTCTGACATTTGTTCTTTAACAATTTTTCTCTTTATAAACAAAATCTTGATTTAATTGTGGTATAAATTTACTGTATAAACATTTTAGCTGAGGTGAATTACACAAATATGTAAGGATCTTCTGTGCACTAAGGCTGTGGTTCCTAAACTGTGTGAACTCATTCAGGCATTGTGGAATATTTTTAATTCTCAGAGGAAACAGTGAGATTTGATATCTGAGAGACACAGAACAAACTACTAGCTCAAGATGGTTTATCATTTTAATGTTATATTCTTTTCTATCACATTATACCCTTACAAAGCTGAGTTTTCAATGGTTGTTATGATAAAAACAAATACTATGCCCAAACCAGTGTGGAACAGGGAAGGAGGGTGGCAGAGTCCAATCTGATGCTTAGATCTGATGTTTGAGAAGTTATGAAATGCCTACAAATTACACACATTACACTGGTAAATAATTGTGATTATTTAATAATGGTACTAATGTTTTTCTTTTGATTTACTAAGTAATTTTTTCAAATGGCTACTAGGTTGCTTGGAGGGTTATTTGGATCTCTCTACTTAGTAAGTAGAGCTGCTATATATTTCTTTTGGCTTGAAGACACTGTGAAAAAATTCCTGATAAAACTCTTAGGCCCCATGAACTGAGAGATTCTATAATAGGGTTGTAGTAGACACTAAAAATGACAATATAAGATTCACAGTTTGTGTCTTAGAGTTAATTACAGTCTTCTACAGAAGCCATTGATCTGGAATTTGCCACTCCTTGATCTACTACAGAGAAAGGTTTGCGACCAGATGATGATGCAAAATGCCAATCCAACTTGGATAAGACAGCTAGATCATATGTGTATGTGTTTGTGCATATCCATCTATATGACATATCCATGCATGTGTGTGTATATATATATGCACATGCTTATATGTGCTTACATACACACTTATATGCTTATATACACACTCTCACATGTGTACATATATGGACACCCTAGGCAAAAATGATACTGAAGAGCAAAGCAACTCCAAAGTTTGCCAGAGAAATAGGAAAAGTTCCAAAGGAGAATATATTTGACTAAAAACTTGAAGAGTGAAAAAGAATGAGGATATATCTGTGAAGAATAAAGGTGTGCAAAATGCAAAGAGGTGCTGAGAAAATATAGCAACTGATGGCAGTTCAATATGACTAAGAATTGAGTATACAGGGGGAGAATAGTGGGAGGCATTCTCACTACAGGCAAGGGATAGGACATTTTATGTCATAATATAGAGTTTATATTTTTTGTCTTGTACATAATAGGAGGATCCCCTTGAAGAGTTTAAGGTAGATAAAATAGTTTGCCTTTAAAAAAATACTATCCAGCTGGATAGCAGCCTGAAGGATGAATTTGGGAGGATGGGATGGGTGATGAGAAGCAAGAGATTAGTCAGGGTAAGAGATTCTAGGCATCTGATCCAGAGGAATAATAAGACGATGCTATCTGTTACTGGTTTCAACTCCTATCTTCCTTTTGTTATTTCTTCTAGGAAGAAGGAGGGTGTGTCTACTAAGAGTAGAATAAAGATTAGTAAGATAAAAGTGAAGCCTAGGAGAGGTGAATAAATAAGTTTGAATCCAGGCCTATCTAGAGCAAGGATTGGCAGACTTCATCTATAAAGGATGTAACAGTCAATTTGAAATGTCAGCTTGATTGGATTGAGGCTTCTGGGTGTGTTGGTGAGGGTGTGTCTAGGAATGATTGGCATATGGGAAGGGGAACTGAAGTGGAGACCCTCCCTCAGCATGGACAGCATTGTCCAGTAGGATGATGGTTTGGATGGAATAAAAGTTGGGAGAACAAGGAAGCAGCAGCAGATGCAAGCTCAATTCTTCTTAAACGGGTTCTCAGATTCTCGCTTCTTCACTTTTCCAAAATGGACTCTGCCAGTGATTCTTCAGAGAGTTTCCAAAAGCCTTGAATCTCAGACTAGGGTAGCACCATTGATCCCTTTTGTTCTGGGGCTTTAGCCTCTTGGACTGCTGCAGCTACTGGTCCTTCCAGCTTTCCAGCCTGCAGACAGCCATTATGGACTATCCAGCTTCTGGTCACGTAAGCCAACCTAATGAATCCCCTTTTTATAATTATATTTCCTGTTGATTCTGTACCTCTGGAGAACTTTGACTAATATTAAGGACTTGAAGGTAAATATTTTAGGCTTTTTGAGCTAATATAGTCTCTATTGAAAGTACTCAACTTTCCCATTGCAGCGTAGAAGGAGACATGAACAATACATAACTTAATGAGCATGACTTTATTCAAATAAAGTGTTATTTACAAAAAAAAATTAGCAGGATGGATTTGACCTGTGGACTACAATTTGTCAATCCCTGATCTAGAGCACTGAATAAACTGCTAGACCATTGGAGGTCATCTCTGAGGTATGGTGTAGTAGTAATAGAGTTGCTGAGGATTAAGGTGAACTAATCCATTTTAAATCACAAAAGAAAAAAATATAAATTCTCCAAATTATGACAATCAATATTATGAAAGAAATATAAACTGAATTATTAAAAGATGGTTTTGAGTACTTAAGGAATTGATCACTAGGAGGCAGCATTAGTTCACTAAGAGCAATCCATGCAAAACAATTAGCTTCCTATTTTAGACATTTAAAACTTTTTAAATTGAGGTAGGATCTGGACATATTTATGGGTACATTATAATACATACAATGTGTGATGATAAAATCAGGGTAGTTATTAATAGACCTTTTCAAAGAAGTGTCGCCAGTTGTGTTTGGGTGTTTAAGCAAAGCATTTGAAAAAGTCTTCTTTGACATCATTTTGAATAAGTTGTATGACAACGTGGTTAAGTGGGTTTTTGATTCAAGTGTATCTACAAAACATGAAAGAATGGATTGATACCAGCCTTTAGAGAATCTGTACTGAAATGCCATGAGGGGTTTTCCTCTTGCCTGTTCTATTCAACATTTTTGTTAAGGTTTAAATGAGAAAATTTTAATGTTACTCTGGTAAACTATGTAAATGATAGAAACTGAATAAGCTAGAGATCCTAATATATTGGTTGATCAAATCAGAATCCAAAAGTAACCCAATAGTCTAGGACAGGGCTTGCCAAATTATTACAGGCCAGATCTGTTCTGCATCCTGCTTTTGTTTAGCTGTTCAGCTAAGAATGTTTTTTTATGGTTTTATAACATTGTTTTTTTTTTAAAAGGAAGAATAGAGAACAATATAAGATAGAAATCATTTATATCCCAGAAAACCTAAAATATTTCCTTTGAGGCCCTTTATAGAAAACGTTTGCTGACCCCTCATCTAGAAAAATAAACAGAATTTAACAAAATTTTAAAAAACAGATAAATTGAAAATATTGAACTTTACCTCATAGTAACAATCTCATAATAATAAAATGATTTACCTCATAATAACAAAACAATTTTCAGCACAGATGTGGAAGATGAGACTTAGCATTTGTGTGAAAATAATGCATTGGAATTGATAATCTCAACCTGAGTTAATTACAAGATATGATTGTTAAAAGTTAATGTTGCTTAAAATAATGTTCATTTATAGAAATAAAGAAATCAGGAAATGAAGACAGTCATCCGTTTTTTTCTTCAATAGTCAGATTACACCTGAACTATTATTAGTTTTAGAGGCATAACAACAATTTGAACATTTCCAGGGAAGCTGGTTTCATTAATTAACAAAGGAGAAGATATAAGGAAGATAATACAGTGGCCTTTAACTATTTTCACTACTATGAGGGGGAGGGGGAGAGAAGACACATTTTGAGAAGGAAGTAGGAATTTTCTTCCTTTTATTTCTAAGACAGCATTTTGGGAATGCAGGCACACTTCTTGCAATTCTAAAAGATAAACAGTGTTAAAGTTTTTACCTCAAATACTCATATACATTTTTAGTTGGCTTAATGTGAACGTGTTTACACTTGCTCCGCCAAAAACAGAAACAAAGTTTCTTCTTTTGGCAGACATTACTGACACTCACTGATGATTTAGTTCTCCTTTTCTTTTTTTTGGTAACAGGGTTTGAACTCAGGGGCACTCAACCACTGAGCCACATCCCCACCCCCTTTTTATATTTTATTTAGGGACAGTGTCTCACTGAGTTGCTTAGTGCCTTGCCTTTTGCTGAGACTGGCTTTGAACTTGTGATCCTCCTGCTTCAGCCTGCAGAGCAGCTTGGAGTACAGGTGTGGGCCAGTGTGTTCTCCACTTCTTTTTAATGTGTGTAAATATGGCATTTCTCTTCTCTTTTGAAGTTATGTGTTACCATGTAACTTGCTTTTGACTAGTGAGCAACAGTACTGTATCTCATTTTCAGGCAGAAGCAATTAAAAGCCAGTGTGCAATTCTTTATGCTTTCTTCCTCTGTGGTGGTCATTGTGGAAATATACATTGAGTGGAAGATGCCATCAATAATAGCTCCCAGGAACATTTAGTCCCTATTGAAGACATTTGCAGTAGTTTTTGCATGTTCAAAAAAATCCGCTTTTCTTATTATAAGCAAGTATCAGCTTCGAAATTGTTACAGCAGCATAACCTATTATGTTCTGGCTTTTCAACCCTGGCTCCACCACCACCCTCAGCTGCTAGTATTCCTGGCCCATAGAAGTCAGGTGACATGGCTTCTAATCTTTAACACTACCTATGACCTTAGAAAAAGAGATTGTTTGAAAGAAAAATATGACTATATCTTCTAGAACAAAAAAACTTGTGATTTTAAAATCTGTTTCAGTGTTTTGTATATTCAAGGAAAACAATGGCTGTTTCTAGAGTGCATGGTTAAAAATGCATCGCCTCTATACTTTTTAAAATTCCACATTATAAAAGACTACTGTTTATTTTGGAACAAAACTTCTCATAATATATACATTGTTTTAGAGCTGTAATAATCTGCTAGCAAAGTATAATCTAGGTTATCAAACACCTATTAAATCGCTGCACTGATTAATTAACTTGAAATTATTTCTATATTGGGTCTTCATGGTCAAACTAAAATAAGGAAAAAAGTAGGTTGTTTTTTTTTTGGTCCCAATCTTCTCCCTTTCTTTTGCTACATAAAGGGTATGGCTTTTTATCCCAGATACTAGACTGTACTATTACCATGAAGGTGCCAGAATTTTACAGGGTTTTCCCTTCTTACCAACAGATTTATAGCTTATCTTTATAATTAGAGGTTTATTTTTGTTTCTAAATTTAGTTATTCTATAATTATTTGAGCTGAAATACAGCTATCAGATGTAAAAATTCCTTAAACCACTCAATATTTAAATTGATTGGTAAAAATCCAGTTTTCCAAGGTTTAGATTTCCTTTTAAAGCCTTACTGCCTTTAATAGAAGCTGAAATTCTTTTTGAAAATTTGATGAAATCATCTCTTAAGTATGTGTAGTACGTGATCCATACAGTTTCCAGTACTACTTGAAATTGGCTCTTTGAATAACCAATCTGTTTCTAGTTCACATTTTATAGATGAATCAACACTGAACATCAGTATTTTTTTCCTCTTTCAAGAACTTTGTTCTGAAATAGGTTATACTCCATAGGTACCAAATCAGTATTTATTGAATAAAAGAATTTAATATAATCATTAAACCAGCTATTTTGTGATGCTAGGAATCAGAGTTCTGAATTTTTTAGTTTATTTCTCCTCATTACCTCTATTTAGTTTTTTAAATTAATAATAATTATCTTCTATTTTGAGAAAAAGCACTTGAAATTTGTCAAAAATCACATTAAATTTCCATTCCCTTTAAAATAACTAAATCATATGGCAGATCTCTAATGAATTCTAGTCTCACTTTTTTTATCTCTCTAAAATTAATTTTTAAAACATTAAAATAGCTTTATTATAAAAGATACATTACAATTTTCATTTCTAGCAAGACATGGCTTCTGGTTCTGATCCTGATGTTGTCACTAGCTGTGTGACCTCATATAAGTGACTAACTTTTTGGAGCATAGTTGCCTCATTTCTAAAATTAGAACCTTCTAATGGATGCTTTTTTAGTTTTCTTTTTTTTAACTATGATAATTTATGTTTGTGTTTTTTTAAGTGTATTTCTTTATCTAGCTTAAGTCTTTGTTTTCAGGAACAAGTATAATGGCCCACCTTGTAGAATATATTTTTATAGCTTCTTTGCCTTCCTTAATTCTAATATAACACATATTGGAGAGGACAGGCTAGATTTTGTTTTGGTACCAACTTCTCTAACTTTAGTGGGCTAAGTCAACAAGTTTATTTCAGGCACATAATAGTCTGTCCATGGTATGTAGTCTGGGATCCCTGTTTTTTTATTTTTGTCATTGGAGGGCTTAGCTTTCAAAGTATCCACCATCTAGAGCTTTGCTTTATTTACTATAGTAGACATAAGAGAGAAAACAGCTGCATTATACTTGTCTTTGAAAACTTCCACCTAGAAGTAAATACATGTCTCTTTTGTTTATATGACATTGGCTAAAGCAAGTTCTATGGCCATACTTAATTTCTAGTGGGCAGAAAGTACTATCTCACAATGTGGCTTGGGCCTGGGAAGACACAGGAATATTTGATGTCTTCTTATTCTAATGCCTTCAGTTCTTATGACTATCTATCAGGTTTTAACTCAAATATTCACTTCTAGTAGGAGTGTAAATTATTAACTACATTTATGAAAGTCAATATGCAAACATACTGAAAGCCCTAGAAATATGTCTACCATATGATTTATCAGTTTTAGATTTAGGAAATTCTTGAACTGATATGTAAAGATGTATAGTTCGTTCTTTTAATGTATATTTGAGTTCCAAATATTCATTGAGCTTATGGTATGGGACAAGAGGCAGGAAGGATGGGGCAAGAGATAATTAAAATGTTACAAGGTTAAATGCTGTGATGGAGGGGTACAGGGTACTATGAAAGCATATAGGAAATTTTCTCCTAATTTTTTTACCAGTTGACTGATTCTCTCTTCAACTATATGTAATCTGATGTTGAATGCCCCCTCATTTATGAGAGTTCTGTTTAATTCCTTAGTTCTACCAAGTTACTTTTTATAGTTTCCTATCTCTGAAGGTATTTTCAAGCTTATCTTGAAAGAAGAAATTGTTTTCTCTTGTGGTAATGAAAAGTAAAAAGTTAAATGGTTGTAATTTATTAAAATTTGACATTCTTCAGGGAGAAATGGTACAATCTGTATAAATAGGTTACAACTTTACAAAATGTACTCATTGTAAAAAATTTAAAGCTATATACAGAAATTATGAGAGTATTGGGGTTTATGACTGACTTTTTAAAATATTTGTGAACTGAACAGTATTATATTTCATAGTTTTTATTTTTTCCAACTTTACTGAGGTATGACTGACAAAATTTCAAAGAAAATTTATACAAAGAAAAATTATATAAAGCTTTCCTTTTCTTTCTTTACTTTTTGTTGTTGTTGTTGTTTGTTTGTATTCATTAGCTAGGTTCATCTCACCAGCAGAGTTTGGAGTAGAGTTAGAATGTTGATTTTTTTTTTTAAAGAATTAGAGGAGAAGAAGAAAATGAAGAAAAACATACTTTTTGTTAGAGGGCATATTTCTGTTAGCAGGTAGTGTATTCTTTAAGAAGAAAAATATGACTTTTGGGACTGAAGATATTTAGCTTTAAAAATGGTTAAATGCATCATAATGTTTATTGCAAAACTTTTTTTTTTTTAGGAGGAAGAAAGGCGTATGGCATCTGTAGTAGCCAAAAAAGAGGAAGAGAAGAAGCGGGAAAGTCATAAACAATCTTTGCTTAAGGTATTTTCTCTCCTGCCTGAATCCATGTGTGTACATATATGCACATACACTGAAGCTAGCTAGCTAATCTATTGAAATATTGATTTCTAAACTTTACATTTTGCATTACAATCAGTAATATGTTTTTTGTAAACAAACACTCTGATAACTTTTATAAGTTACTATCTATAAATAAACCTGTACTTAGCAAATGCAATATAATAAACACAAAACAAATGTAAAAGCTGGAAATTTTTGAGAGATGAAAAATAAATATGATAGAAGTTATAGTATTTGTTTTTGCACCAATGCATTACCTTGTGTAACCATCTTATGGCATGTGCAGTTCAACTTGAATGACACTGTAATATACTGTCATTTTTACTGATAAATCTTACCGATGTGTGTGTGTGTGTGTGTGTGTGTGTGTGTTTATTTATTTATTTTTTGGTACTGGGAATGTTATCCAGAGGCATTTTACCACTGAGCCACATCCCAGCCCTTTTTATTTTTTGAGACAAGGTCTCTCTAAGTTGCTTGGGACCTCACTAAATTGCTGAGGCTGGCCTTAAACTTGCAATCTTCCTGCCTCAGCCTTCTGAGTGTGAGATTACAGGCATATACTGCCATGACTGGCTTTACCATTAAATTTTGAGGAGTTCCAGTACATGTTTTGAGTGATAGGTTTTTTTTTTTTTAATTATTATTGTTGCTGTTTTTTGTTTTTTGGGGTTTTTTTTATACAATAGATTGAACCCAGTGGCACTTAACCACTGAGCCACATCCTCAGCCTTTTTTTTACTTTTTATTTTGAGACAGGGTCTTGCTAAGTTGCTTAGGGCCTTGCTAAATTGCTGAGACTGGCTTTGAATTGGCAATCCCCTAGTGATAACTTTTACAATTTCATATTTTCTCTGTTTGCTCCTTTGATACAGAAGTGGTAAAGATTTTGAGGAATTTAGGAATGAAAATTTGTTTTTTAAAACCAGCTTTAAATAAGGGAGCTTATTGGATATTATTTTCCTTAAAAATGGTTTCTTTAAAAATGTTTTATATTAACATTACAAAGTTTTATAAGGATAGGTTTTACCTGGATTGTATTAAGGCTATCACCCTAATTACCAGTACTCATTCTTGTCCTATCTAGGTATTTTTCTCTTTAAAATTAAGATGATGTTCAGAATGCCAAAAATTACTACTAGGGATATAGAGTTGTATGAAGTAGCATTAGCAAACTAGGGAATTTTCTGGGATGATTGAAGTATTCTATATCTTCACAGGGATATGAGGTAAACAAGTATAAGCACTTGTCAAAACTGATCAAACTGTACACTTGAAATCTGTGTGTTTTACTCTGAAAATGATTCTTGTATTAACAACAAAACAAAAATTGTTCCCAAACCCTCTCATCTCAGGACTACAAGTTCAAAAGTAATCAGAGGAATTAGAGTTAACAATTATTAAATATGCTCTAATTTCTTCACTTGTTATTATCTTTAACCTTCTGAGTCCTCCTAAACTTTCATTTGTTATCCCTTATGCCATTAATTAGATACGACTAGGCCCTCTTCTGATGTCTCTACCTTTTTACTGATTCAGACAATAAAACTTTTATTCTTTGGTATATTGGAATATCCCTAAGAGTTGGTCCAAAATACCCTGGTTTATAGGAAATAAAGCCATAGACAGTATATTTAAAAATCTATAGGAGCAAGATTTACCAGTGCCATGTTCATTTGGAAAAAGTAATATTCCCTATCATGCAGTTGCTTCTGCCAGATCCGTAGTGAACAAGTAAATAAATGAATGAATGAAGAAAATACATGCATACATGCAAACATAAAATAAAGATCTCAGACTTACAGAACACTCTTGTATGAGCTCTAGAGTATGGAAAGGAAGAATGAAAAAAGAAATTCTGTTGAGGCTTCAAAGTTTGAGTAGAGCTGGTGTAAGCACCAAATCATATTTGACTTCACCTTTCAAGTGAAAAAAAATTTTGTTTTGTAGCCAATTCAACTGCTTCTTGCCATCAGCATGTGGGAAAATGTGCCATTAAATTTTTAGCAAATATTTAAAAGAATATTTGGAAAGTTTTTATAAAAACTTTGGAAAATAGCTGATGTTTCTCTTAAAAGTCACTAAGTAGAGCTCTTTAATTATAAAGATTAGTTAGTTCTTTTAATAAGAGGAGAAGCATGAGGAATCAGTAGACCTGGGTTCTAGCCCTCCTTCAGAGCTAGAGTCATGATACAACAGATATTTAGCTTTTTCTGAGGATTATCTTTATGTAATACTACATAATGATCATTAAGAAAATGGGATGGGTTGGGTAGAAAGAAGGGGAAGATTACATAGACCTGCACCTTCTGCCTTGTTCCTTTTCTTTCTATTTCTCTTGTATCCTTGGAAATGAAGAGAAGTGGTATTTATGGCATCTACTGGTGTGGTCTTGCCTGGACTATAAATAGACTGAAATGGAAGATGTTGAAATTTGGCATCTTCTAAAATATTTGTCACTTTACCGCAGACTTGGAAATTGATAACAATCTAGCAATTACAAACATAAGTATAGCTAATATGCCAAATACTTCAATGATCTATGAGAATAAATTATGTATTGGTTGTCTTCTTTTGCCTTGGAGAATCTTCAGCATAATCCAACTTTTCTTTGGCTTCTTTTTTTCTTGCTCCATAGTTAATCTGGAGCCCTCTTGTGGTCTCCTGGCCAGCCAGTGATCCCCAGGATACACTCCTGGGGATCCTCAGGATGCACTCCTGTCTTACACTCCTTTTTTCCTGGCCCCAATAAAATTTTCCATTCTCTTAGTCTACCTGGTATTGATTTGATTTTAATAACTTAAGTAAAGGAAGCTTAACTTTGTTATGGGTATAAGAACATGTTTGCATTTTCAGAGACTGTCTTGTTACAAATTTTAAACATACCCAATAGTGTAAAGTTATTTCAGTGCCTTTTTTCTAAACCCTTTTATCTAAACCTCAGTAAATATATTATTCTCTGCCAACCCCTGTCAGCCAGAAAGCCAGATGCATGAATCCATGACTTTGGTACTGAGTAAAATAACAGTATGGCTTAGATTAAGAATTGAGTTGGCATCATCATTAGCAAATAACAAATAGAATTCCTTTAGGTGAGATGCCTTTTTATTACAGGTTATTAATGTTTTTTTTTCCCCAGTAGAATAGCAGAATCCTACTTGCATTACATAAGGGGGACATTTATAAAATATCAAGACATTTCAAAATTATATACATAGCAAGTGTTACCCACTTAACTATACAAATTTGAAATACCAAATAATAGAAAAAAGAACCCAGGCCTAAAACATTTTTAAATAGGAAAACAGAAGTTTAAAAAGCTTTGTTTAATTAAGCAAGCCACATCACATTCCTACCCAATGCTCCCTGACACACAAATCTTAAAGAAACATAGACAAAAGAGGCACAACTAAAAATAATTATTCTCCAAGTATATAGGCACTGAGGAAATGGACAGAGAATCTTCATAACAGGTGAAGAAGAGCAATTAGTATCGCACTCAGCTGATTTTTCATTGGAAGATTATATTCTTAGGAAAGACGAAAGAGAAAATACCTGTTTTAGGCATTCTGATCTAATTGATAAACCATTTTAAAATGGTAACATTTGTTAGTGAAAAATGAACTGTAATAAGAACTCTCTTCCAGTTATTATAGACAACATAAATAGAATCAAGACATTATAATCTAGCATAATTTCCTTCAGTAATTTAGAACTGCTTTTCTCAATAGAGTTTCTGTGAGAAAATTGAGCTCTAATATCTCAGGTCAGTAGTTCTCAAAGTGGGGTCTGTGAACTAGAAACATTAGTATGAAGCATGGTAGACATGCAGACTGATAGGTCCTAGTCCAGAGACACTAAATCAGAATGGGGTAATATTCACCAGTCTGATTTTAAAGCTCTTTAGGTGATTTGAGACACTGAAAAGTTTAAGAAGCACTACTGTAAAGCATACATTGCATATAATGAATTAATTTTTTTCCTTTTCTTCCAGAATGGTGCTAGTTATCTAGAAGAATTTCAGCCTAGCACGATTTCTTTTAGTAGTCTAAACAATATTTTTTTCATTTTCAGACATGACAGTTTATACTATGAAACTTGGAACACTGATCAGTTCTCCCCCACAAAGATTATTCCACCATATTTGTCCTACTTATTGGGTAGGACAATTCTTGCTAAGTTTTTCTTGCTATGTTTAAAGACAGGGGCATATAAATTTCTGTCAAAATTAAATTTCAGATAGTAAATTTTCACTGTCCAGTGGTTGTATGTTTATTTTTAATAAAATTAAGTTCCTAAGTACTAATTCTATTTTATCTATAATTTTTTCTTTAAAATGATAGACCATTATTGATATATTTGAATATACAAGATAAAAACAGGCCTCTTGAACTTTGGTTTAGAATATGTGTTGGGTAGCTATATGTAAGAAATAGTCTCTTTTTCAAAAGTGTTATAAGAAGGTACAACAACGTGCTCTTTGGATTCTTTTTTCAAAAATTTACATTATATAATTCTTGTCACGATTAACTTTTTTATAGGAGAAGAAAAGGTTAACAATTAACAACGTGGCTCGAAAGTGGGACTTGCAACAACGAGTGGCCAATATCACTGCAAACCTAGATAGAAAAGATTCTGACTCTCCTCCTCAGGATCCTTGTCACAGCGATGGAAGCACCATCTCTGCATTTCCAGAGGAAACAGGGTATGCAGTGGTATTCTTGCAAGATACTAGTGTCTTTAGAGAATTGAATTTGGAGTGGAGATGGGAAAACTTTTCACATGCAATTATTTTGAAAGAGTAGTTTTCATAAGAAAATTTACTGAAAGGGGATGTTTAAATGAATAAGATGGAAAAATTAAAAATATAAATCTGAATCAACTTTTCCCTGATTTAAAAAAAAAAAAAAACTTTTGGTGGTTTCCTATTTTTCATAGCAAAAAAGCCTAGATTATCTACTACATCTTATAAGGCACTCTGCCCACCTCACCTCATTAGCCACCTTTTGGGGCTGCAGCCTCACTGACTTTCTCTTGGTCCATTTTCTTCCTACCTCAGAACCTTCCTTATAGGAACAGTCTTCTGCTGTCCAGATACTACTTCCTTGCCCTACTTCACTGATCCTGCCTTCACAAACTCCAACAGAGGTCTTGTTTGACCTTCACATTCCCCAGATATCTTCTCTAACTTCAGAGACTAGATCAGTTCTCTCTTTTATCTCTCAATATCCTGCATTTCCCTTTGTTTAGTACTTACTATAGCCACAATTAAATAACTAGTTGTAAGTAGTTGTTTCATATCAGTGATGTCAATACAAACTTCATAAGAAAAGGAAATCTTGATTTTCTTGACCACTGTTGTATCCCTAGCAGCCACACAAAATCTTACTCCTTAACAAGTAGTAGTAAGCAAATCAGCATCAAATCTGAATATTTACTCTAGCTGTGGTCCATATGATCTGTTTCTTCTAGTGTGGTTTCATACCTCTTTTCCTCTATCATAGAATGAGCAGTTCTAACTACAGTCTAGACTCTACATATTTAATTCACTCTCAAGAAAGCATATTGGAATCAAGTAAATGAGAGGGACATAAAGTATATAGCATATGTGTGTTTGTGTGTATGCATATCTTTAGGGTATATATGTATATAACTTAAATATATATACATAATTTAACAGTAAAACCAAAAATAAAAGAATACATTTAAGTTTTAATTTAATAAAGTACATTTGTTTTATTACCTTAACCAAATGCTAAAACACATTTCAAACTAAATATAGTATCGCTTTCATTTCAGATTTCTAGCAAGACTTCTTTAAGCCATTCACATAAAAAGAATGCACCAAAGGAAATAATTTTGGAGGCATTAAAATAATGTTTTACAAATTTTCAGGAGTGAGAGTCTGCCATATTTTTAGACAAACTTTCTAAATTTTAATTATAGGATTAACTTATATTAATCAATGTATTTCCTCCAGCTCGGTTGGGAAACCACATGTAAGAGCTGTTTCAGCTAAAAAAATAAGGCAACAAAAATAGAAATTCTGATTGATGATTTATGTAATATACCACTCTAAATAGCCCTAGAGCTATTTTTAACACCATTTAAATATCAAAATGTAATTTTACAGAGTTAGAACTGTAACACTTTCTAATGTTAAATGTTGTAGTATCAGACTTTAGATTTGTAAAATAATACACATAATAATAGTATATCAGTACTATTTTTTATTTTTAAAAAATTTTTTCTACTTAAGATTTTCCAATTCTGCATTATTCCAAGTAATCTTGCATGTGTTATCCTAAAATTTTAATAAGAGTTTTAAAAGTTTTTTAATATATTGAATTTACTTTTATAGTATAGGTAGTTAGATGAGGGTCTAATCTGATTTAGTTTAATTAGCTAGTCAATTTTCTAGTAGTCCTTCTTAATTAATATTTTTTTCTTTTTTAATGACAATACCATCTTTATGTTAAGTTCTGTACATATGTAGATATATTTGTGTACTGTCTGTTCCATTCTATTAAGGTACTCCTCTGTTTTGATGCCAATACCAGATTCTCTTTATAGTAGTTTTGCAGTAAATAAAAATAACTAATAGGGGAAGTTCTTTTTAATTTTCAGTTCTCACACACCTGTTCTTTCATATAAACTCTAAAAATCATTTAATCTAAGTATAAATGTTGATAATCTTATTTTAAATATAGTGATTTATTAATTTCAGAAGAATTAACATTGTTATGATTATGTCATACTTTAAGAAATATGGAATGTCTCTATTTTTCATGGTCTTATTGATATTCAGAGGGAACTAAGAGAGAAAATATTGAAATGTTAAAGGAAAATTTAATTCTGAGGAACTAAATGAGGCTACAGATGCTGAAATCATAGCAACTACAGTCTGAATTATTCAGTGAGTTTGATTTAGAAACACATAGTAACTTGGGATAACAGTAGAGAAGCCAACGTCTGATAAAGAGCAAGGAGGTAAGAGATTGAAGACAAGAAATAAAAAGCCTCAATGGGATGACAAAAGGTTAAAAAAGATGGGTCTGGGACCATAAGATGGCAGACTAGAGGAAAGCTGTATTTATTATTGCTCCATGACCGAGGATTCAAGCAGCAGGAATATTGCTTCTCTGCCAGGTGAGTGAAAGAGGTATTTCATTAAAACTCAATATTAGACGGTTCAGAGTGCCTTAGTGACTTAGAAATTTGGGGTACATTAAACAAAGAAAAAAGATAACATTAGAGCCAAGCTGCTAGCAGTAGCAGCGGCATTAGCACAGAGGAGGGAAAGTGCTGAGAAATACAAAGGACAGACTTAATGCAGAAAATCCTGAGAACAGAGGGGCAGTCAGTCGTAGGCTGATCGAGAGACTATACTGCACAGTATACTGGTGCATGAAAGATGCTTCACACTTCCCAATTATCCCTGGAGAGCCAAGGCAAGAGCCATCTTGAGGCAACCTCACCAGTGGCTTTGGGAACGGGGAGATCTGAGCTGGATCCTTTACATGGTCCTGCTGGGTACCTGCCACATGACCTAGGCTGTCCCTAAGAAAGTGAGAGCTAAACAGGCTTGGAGAGTATTTTACCCAGGGGAATACAAGTCAGAGAGGCCAAGGGGAGCCCAGTTCTCTATCTACTTTGAGTCTGGCAGCTTGAAGGACCAGTTGAAGCAGGTTGGCAACTTGAATGGGGGCTGTGACTACACTCAGGGACTAAGCCCAGGAAGCCTGGAACGACGGTATCTGTGGGCAACAGAAGCCACAAAGGATTGGCTCTCCTGCTGCATGAGAGGAATCCAAGGAGGCCTCCAAGGATACAGCTCCCAGCAGAGACTGGCAACTGCCAGGCCCTAGAGGTGCATTGATTTAATATCTCTGGAGCAGTCACCACCCAACAAAGTACCTGGGACCTGACTAGACCTAAGCTCTGCCTTCAGGAGCTCCACCTGTGGGAACTCCTATCATAGAACTCTGCAGCAGCCCTACCCTGGGAGTGCATCCATCAAGTCCTTGCAGACAAAACCCCAGCTGAAAGTACTTCCCATCCCACCCTACCTCATGCTGCTAAGAAGGGAAGATGAGAATTTTTGAACTTCACCTGACAACTTGGTGAGCAACACAAAAAAAGGAAAAGTTTGAAAGCCCACAGCCCCTACTCTCATGTTCAATACATATCTCAAGAAGAAACAGAAAGAAAGATAGTTGGGCACAGACAGTGAACATATATTCTCATTGATTATTTTGACCACCTGAATGGAAACAATTCCTTAATTTTTTCATCAAGGATGTCTTTCTTTGGCTGTCTCTCTCCTTCTCTCTCCTATGTGTATGTGTATGCATGCATACTCAATGGTTTATGAACATTTATACATATACATATTTGTTTCTTTTTTCTCATTTGTAACATTTTGGAAGGTAGTCAATTTTCTTTGTCTTTGAGGGTTCAGGTTTTTGATTAGTATATTTGTCTGTTTTCTTTTCTTTTACTAACAGCCAAATTCTATTGTTCACTCTTTCATTATTTTTTTAGGTCTATTTACTCTCCTCCTCCCTCATCACATCCTATATTGCTTTTGCATTCTCTTTGTTAACCTTTTGAAATTTTGCAAACTCTTTTTTACCTACTTATTATTCTTCCATCTTCATTAACTCTGTTATGAACATCTGTTAGCAATAATTGGCTTATATACTGCCTACCTGAACCACTAATGAGGAAGTATTAATACTGTGGAAGTCATAGATGACACATGCTGTTTGATTTTATTCCAGACATAATACATGATGACTTACTGTTTTACTGATGGGAATTTATGACCATACCATTTGTTTATTGTGCCAATAACATTCTAGGTGTCATAGTAGGAACTACATATTTAGTTTAATGCTATATATTCTTTGCATTGGTTGTTATTATTGGTCTCCTCTTGATCTGTGAGATAGTGGAACCTACAGGGACACTATAAGTTCATAGGGTAGAAACTCTACTGCTTTAGATTCATACTGATAAATGGGTAGACACACAAACAAAATGAAAAATCAAGGGAAGGAACCATTCCAAACAATGCAAATACCCTCAACAGACTCCATTGACACCACAATGGAGAAAATATCAGAGAAGGAATTTAGAAATTTCATAGTTAAACTGTTATATGAAGTAAAGACTGATGTAAGGAGTGAAATCAGATAGAGAATACAAGAAGTGAAAGATCATTTCAATAAAGAGATAGAGATTTTGAAAAGAACCAGTCAGAAATTCTCAAAATGAAAGAGTCATTAAAGCAAATTAAAAATTCAATGGAAAGCATTGGAAATAGACTAGACCACTTGGAAGAGAGTTTGAGGCAATGAAGACAAAGTATATGATCTTGGAAATAAAGTTGATCATGGAGAAAGATATTAAGAGACCATAAACAGAATTTTCAAGAAATATGGGATAACATTAAAAGGACATTTAAGATTGATCAGGATAAATGAAGGTTCTGAAATACAAACTAATGGAATGCACAGTCTTTTCAATGAAATAATATCAGAAAATTTCCCAAACCTTAAGGTTGAAATGGAAAATCAAATAAGGAGGTATATAGGACTTGAAATATGCAAAATCACAATGTACCCACTCCAAGTCACATTATAAAGAAAATGCAAAAATCTACAGAATTAGAACTTTAAAAGCTGCTATAGAAAAATGACTGGTTACACTTATAGGTAAACCAATCCAGATCTCAAAAGATTTCTCAACCCAGACTCTAAAACCCAGGAGGTCTTGGAATAAAATATACCAAGCTCTGAAAAAAAATTCATGCCACCCAAGAATACTATGCCCAGAAAAATTAAGCTTCAGAATTGAAGACGAAATAAAATCCTTCCCTGATAAACTAAAGCTAAAAGAATTCACAACTAGGAAGCCTGCATTATGAAACACACTCAGCAAAATATTTCATGAAGAAGAAATGAAAAATAAAAATGAAAACCAACAGAGAATGGAACTACACTAGAAGAATAGTCAATCAAAGGAGAATCTAATTAAACTTAAAAACTAGAAATAAATAAAAAATGACAGGGAATAAAAATCATCTCTCAATAGTAACATTGAATGTAAATGGTCTAAAGTCATCAATCAAAAGGCATAGACTGGCAGATGGATTAAAAAACAAAACCCAACAATATGCTGTCTCCAAGTGACTTGCCATATATGCAGAGACATCCACAAACTGAAGGTGTAAAGTTGGGAAAAAACATTTCATTTTCATGGATCTTGTTAATGATTAGGGGTCACTATTCTCATACAAGATAAAGTGGACTTTAAGCCAAAGTTAATCAGAAGAGACAAAGAAGGTCATTCCGTATTGCTTAAAGGAATCATACAACAACAAGAAATACTGATCACAAATATTTATGCTCCAAGTCATGTAGCATCTACATACATTAAACAGACCCTTTTCAATTTCAAGAAGCAAATAGACCACAACACAATAATACTGAGTGACATTAAAATAACCTCTCTCATCACTAAACAAGCTATAGAACTAAAAAATACAATTAATAATTTGGATTTAACAGACATATTTAGAATATCTCATCCATCAATTACTGAATACACTTTGTTCTCAACAGTACATGGATCATTTTCTAAGATAGACCATATTTTTAGGCCACAAAGCAACTCTTAGTAAATAGAAAAAATAGAGATAATATCTTATGTTCTAAAAGATTATAATGGAATGAAATTAGAAATCGATGATGAGATAAAAAATAGAAACCCCTTTAAAACGTGGAGACTAAATAGTACACTTTTGAATGATGAATGGATAGCAGAAGAAATAAAGGGTGAAATGAAAATACACTTAGAGGTAAATGAGAGTAGTGATAAAGCATATCAAAATCTCAGGGACACTACGAAGGCAGTTTTAAGAGGGAAGTTCATACATTAAAGAATATAAAGATACCCAGTAAAAATCTAACACTACATCACAAGGCTATAGAAAAAGAACAACAAATCAACACCAAAATCAATAGAAGACAGGAAATAATTAAAATCAGAGCTGAAATCATAGAATTGAGATTAAAGAAATACTGCAAATGATCAACAATGCAAACAGTTAGTTTTTTGAAAGCATATACAAAATTGACAAACCCTTAGCCAAGCTAAACAAAAGAAAGAGGGAAAAACTCAAGTTATTAAAATATATGATGAAAAAGGAAATATCACCACAGATACTACTGAAATACAGAGGATTATCAGAAACTATTTTGTAATTTTATTCTCCAATAAGCTAGAAAATCTTGAAGACATTGACAAATTCCTAGATATATATGACCTACCCAAAGTGAACCTGGAGGATATAGAAAATTCAGACAGATCAAATTCAAGTAATGAAACTGAAGAAGGCATCAAAAGCCTACCAACAAAGAAAATCCCGGGACTGGAGGAATTCTAGCTGAGTTTTACCAGACCTTTACAGAACAACTAACACCAATCCTCTTCAAATTATTCCATGAAACAGAAAAAGATGGAACTCTTCCAAACTCATCCTATGAAACTAGTATCATCCTGATACCAAAACCCATCAAGGACACAGCAAGGAAAGAAAACTTAAGACCAATATATTTGATGAACATAGATGCAAAATTTCTCAATAAAATACTGGCAGATTGCATACAAGGACACATTGGAAAGATAGTGCACCATGATCAAGTGGGTTTCATCCCAGGGATGCAAGTTTGTTTCAAGATATGGAAATCAATAAATGTAATTCACCACATACATAGGCTTAAGGACAAGAATCACATGATTATCTCAATAGGTGCAGAAAAAGCACTTGTCAAAATATAACATCTTTTCATTTTTAAAACACTAGAAAAACTAGGGATAGAAGGAACATACCTCAACATTTTTGTTATGGTTTGATGTGAGGTGTCCCCCAAAGCTCATGTGTGAGACAATGGAAGAAGGTTCAGAGGAGAAATGATTGGATTATGAGAGCCTTCATTCAACTGGTGACTTAATCCCCTGACGGGATTAAATGAGTGGTGATTGAAGGCAGGTAGGGTGTGGGCGGAGGGTGGGTCATTGGGGGCATGCATTTGTGGATATATGTTTTGTATCTGGTTAATAGAGCCTGTCTCTCTCTCTCTCTCTCTTTCTGTCTCTCCTGATTATCATGTGAGCTGCTTCCTTTCACCACACTCTTCTGCTATGATATTCTGCCTTACCTGAGCCTCAGGGAATGGAACCTGCTGTCTATAGATGAATTGAGACCTCTGAAACAATGAACCCCCAATTAAACTTTTCCTCCTCCCAAATTGTTCTTGTCAGGTCTTTTAGTCACAGCAGTGAAAAACTGACCAAAACAATTGTGAAAGCTACATATGACAAACCCAAGGTTAATGTCACTCTGAATGTAGAAAAACAAAAGCATTGTCTCTAAAAACAGGAAGAAGACAGACATGTCCACTTTCCCCTTTTCTATTCAACATAGTCCTTGAAACTCTAGCCAGATGACTTGGGCAAGAGAAGGAAATTGAAGGAATACAAATAATAAAAGAAGAGCTCTAACTGTCCCTTTTGCCATGACAAGATCCTGTTTGGAAGATCCAAAAAAACTCTACCAGAAAACTTCTAGAACTAACTCATAAGTGGATTCAACAAAGTAGCAGGATACAAAACCAGCACTCATAAATCAATCTCATTCCTGTACTCCATTGATGAATCTACTGAAAGAAAAATTAGAAAAACTCTCTCATTCACAGTTGCCTCTAAAATAATTGGGAATAAGTCTAACAAAAGAGATGAAGAACCTCTACATCAAAAACTACAGAACACTAAAGAATGAAATTGAACAACTTAGAAGATGGGAAGACCTCCCATGTTCTTGGATAGGCAGAATTAATATTGTCAAAATGGCCATACTACTAAAAGTGCTATACAGATTTAATGCAATTCCCAATAAAATACAAATGATGTTCTTCATAGAAATAGAAAAAGTAGTCATGAAATTTATTTGGAAAAGTAAAGAGGCCCGGAATAGCCAAAGCAATCCTTACCGAGAAAAGCAAATCAGGAAGCATCTAAATACCAGACTTTAAATTATACTACAGAACTATAGTAATAAAAACAGCATAGTATTGGCACCAAAACAGGAATGAAGACCACTGAAATAGAGTAGAGACACAGAGACAAACCCACTTAAATATAGTTATCTGGTACTAGAGAAAGGCACCATAAACATAGATTGGCAAAAAAATAGCCTTTAAAATAAATGGTGCTGGGAAAACTGGAAATCCATATGTACTAGAATGAAACTATAATCTTGTCTCTCACCCTGCACAGAACTCAAAGTGGATCAAAGACCTAGGAATGAGACCAGAGACCGTGCACCTACTGGAAGAAAATGTAGGCCTAACATTCCAACATGTTAGTTCAGGAGCTGACTTCCTTAATAAGACTCTTAAAGCATAAGAAGTAAAATTAAAAATCAATAAATGAGATGGCATCAAACCAAAAAGCTTCCTCACAGCAAAGGAAACAATGAAGAGTGTGAAGAGAGAGCCTACATAATGGGAGAAAATGTTTACTACCTCAGATAGGGTATTCATTTTCAGGATGTACAATGAACTCAAAAAACTTAATACCAAAGAAACCAAACAACGCAATTAACAAATGGCAAAGGAACTGAACAGACATTTCTCAAAAGAAGAAATATTAATGGTCAACAAATACATGAAAAATGCTCAACATCTCTAGCAGTTAGCGAAATGCAAATTAAAAATACATTGAGATTTCATCTCACTCCAGCCAGAATGGCAATTATAAAGAATACAAGTAATAATAAACATTGGCAAGGATGTGGGGAAAAGGGTACACTTATACATTGTTAGTGTAACTGAAAATTGTTGTAACCACTATGGAAAGCAGTATGGATATTCCTCAAAACAGTAGGAATGGAACCATCATTTGATTCAGTTATCCCACTCTTCACTATATATCCAAAAGAATTAAAATCAGTATAATACAGCAACACAGCCACATCAATGTTTATAGCAGCACAATTCACAATAGCTAAGCTATGGAGCCAAGGTAAGTGCCCTTCAACAGATGAATGGATAAGGAAAATGTGGTATATATACAGAATGGAATATTATTCAGCCATAAAGAAGAATGACTTTATGACATTTGCCAGTAAATGGATGGGTCTGGAGACTATTATGCTAAGTGAAATAAGCCAGTCCCCAAAAACCAAAGGTTGAATGTTCTCTCTGATATGTGGAAGCTAACCCACAATAATGGGGTTTGAGGGAAGAATACAAGTTCAGTGGATTAGATAAACAGTAATGAAGGGGAAGGAAGGGGTGCAAGAAAGACATTGGACTGAATCTAATGTAACTTTCCTGTGTACATAAATCAATATAGCATAGTGATTCCCACCATCATGTACATCTACAAGAAATTAATTTTTTAAAAAAATTAAAAAATAATTATGGGTAAATGGCAGATAATGAGTGGTAATGGATCAGGGGTGGTAAAATAGAAGAGGAAGGATAGGTACTGGAGTTCTAATTAAAATTTGATGTATTCCCTGCTTGTATAATTATATCAAAATGGATTCTACTGTCATGTATAACTAAAAATAACCAATAAAATATAAAAATATGATGTTCATGTGTTCTAGAATAGATTTTTAAGGAATTGAAGAATAGGCTTGTCAACAGATTTGAGAGAAAATTTCATATTTCTGCAACTGAAAATCTAAATGAAGTTAAACATGAGGAATATGAAATGAGAGGATTTATAATGAATGGTCAGAGTGAGTCAGGTTTTTTGTTTTTTTGTTTGTTTAGTTCTGGGGATTGAACTTGGTGGCCACTGAGCTACAATCTCCAGCCCCCTTTTTATTTTTTATTTTGAGACAGGGTCTAAGTTGCCCAGGTTGTCCTCAAACTTAGGATCCTCCTTCCTCAGTCTCCTGAGGGAGGTACTAGAGATTGAACTCAGAGGCACTCAACCACTGAGCCCCATCCCCAGCCCTTTTTTGTATTTTATTTAGAGGCAGGGTCTCATTGAGTTGCTTAGTGCATCGCTGTTACTGAGGCTGGCTTTGAACTCCTGATCCTCCTGTCTCAACCTCCCGAGCCACTTGGATTACAGGCATGTGCTACTTCACTTGGCCTGGGTTTTTGATCTTGAAAATTTTAGAGGTAGAATATATCTAAGTAATGACATTGAGAACAATATGGGGGCTTTGGAAATAGGTTGTTGGAACAGTAGAAGTAAAGGTCACTACAGGAGAGATCAATTGAAACTCTTACTGTAGACTGAAGTTACTGATGGTATAACTGTGTATAGAATCAGGACCCAAAATATTCAAAAAATAATCATCTCTATCTCCTGATCTCTACCATGTATCCTTTGCTCTTGTTCAAGAGTGTTCACTGTTCAGATTTTACCAGTGTTGACAGCTACAGTAAGTGCAGAAGTATTTTATTAAATGGCTCTTTTATCTGGAAAAAACTATCTCTGATAGGTGGATTTCAGACTATTAATGTTTCTTTTCTTGACACTTGAACTTTTAGCTTTTGGCCAAAACTTATGTGACTCTATAAAATAACTTAAAATTATGCAGTCTTCATTTTTATGGTCTCAAAAACAAGCAATCAAGAGAAAGATGAAATATCTATTAGTGAAAATCATTGTGCCTTTTATTTATTGCCAAATTTTTCAGAATTTTTATTGGGAATTCTACAAAGTCAGAAGCTTTTAAGCAAGAAGCACAGAGGAAGAATTTCAGAAACTTAGAAAAAGTGATGTGTAGGTTCAGTAAAGAGGAAGTAAGAAGTATAAGGGAACTCAAGCTTGGAAGGGCATCTGATTGGGACCTTCTCAACCAGAGGCACAGAGAAGAGATGTTTCCCTGGCAAAAAAAAAAAGTACCATTGTCATCATATTCTTCACCTTCTTCCAGATCCTACACTTGGGCTTTCACCTCTCCCTTAGAAGAAAAAATTAACAACTCACATAGAATGTTTGAGCAAGAATGACAAAGGGAGGAAAAGAAATGAACTTCTCCTCACCATCTAAGTAGCAAAGAATCCTTAGGAAAGGGATCTACAATTTCTGGCAAAAGATTTATTTTCAATAAATATAAGTTTGAAGTGCCATAGCAATACTATTATACACTCTGATCTGACCCCTTTTTAGTGACCAAAGAGCTAGTAATTCAAGACATTTATGTATGAAGGTGGAAAATATAAAACTTTAGGGATAGATACTGAATAATTGATGCAGACTTTAATGCAAGATCAGTTATTTATAACTTGTGATGGTTGTAGACTTTTCTTCAGTTTAATTTGTGGTTATCTGATTCCTATAAAATCTCTTACATATAAAAGTTAGAGCTTGAATTTATCTCAACCAGGGACTTTTAATCAGAATATCTGTGTTGGTATTTAAATAAATCATTTTACTACATCTCCCAACAGCATTTGACATAGGTGACTGTTCATTGTTGAAAGGCTCTTTTCTTCATCTTTCTTAATACCATATTCACCTGATTTTCCTTTTATCTTTGTGGCTACTCTTTTTCAAAAGGTCTTTTTACTGACTCCTTTTCTATCAAGACTTTAAATTTATTTGATGCTGTTTTTTAATTTATGAGATTTATATATAATCTTCTTGCTATAATAGATGAAGATTCAGCTCAACTCTTTTCCTCCCCAAACTATATGTCTGTAGTTCATTTACTGGTAACTTTCATAATATATAATTAAATCTCTATTTTTTTATTCCATCCACTATAGATAGACAGTAGCTCTTAATTCTGCACAGTGCAAAATGAGTGTATTACTCTTCTTTTACTCTTCCTCTCACTTTGTACACCACAACTTCTATTGCTATTATTTTTATAATTTCTCTTGTGCTTTCCTCTTTGACCTATTGATTTTTTTTAAGAGTGTGGAGTTTAATTTCCAAATATTTGTGAATTTTCCATATTGATGCTATTACTGTTTTCTAGTTTTATTCCATTGTGGTCAGGGAAGATATTAGTTTAATCCTTTTTAAATTTGAGACTTATTTGTGGCTTGACATATGGTATATCCTGGACAAAATTTGATGTACTGAGAAGAATGTATATTCTCTTGCAGGATAGAGCATTATATTTATGTCTGTTAGGTTTCCTGGGCTTATGGTGTTCTTCAAATCCTCTGTTTATGTTGATCTTCTGTCCATTATTGAAAGTAGGGTACTAAAGTCTCCAACTGTTGTTATGTAAATATTTCTCCCTTCATTTCTCTTTGATTTTGTTTCATATAATGTAAGGATCAGGTATGTATGTTTGTAATTGCTGTACCTTCTTTTAGATGACCCTTTTTCAATATAAAATTGTTTTTTGGAAGAATTTTTATATACAGTCTATTTTATATAGTGTCAGTAGCCACCACAGCTCTTTTAGCTACTATTTACATGAAGTATTTATTTTCATCCTTTCAATTTTAGCCTATTTATTCATTTAATCTTGCAGACAACATATACTTAGATCTTTTTAAAAACTGTATTGTGCTAATCTCTGCTTTTTAATTAGAAAATTTAATCTTATCAAGTCTTGATGTTTGAGGACTTATTTATACCATTTTTCTATTTGTTCTCTGTTGTTTTTATGTGTGTGTATTCCTCAATTCTTTTATAACTTTCTTCTTTTATAATTTATTAATTTTTAGAGTATTATTTTTATTCCCGTCTCATTCCTCTTATTGTATTTTAATAAATTTTTTCTTGTTACCCTGGAGAGTATAATTAGCCTCTTAATGTGTAACAATATAATTTTAATTAAAACAATTTAGTTGAAGTAATATATAAAAACTCTGCTTCTGGATATATCCTCCCCCTTAATGTTTTTATTGTTACATCTTTAAGTGTGTTTATATTGACATGCATTTATAATTATTTTATGCATTTGCCTATTAAATCATATAGAAAAAAAGAGGAATTATCAACCAAAAATACAGTAATACTGGCTTTAATAATTAATTAATTAATGATGTAATAATTTAAATAATTATATTTCCTGACCTTTTTTTATTTCTTCATATGACTTCCATTTACTATCAAGTATCTTTTAATTTTAGCCTAAAGAATTCCTTTACCATTTCTTGTAGGGTAGATCTCCAGGTATGATCTTGCTCAGCTTTTATCTATCAGAAAATACCTTTATTTCTTTCTTAATTTTGAAGTTCATTTTCATCACATATAGAATTCTAGGTTAACTTCTTTTATCTTTCAGCACTTTAAATACATCATCCTACTGCCTGTGGCCTCCATGGTCTCTAATGAGAAATCATTTATTACTCATTGAGGATCCCTTGTGTATAAGTCACCTCTCTCACTACTTGAAGATTCTCTCTTTATCTTATATTTCAACAGTTTGATAATAATGTGTCTTGGTGTGGATCTCTTTGAGTTTTCCCTCTTTTGTTTTTTCTTTTCTGTCTGCCTTTATTTAGTTTTAAAATAGTTTTAGTTATAGATGGACACAATACCTTTATTTTTTTAAATTTATTAATTTTTAATTATACAATCAGAATCTATGTATATTGTTTAAAGAAAGAATGAGTAGAAACAATACAATGTAGATCTGATAAACTGTATATTATTTAATATATAAAACTACTCAATATATAAAAATTATATAAATTATTCTATATAAAGAAATTAAAAACAGTCTACAGAAGATGTAGTAATAGATTAAAAACATTACATAGAATTAATTACATTAGTTTTCTGTATTCAACAAAAGCATTTCCCTGATAAAATGGAAAGAAAATCAGAGAAGGAAAAGAGAAATAAAAAGAATGAATACAGTTAAACAAGTTTTTAAACATTGTTTTAAAATCAATAAGCTGACTTAATGTTTCATCTCTGATATGTTAAGTAATTAAAAGTCATCAATCTTGGGGCTGGGGTTATGGTGCAGTGGTAGCGTGCTCGCCTAGCATGCGGGAGGCACTGGATTCGATCCTCAGCACCACATAAAAATAAAATAAAGATATTGTGTCCACCTACAACTAAAAAATAAATATTTAAAAAAAAAAGTCATCTATCTTATCCTTATAGTAACAAAAATGTCTGAAAATCAAATTACATTTCTTGAACCCAACAATGTACTGCTAGAGCTGTCAACTGATATATATAATCTTAAAGAATGGCTAGAGACAGAATATGGGCTAATTGGAGATTAAGGAAACCTTGGGGTCCTATAGACTTAGGGAAACCCTCTCAGTTCCACAGTTTTCCTTCCAGATGCTCTACCAGTTTCCCACTAAAGATTCATGTCTGTGATAGGATTAGGTTGTGAATTAAAAATAAAGTCAATTAAGGACAAAATTTCAAAGAAAACTATTGGGAATATTGTAGTCAGAGATGGGAGTAAGGGTGCCAGTGGGGGTGGTACACATTGATGAAACACTTGTGAAAGTCGTAGTCCTCAAACATAGACCCACTTAAAGATTGGATAAGATTAGGAGAAACTCCTTTGTCCCATATCTGACCTGCACAACAACAAGGAGCTGGTATAATCACAATCAGCTGAAAGAATTGTAATATGCATATTCTTTCTCCATGAAGTAGTGTTTAAAGAAACTCAAACAGTGAGATTAAAAAAAAAGTACAGGATGAAAACTGAAAGCCTCTGGTACCTTTAGCTGCAAGCAAGCATTAAACGACAGACAAGTCCTCACCAGATAAAATAAATACTCCTATCAGTGGCCTATTTACCTCATTTTTAAATTATTCAATAAAACATGTCTGGCTTTCAACAAAAAATTACAAGACAGGCCAGAAGACATGCTAAAATGTAGTCTGAAGATAAAAATCAAACACTTGAATGCATATATGAATTGCCAAGTTAAAAAAAAAACCAAAAGTAATTATTATTAATATGTTAAATTCTCTAATGGGAAAAAGTATACAGCATGCAAAAACTTATAAACTATGTTAGGGAAAATGGAAACATTAAGAATCAAAACAAAATTCTAGAAATCAAACATGCTGAAATAGGAAGAATGTCTTCTGATGCCATCAATTAAATTATGGCCAAGGAAAGAAATCACGATCTTGATGATAAGTTAATTAAAAATTTTGCAGACAAAAATACAATGGAAATGAAAGCAACCCAAGAAATGGGACAATATTAAATAATAAAGCATGCACAATTAGAATGCAAAAAGAAGAAAGGAAAACAGAGCAGAAAAAATATTTGTAGTAAAACTATCTGAAAATTTTTCAAAAACTAAGATGAGATAAAAAGCACAGATTTTGAGAGAATATCAAATAGGATAAGTACCAAATATAAATAGGTGAATAAATAAAGTAATACCTGGTCATCTCATATGCAAATTACAGAAAACTAAAAACAAAGAAAAAAATTTGAAAGAAGAAAGAAATAATTGCCTTACTTATACAGCTATAGAGGAATAAGAATAAGAAATCCAGGGCTGGGATTGTAGCTCAGTGGTAGAGCGCTTGCCTTGCATGTGTGAGGTCCTGGGTTCGATCCTCAGCACTACATACAAAGCAATAAAATAAAGACATTGTGTCCATCTACAACTAAAAAAAAATATTAAAAAAATAAATAAAAATTTTTTAAAAAAGAATAAGAAATCCATTGGATAGCACAATAACCAATTTTTATCTTCAGCTGATGTTCCTAACACAGTCCCTTTCTCCATTGCAGGCATAGCCCTGAGTCAACATCCATGTGAATTCCACAATTTGAGTCTTTTTTAAATTCAATCTGCCAGTCTGTGTCTTTTAATTGATGAGTTTAGGCCATTCATGTTAAGAGTTATTATTGAAATATGGCTTGTATTCTCATTCATTTTAGCTTATTTTTGGCTTTTAACTTGACCTGGCTTCTCCTTTAATTGGCTTTTCCTTTAGTGTAGTTCCTCCCTTTGCCAATTTTCACTGCTGTTTTTAATTTCCTCCTCATGGAATATTTTGCCAAGAATGCTCTCTAGTGCACGTTTTCTTGCTGTAAATTCTTCTTTTGTATATCATGGAAGGTTTTTATTTCATCATCAAATCTGAAGCTTAATTTTGCTGGATATAAGTTTCTTGTTTGGTACCCATTTTCTTTCAGAGCTTGATATATCATGTTCCAGAATCTCCTGGCTTTGAGGGTCTGTATTGAGAAATATACTGAAATCTGAATTGGTTTTCCCTGTATGCAATCTGCTCCTTCTCTCTTGCAGCTTTTAAAATTCTATCCTTATTGTGTATGTTAGACATTTTCATTACAGTGTGCCTTGGTGTGGATCTGTTGTAGTTTTGTACATTTGGTATCCTGTAAACCTCTTATTTTCCAATTCATTTTCCATGTTTGGTAAATTTTCTGATATTATTTCATTGAAGAGATTGTGCATTCCTTTGGTTTATTCCTCTGCACCTTCCTCTATACCAATAATTCTTAGATTTGGTCTTTTCATGTTATCCCGTAGTTCCTGGGTATTCTCTTCATGGTTTCTTACCATCCCCATTGTGTGGTCAACTTTATTTTCAAGATTATGTATTTTGTCTTCATTGTCTGAGGTTCTGTCTTCCAAGTTCTCTAGTCTGTTGGTGATGCTTTCTATTGAATTTCTTATTTGGTTTACTTTTTCCTTCATTTCAAGGATTTCTGCTTGGTTCTTTTTCAAAGTCTCTATCTCTTTCTTGAAGTAATCTTTTGCTCCCTGTATTTGCTCTCTTATCTCTTTGTTGGAGTGATCAATGGTTGCTTGTATTTGCTCTCTAATCTCTGTTGGAGTGATCAATTGTTGTCTGTATTTTCTCTCTTATATTTTTCTGTGCTTCACAGATCATTTTAATTATGTACGTTCTGAATTCCTTTTGACATTTCATCTACTGTGCTGTCAGTGGATTCTATTGTTGTAGCATTTGTTTGGGTCATTTTCTTCCCTTGTGTTTTCATGTTGTTCATGTGTCTTCCTCTCTAGCAATGCTGATCTGAGGTATTACACTTTCTACCCTATAATCTTGTAGTGTCCTTGCAAGTTACTAATATTTCACCTCTGGTGTAACTGGGCCTGCAGGGACATTGGGGATGATCTTCCTGGTTCTGGCTGTTGACTCTAGATAGATGTAGGCAGGGACAGCCACCAGTTGGTAGATGGGGGGTAGATGGCGGGGCTCAGTGCGGAGACCTCCTCCTGGTCTCCTCCATGTGTCTGGTCGGGGTCATTCTTTGATCCACCTTCTCCACATGTGGGACTGGGGTCAGTGTCTCCGGGGTCAGTGTCTGGAGTTTTTCCTCTTGAATGTGTTGGTATATGTCTTTCATCAAATTTGGAAAGTTTTCTGGCCATTATTTCTTCTTCAAATATGCTTTTTGCCGCTTTCTTTCACTTCTGACCTTCTGGAATTTCCCTTATGTTTGTGTTTGTATGCTTGAGTTATCCCACAGTTGTTTGAGGTCTCTGTTTACTTATTGTCATCCTTTTTTCCTCCTTGCTTCTCAGTTTCAATTATTCTACCTTTAAGTTCACTCTGCTATTGAATCTCTCTAGGAAATGTTTTATTTCAGTAAGCAGCGTATAAGTCTGTCTTCACCTTCACTTCCTGTTGTGTGGGGCCAGCAGAAATTGCTTAGTGTCTTCTCACATGTTTTTGGAGCATGTGTCTAGCCCTAGTCATGCAAGTGGCCTTCTAGATATCCTGGGATACATAGGAGCTTCTTAAAACCCTAATCCTCACCAATATCTCCTTTCAATCTGTCTATTGCTTGCTCCAACTTTTATCTCTTGCTCCATGTAGCAGCAACTAATGCATTTTTATCTTTAAATGCTTCTGAAAAAAAATGCTACCCAGAAGCCACCTCAACCCCCAGGAAGCCTCAATGCAAGTAAAATAAAGGCAAACCCTTCAGCTACCCTTCAAGGAACCACCAGACATGTGAAAATATTACAGCACAGTTACTTGAGAATTTGGTCTGTATTGGTTCCTCTGTTAACCATATGCCTGCACTAGGAATGTAGGATGTCATCTTTATGGAAACCACCAAGGGGGCATGGTAGCAAGGTATGTTAAAATGCCACAGAACTGTCTTAAGGAGAGCAGTTTTTGAGCAGTTTTTTTTTCTTCATTAAGTGTCCCCCCACCCCCAGTTATTATAATTTGTATACTTCATAATTCTGAAAAAAGTTGATTTGGAATGTTTTTGCTAGGATATTTGTTGCTATTGTGGAGGGGTAGAGTTTGGAGTTCCCTACTGTACCATATCTGCACCCTCTTTAGGAATCTAATATTTCTATATTCTATGAGGTATATTTTTACATTTCAAGATTAATTTCATTTATATCTAACCTATAACCATAAAACTTTTTCAATTGGTAGCATTTAAAAATTAAAAAATCATTAACAGTATTTAAGTTTCTTTGATGTATCTATTTTTTACTGAAGAGTTAAGCAGTATACTAATGATTATATCTACTTTTATGCTTCCTAAATCATTTAGTGAAAAAAGTGTAGAATTCAAATGATGTCTTCATTACACTTCAAAAGTTGTCCCACCACTTGTCCTATTTCAATTTGCTTTGTATTTGAGCTGTGGCTTTCTTACAAAGATTGTTTTTTTCTGGAGTTTCTGATTGTCTTTTTTTTAAAAAAATTGAACAAATAAATTTGCTATCTGTACTATATTCTTAGTTTCTTTTTTTAATTTGTTCTTTTTAGATATACATAACAATAGAGTATATTTTGACATATTATACATACATGGACAAATATACATTAAATTTATTCTAATTAGGCTCTCATTCTTGCAGTTGTACATGATGTGGAATTTCACTGGTTGTGTAGTCATACATGAACTTAGTAAAGTTGTGTCTGATTCATTCTACTGTCTTTCCTATTCCTATTCCCCTTCCCTTTCATTCATTCCCCTTCATCCAATTCAATGAGTTTCTATTCCCCACCACCCCCTTATTGTCTGTTAGCATCCATCTATCAGAGAGAACATTTGACCTTTGGTTTTCTTATTTGGCTATTGAATATAACCTACGCTTCTTAAAGTCTACTATTTCTATGTCCTAATATAGACTTGTTATTTCCTATTGGATCATTCTTTACAGTTTATTATTTTATATCATATTATTAGAAACGTTTGACTTTTTTCTGGTATTGTTTTTTTCTCATATTCTCAAGTACTTCTGTTCTTTTGAACTATAAATGGTAGAATTACTCAGATTTTGATCCCTTTCTGGGCTTTCTTATTACTCTCTGATTTCCTCCTAAGTAATGTTATACATGCCTTTGACTTTAAATAACATTTATATGCTGAAAATACCAAAATGTATACCTTTCCTTTCTGTTTTAACTTTAGATTGTATATACAAAAAAGTTCTTTACTACATTAATATTCTAAAAATGTTCTCTCATTTTGTCTTCCTAAAGTTTTAAAATTTGGCCTTTCAAAAGTCTTTATTATGCCTGGAATTTATTTTTATGTTTGAAATTAAGATCTGATTTCCTACCACGACGACCATGGGAATAGCTAGTTACTCTAATGGTATTTATTAAGTATTCTCTTTTCCCACTCATCTGTAATGCCACTCTACCAGAGTGTTTTCTTGGCAGTGAGAGAGGTAGTTGGGAGTGGTCTTTTACAGATCTTCAATTAATGCCCCTGTGCCTCTCATCCTCCATCATATTTACTCTTCTTCCTTTTCAACAGTTCATTTAAACAGCTTGGCTGCCATCTTTGTTCTTATCTCCATTGCATATTCAAGGCCATCACTTTTTCCCCCTTTTTCATTACTTAGTAGTCTTTATGTTCCAGCTTCCATAAATTTGCTGAAATTTCCTGCTACCTCCCATTCTGTGTTTCTTGTTGTGAGTTTATGTCTTTTCAATTACTTTACCATTCTTTAGTAGGGTCTTCAACACATGTGCTCTATCAATCTGCTCTTTTATATGAAAGTGAAAAGTGAAGTTTTAAATGCTAGAAGTTGTAATACTACATTCTCCATAAGACTTTAAAAATATAATTAAAATTTATCTTTAGAGAATGATATGAGCCTTACTCTTTCTGAGAGTGGAAAGCTACTCCAGAGAGCCACAAAGTCTCTTCCTTAGTGTTTCAATTTGTTTTTAATACTGCATAAAGTTTTCCATTTTAAGTAATCATTTATAGTCTTTAGTATTTTGTAATGCCAAAAAAGTGGCTAATTCTTGTGTTATAGTGTCTGTGACCTTTGGTTTATGGGTGTGTAACTAAATGCCTGGAAACAAATGTCCATGAAATCATTATAGACACATAAGGGAAGAAATTCTTTAAAACTTTGCTATATCCCATTAATGATTTTACTGTTCACTATACTTGGGACAGCTCTACAGTGAAATGACAGATGGCAGGTTTCTTTTGCCTGGCAGAAATGAGAAAATACTGGTGTAATGTTTTCTTTGCTTACATTGGATGTGTGCAGTGAAACTGGCTTATTTTTGGTCATTTCCTGTCTATGAACACTGGTATTTTAGCCAACATTACTATAATAAAATATAATGCATAAAATGAATTTCCACACCTATGAATGTTGTAATAGAAATTCATAAAATAAGTTATTATAAGAATCAGCACCACTTATTCACTAGGAAAAGAATCTTCCGAAAGATTTTTAAGTATTTCTGTTTTAGCCTGTTATAAAAAGCCTAAAGTTTAAAAAAAACATAAACCTCTGAAATACTGTCTTTTTTTCCATCTAGATATTTATGAGAATGTTCTACATTTAGCCTGCCTTTCAGAACTCATTACTTTATTGTTTTAAGTTAAGCACCCTCTCTTTTTCCTTAGGGTCATCCACTTTTGAGAAGGAATATGGTATTTTTCTAATTCATTCTTATACAAAGATCAAATCAAACAGATGAACATTTGGACTGGAAATTAACCACTACAAATTTGAAGATAATTTCTATTTGATGTCACCTTGTCTGCTGTATTTTACGTACAAGGAAACTGAAGCTCAATGAAATTGAAAAGCCTAACCCTCAAATCATCTATTTATTAATGGCAGATCTAAAATTTGAATTAAGGCCTGATTTTCTTGCCAATGCCATTTTTACTACACTATGTATTTTTTTTCTGTTATAGTCCTGTAAGGACTAGTTGACACAATTGCACTGGTCTTCTTACAGTACAGTAGTGTCAACTAGCTTCTCTCTGCTATAATAGACACACAGTTGATCAATTTATCTATCTGAAGTGGATCCTTGAAAGTCCACTTCATCTTATTTCCTTCATCTGTGTATCCCGAGCACCAGTACTTATGTCCATGCATGGTGCTTTGTGAAAGTGCTTAAAAACATACATTGAAGCCGGGCGCGGTGGCTCAAGCCTGTAATCCCAGCACTTAGGGAGGCTGAGACAGGAGAATCGCGAGTTCAAAGCCAGCCTCAGCAATGGCGAGGCGCTAAGCAACTCAGTGAGACCCTGTCTCTACATAAAACACAAAGTAGGGCTGGGGATGTGGCTCAGTGATCGAGTGCCCCTGAGTTCAATCCCCAGTACCAAAAAAAAAAAAAAATACATTGAAAGGTCTTATTAATTTTTTATTTAAAAACCTTTTTCTGTTCCTCAGCCCTACAAGACAAAATCAGACTTTTCAACTTCATCTGCAGCTACTACTCTCCTGTATATTTCAGCATTCCAGTCCTATATTTCAGTGTTCCAGCCATACTTAAATTGTGCTTACATGAATATATTACATATAAACAGACTTCTGAGTCTTTCTTCATTATGCCCTTCTCTTCCTACTCCTGATAAAATTCCATTATTCATCACTCAAGAATCAGTTCAAATGCAACTTCCTTTTGAAACCTGATTTCTTCCCAGTAGAAGAATTAGTCGTTCCTTACTGTATTCCCATAGTATATGGTTTAAATATTCATTATATGACAATAAGCACATTATATTACACATAATGTATGTATTTCTCTTCCTTTTCATCCCCCATCCAGAATGGGAGCTCCTTGAGAGCAAATATATCTTGATTTATTTTTATATTTCCAGGTCCTAGCACAATATGTGACACATAATAAGCTCTCCACAAAAACCTATTGGTTTAATGAAATGTTGAGGTCATTTCAATTTAGAAATTATGTTTCCTGTGTTAATTGGGTTGATTGCAAACAGGATTAGGGAATTTATATTTCTGGAACCATGGCCCAATAAAAGTGAACAGTAAGTTTGATATATCCAAAAACTTGCACATGATCTCTATACTTATTGCCTTTATCAATAGAGATAATTTAGTGACCTATGCCAGAATTCTCAGTATAGTGCCTTGTTTATAGTGGGCTTTTTCAGATGTTCAGTGAATTAATGAGTGAACAAATGAATTAATATGTAGATATCTATAACTAAAAAGATACCTACTGTACATACAAGGAAAACTGGATAGACCATGTCCAACATACAAACATTGTTTAACAAACTAAGTTTCTTTGTTTTTGTTGTTGTTTCTGTACTGGGGATTAAACCCAACATGCTAGATATGTGCTGTAGTACCTCTGAGCTACATCCCCGACTCTTTAAGTTTTTTCTAGGGAAATCAGGACATACCTCTCAAGAGGAGCAAATTTATTAATATTGGCCAGGGTTTGAGGCTAAACTCAAAGGCCTCACACAGAAAATAACTGGAATGGGTTAACAGGCACTACATTTCCTATTGAAAAGGATAAGTCAGCCTGTTAGCCCAGAAAACTCATATTTGTTTTTGCCAAAAATCCATGTGAGATCTATATAAGTTGGAGATAACTTTCTTCTGCTTTTGTAACCATATTACTATTTTGATGATTGTAGACAATTTTATTTCACATATTTCTCAACAGTTTATTTGACCAAAGTTTACACAAAATGACTGATCCCTTTCTTTCTCTCTTCTCTTTTCTTTCTTTCTTTCTTTCTTTCTTTCTTTCTTTCTTTCTTTCTTTCTTCTTAGTTTCTTTCTTCTAATTAGGTATACATGGCAGCCAAATGCATTTTGATTTATTGTATACAAATGGAGTACAACTTTTCATTTCTCTGGTTGTACATGATGTAGAGTTGTACCATATGTGTAGTCATACATGTACATAGGTCAATATGTCCATGTCATTCCACCATCTTTCCTGCCCCCATGTCTCCTCCCCCTCCTCTCCCTCCCCTTTGCCCAATCACATTCCTCCATTCTTCCCATGTGTCCCCCCCCCATTATGGATCAGCATCCACTTATCATAGAGAACATTCAGCCTTTGGTTTTTTGAGATTGGCTTACTTCACTTAGCATGATATTCTCCAACTCCATCCATTTACCTACAAATGTCATAATTTTATTTTCTTAATGTTAAGTAATATTCCATTGTGTATATATACTACAGTTTCTTTATCTATTCATCTATTGAAGGACATTCAGGTTGGTTCCAAGTTTAGCTATTGTGAATTGAGTTGCTATAAACATTGATGTGGCTGTGTCACTGTAGTATGCTGTTTTCAAGTCCTTTGGATGTAGACCAAGGAGTGGGATAGCTGAGTCAAATGGTGGTTCCATTCCAAGTTTTCTAAGGAATCTCCATATTGCTTTCCAGATTGGTTGCACCAATTTGTAGTCCAACCACCCATGTATGAGTGTGTCTTTTCCCCTACATCCTCACCAACACTTACTGTTGTTTGTATACTTGATAACTGCCATTCTGACTGGCATGAGGTGAAATCTTAGAGTAGTTTTAATTTGCATTTCTCTAATTACTAGAGATGTTAAACAATTTTTCATATATTTGTTGACTGATTGTATATCTTCTAATGAGAAGTGTCTGTTCAACTCCTTAGCCTATTTTTTGATTGAGTTGTTTGTTTCTTTGGTGTTAAGTTTTTTGAGTTCTTTATATATCCTGGAGATTAGTGCTCTATCTGATGTGCATGTGGCAAAAATTTGTTCTCAGAATGTAGGCTCTATTCATTTCATTGATTGTTTCTTTTGCTGAGAAGAAGCTTTTTAGTTTGAATCCATCCCATTCATTGATTCTTGATTTTATTTCTTGTGCTTTAGGAGTCTTGTTAAGGAAGTTGGGGCCTAATCTGACATGATGAAAGTTGGGGCCTACTTTTTCCTCTGTTAGGTGCAGAGTCTCTGGTCTGATTCCCAGGTCCTTAATCCAGTTTGAGTTGAATTTTGTGCATGCTGAGAGATAGGGGTTTAGTTTCATTTTGCTGCATATGGATTTCCAGTTTTCCTAGCACCATTTGTTGAAGAGGCTGTCTTTTCTCCAGTGTATGTTTTTGGCACCTTTGTCTAGTGTGAGCTAGCTATATTTATGTGGGTTTGTCTCTTTGTCTTCTATTCTGTACCCAAGGCCAACATCATTCTAAATGGAGAAAAATTGGAAGCATTACCTCTAAAAACTGGAACAAGATGCCCTCTTTCACCACCTCTATTCAACATAGTCTTTGAAGGATACAAATAGGAAAAGAAGAACTCAAACTATCATTATTTGCTGACGACATGATTCTACACCAAGAGGATCCAAAAAACTCCACCACAAAAATTCTAGAATTCATAAATGCATTCAGCAAAGTAGCAGGATATAAAATCAATACTCATAAATCAAATATATATCAGTGATGAATCCTCTGAAAGAGAAACCAGGAAAACTGCCCCATTTATAATAGCCTTAAAAAAAATAAAATACTTGGGAATCAATTTAACAAAAGAGATGAAAGACCTCTACAATGAAAACTACAAGATACTAAAGAAAGAAATTGAAGAAGACCTTAGAAGATAACATCTCCCATGCTCTTGGATAGGCAGAATTAATATTGTCAAAATGGCCATACTACCCAAAGTGCTATACAGATTCAATGCAATTCCAATTAAAATCCCAATGTTATTTCTTAGAGAAACAGAAAATGTAATTATGAAATTCATTTGGAAAAGTAAGAGATCCAGAATAGCCAAAGCAATCCTTAGCAAGAAGAGTGAAAAGGAGGTATCACAATACCAGACCTTAAACAATAATGAAAAGCTATAGTAACAAAAATGGCATGGTATTGGCACCAAAATAACTAATCCCTTTCTAATAATAGACTTTCTATTTTGGAGTCTTTTTCTTAAATTTTTACTCATATAAAAAAAGAAAATCAGGACATTTTCAAATATCTAATACAGGACATTGCTTCCCAAAGGATTTATTCATGTTTTTGATATATAACTCTAGTGCCTCATCATTTTCTCATGAAAATTAAATTTCTTTTGCTGATTAAGCATCTTTTGCTATAGCCATAAGGCATCCCTATGTCAATTAGCTTTTTCTCCCCCTTCACCTTCTTTATTATATGTCTTTGCCAAACCTGAGACAACCTTCTTGCTAATAATACCCTTATTCTGTGCTTGTATCATTGATTCTGCCCCATTTGTGAAACCACAGCTATGGTAGGAACATCCTTCTTAAAATTCAATAGATCCTCTAAAGTTTCTCTAACTGTATTCATTCATTAAAGAAATATGTATCAAGCAAAGTATGTGCTAGAAACTATGGTAGATGTTGGCTCCACTATAGTAAATGTGGCAAATTTCAAGCCTTCAAGGATCACAATATTTAGTAAGAGAAGCAAACAAGTCTACAGGTAATTACAGTGCGATACAGTCAGTGCTATAGTAGAAGTATGCACTCTTTATCAAGTCTTCTTTATTTTACTGGCAGTGAAATGCTCAAACTGCCATCCTTTGTCTTATTTCAGTAATGCTTATATGCTCTACCTAGCTCTGTGTATTACCTAACGTACAATAAATAAAACTAATCCTTATCTTATTTTTGTGCTATCAGCATTTTCCTTTCTAAGACTATCATCTAAGACTGTTCATATACTACTACTGCTCATTGAATGTTTGAATAGTGTCTCTCTTCTGCCCTAAGTCTGGTAGAAATTAAGCCTTTTCATATTTTCTTGGTTGCATATTCACTTAGAATATACTGACATTACTACCTTGATTGTTATTCAGTAAACAAATATGTAAAATGTTACATGGTACTGTCAGAATAAGTATGATAAACCAATAGAGTAGTAATGGTTTGTCAATCTTATCTCCCAGCATCAGCATTATAAAAATGTTGAAGATCTCTAATAATTAATTGATATACTACAAATTGTGTAAAGCCCATTACTAAGCTTCAGAGCCCCCAAAGTTAAAAAAATATATGGTCTTTGGCTTCAATGAATTCACTCTGTAAGAAGAGGCAAAAATGTAAACATGTATACAGTGTGAGAACTGACATATTGGAAGTGTGTACAAAAGTGCATAGCAGCACTAAGGAAAACAACACACAGGCTAATAAATAGTGCCTGAAAGCAAAAATACCAGAATGAAAACACATAAAACAAAAACCAAGCAGTAAGCCAGGCAAAACAGTGCCCGCCTGTAATCCAAGCAGCTCCTGAGGCTGAGGCAGGAGGATAATGAGTTCAAAGCCAGCCTTAGCAAAAGCAAAGTACTAAGGAACTCAGTGAGATCCTATCTCTAAATAAAATACAAAATAGAGCTGGGGATGTGGCTCAGGGGTTGAGTGCCCCTAAGTTCAATCCCTGGTACCCCCCACCCAAAAAAAAAACCAAGTAGTGTTTAAATTTTGAGGTTGAGTAAATACTTATGTCTCTATTCACAAAACTTTGAGTTGGATCAAGATATTTTATTTATTCTCTAGCTATTACCATTTAGGTAGCCTTTTATAGATAAGGTGGCTTCTATTTTGGAAATATTAATAATTACCATGTTCAGTAAAGTATGTGAAGAGATTTTGTGAATATATAATATAAATAATGGACTGTTTTTATTATTTTTTATTTCAAACTGTGGAGGAAGTCTTCAATAATGTTAACAATTATACTTTGTATGCACTTGCAAAATTTCAAAAAACATTGAGGAATTAAAAAATAGAAAGTCAAAGATACTACTTAATCTAGCATCTAAGAAGTAAACTAAAAGCTATTATGTTTTCTAACATGTTTGTATATTATGTGATTCTTACTATAAAAATATTGTTTTATAAAATACATTTTTTTCTAGCTTGATGGCTTTGTAGATTGGAAAAACCTGTTTGTACTGACATGAAAAAAGTTCTGTGACATATTAAAGATATATTAAATGGACTAGGTATGATGGTACAGGCCTGTAATCCTAGCTGTGTAGGAGGCTGAGGCAGGAGGATCATCAAATTTAAGGCCAACCTGGACAATTTAGCAAGCTCTTTTCTCAAAATAAAAAAATAAAAAGACTGTTGATGTAACTCATTAGTAGAGTGCCCTGGATTCAATCCTTACCATTACATGCATACACACACAAAGGTATAATAAATGATAATCTTTCATTAATATGTAATTTGGGTTTGTTCATAATATTCCTATTTTAATTAAAATACATGATTAGAATAATATAAATCTTCCACATAGTCTATTGAAAATTAATTACAGAATTGAAAAAAACGAATATAGTATCAAAAGGAGCTTTTCCAATGTGTCTTTATATTCTTTTATTTAGTTTGCATGATAAGACTTTCACTTAAAATTATGCTTTGGTTTTTCCAGGTCTCTAGACGCAGGACTCAACAATGCTTTATTAGGTTTATCTGTCACAGACACACACCTTGTTGAAGTGGATGGGGATACACTTTCCTTGTATGGCTCAGGAGCACTAGAATCTCTGGATCGGAATTGGAGTGTTCAAACAGCAGGAATGGTCACAACAGTCTCCTTCACATTCATAGAATTTGATGAAATTGTTCAAGTGCTCCCCAAATTGAAGATTAAGTTTCCTAATTCTCTGGTAAACATTTCCTTTTAGTAGTGTCTTTGAATTATTCTTAATCTGACTTGTATGTTCAAGCCAAAAGTCCATTTTAACTTTTATTTATGCAAGAAGGAAGACTAAACTTTTGTGTTTATTTTCTGGTGTGGGTATTTAAATTAGTAGTCATAAATGATCTTGTAGTTTTGTTTTAATATTAGAAATTTCATCTCTGAAAATGAGCCTTTATGTAGTATGAAATACGAACAATTTTATTCAAATTATGTTTCCATTTTATAAAGCATTCGATAGAACCACATAGCCCTATTATGTATTCAGATATTGTACCTGGCATTGATGAGACAATACTAGGTATGTATTATGTAATTTATACAGTAATTTATTATATAATATTTACAGTAGTGCCATAACAACATTGAAAACCATTTTAGTAGCATATATTAAAGTTGCTTTGAGAAATTAGCCTCCCCAATTATGGTGGTGTTATAATATTTATTATTTAGCATTTTCAGAAACACTAATTTTTATGATGAGTCCCCTCTGGAGTTTTTATGATTGTTGTTTTTCTCTGTTAAGCTGAGTTATTTTCCTCACTTGCCCTTCTGTACTTTTTCTCCTGTACTTCCTCCTCCTTAAATAAGATAGATAGAGTTGCAGACAGTATGTTAGAAAAGAGCCTCCCAATTCACAAAATACTTGCATTAATATTTCAGTTGTAGGGAATTGATTTTTCTGTAACCAACTTAACCAGCATACATAGTATTTGGCAAGATACAATAGTGACTAAAACTAGTTCTTAGAAGTTTTGTAAGCCTTATATTTATAAAGTTCTAAAATTTTTCTTTCGTTTGTTTAATTTCAATATAAAATATGTGGAATCATTGTTATGTCTGAAAGAGTCCAAATTATTTCATGTTTATATAACCATTAAGAATCCTAGTTTGTTAATAAGTGAGGATATCCTTTGAAGAAGGAATCATCCAGAATTAAATATTGGATGGATTCCATCAATGATGCAATAGCAGGATTAAAGTTATGTATTCCAGTTGATTTAATGTAATCGAAGACATGTTTGCTAAATCTAAAGCTTGTAGATTTACTTGGGTAATGATCAGTGAACCTTTAATGTTAATATTTTAAGATGTTTAAACTCAATGTTCAGATTATTTTTGTGTATGTTTTATCATTGCAGCACCTTAAATTCAAGGAAACAAATCTTATAATGCTGCAGCAATTTAATGCACTAGCACAACTTCGTCGTATTGACCAGTTGACAATTGATCCTCAAGGAAATCCAGTTGTCAATTTTACACTCTGGAAATACTATGTACTATTTAGACTGAGCCATTTTAGTATGCAGAAAATAAATGGAACAGAGGTAAGCAAAGGACTATGTGAACTGCAGAATTAAAATATTCCCTTTTGGGCTGGGGTTGTGGCTCAGTGGCAGAGTGCTTGCCTCGCACATGTGAGGTACTAGGTTCGATCCTCAGCACCACATAAAAATAAACAAACAAAATAAAGATATAAAAAATATTCCCTTTGGGGGAAAATATTGATTAAAAATGGTTGGGGCTGAGGTTGTGATTCAGTGGCAGAGTGCTTGCCTCACCCTTGTGAGGCACTGGGTTCAATCCTCAGTACCACATAAAAATAAATAAAGACACTAAAAAAAATGGTTAAGAATCTAGTTCATCATGATAGAACTTTTGACAAATATTGTTTTTTTAATCTTGATATTTAAAATGTCAGAATTCTAAAAATCTACCCCCAAATTCTAAAGCACTAGACAAATTTTTAAAATAAAATAGTAATAAGTTCATGGTGAATACTAATGAGCACTTTTACACTAGTTAGTAAATACTCAGAGAGATAAAAAGTTGGTAGGAGTGACAGTTTTTTTTGTTTGCTTGTTTTTTATGTTTTGTTTTGGTACCAGAGATTGAGCCCAGGGCACTTAACCACTGAGCCACATCCCTAGCCCTCTCTCTCTCTATTTATATATGTGTGTATATGTAAGTGTACATATATTGGTTAGAGATTGAGTCTCACTGAGTTGCTTAGAGCCTTGCTAAGGAGTGACAGTTTTAAACAAGAAAAAAAGTAAGTCTTCAATAGGTAATGTGATCTTTGTATTTTTTAAAGTGCTTTGCACACTGCCTGGCACGCAAGAAGGAATGAGGAAATTGAACTTAAATGTCAGTTAATAAGATAGAGGAAGGGAAGAATAAAATGGAGAGAGAGAATATGAATGTGAGAGAGGAGAAAATAAAGTATAAGTAAACATCTGGACTGCTTTGTTAATAGTTGGTAACAGCTACCTATATTATGACTCTATTGGATAAGTCAGACCTGAATCTGAATAACTGCAAAATTATTAATAAAAAATTATTTTTGATTGATTCTGCTATCACAGGATAATCTCCCAGCTACTCAATGGCCATATTCTCTTTAGCTATTAATTTGGAAGAAAAAAGAAACTATCCCTCTACCTCTACTGAGTTTAAATAATCATCCAAAAGAACAAAGAGCCTTTCATGTGTTGATAGTCTTATTATAATACCTCTCAAAATTCAGAAAACCTCTTTCCTATAAAATGAACTGTAGTCAACCTTGCTGGCACAGTGACTATATTTCCCTACAACTGGTAGACTACAGCTGTGTCCAGCCTAGACTCCAAAAGTCTAGCATACTATTAGAAGAATGGAGATCTCTGGGCTTATGTAAAAGCAGCCATATGAAATCTACATCAGTTGTGGTAGTTCCATGACCATATTATCAACCATCCATAAAAGGTATCAGGCAAATCTGGAACCTTCACATGACTGTTAATTTCTCCAGCTAGCTCTCAAGAGATTTGGTTCAGTCTTTTATATGTTTCTGGACCCTTCAGTACTTCCCGAGAGATTGTGAGTTCATGGTAGGCCCTGCTAAATAGTCCCAAAGGTTTCAGAAATTAGTCTGAACTGAAAATAGAATGGTTGTTTTAGCTATTGATAAGTGATTCTCCCTCGTTAATGGCCAAACTGTTACCCCAATTAACCCTAAATTGGTATTTACCCAGATAATGGATCATTACTAGAGGAATAAACATTCTTATGGATCTTTTAAATAGGAAATGAAAATATAATTATATGAAGTAGAGAAGAATTTCTAGAATGGATTTTGTAATCCCAGTGGCTCAGGAGGCTGAGGCAGGAGGATTGCAATTTCAAAGCCAATCTCTGCAATTTTAGTGAGACTCTAAGCAATTTAGCAAGACCCTGTCTCAAAACCAAAAAATTAAAAAGGGGGCTGGGGATATGGCTCAGTGGTTAAGCTACTCAGGGTTCAATCCCTGTACCAAAAAAATGCATAATATATATGCCTGATAATATAATTATTGATATTATATAATAATATATACAACATTTCTACATCTCTTGTATAAGAGAGAATGATATTGCTTGAAGTAGAATTAAATTATGAGCATCAGGAAGAAAAGATGGAGTAGTGGCCTACGTTGGCCACTAGGTGACTATATTGGACCAGGTAATTTAGTTGTCAGCTAAAGAAAGAATTTGAGGGGCTAAGTAAGAAAGTCATTCTGCACTGATTTATGTGTATATGAATCATGGGTTTATTTTTTAGAAGATGCCTGTGTAGTATTGGCTTAACAGCTAGCTAATGTTAGGACTACATTTTTTAAAAATTCAAAATTTAACTACACCAGGGTTTCTTAATCTAAGTTTCATTGACATTTCAGGCCAGATAATTCTTTATTGTAGTGACTGTCCTGTGTATTATAAAATGTTTAGCAACAACCCTGGTCACTACACTCTGTAGCACCCCTCCAGCAGTTCTGATAATGCCAAATGTTCCTTATGGAGCAAAATGCCACTGATGGAGACTCATGAATTATACAGTGCAGACAAATTGACACTATTTAAAATACAAGCAACCCTCTTTTATATTAAATAAAATAATAAAAATTAACCAAAGTTCTGCTTTCAGCTTTTAGTACTATCTTGGTTGACCCAGGAGTAAACCCTCCCAGGATCTACTTGTGATAAGTTATTCTTTGTGGGTAGAAAGGCTGATGTAAATGTAAAATGAACAGCAGCATCCTTGTTCATCCTGTGAGAATTCCATCTCTCAAGGAAGGAACCAAATTATCCTTATAGGAGCAAGCTATGAACAACACCATGGCTTCCCCTTGACACATTATTAAAATAAATCTCTCCCACTGACGTATGGGACTTTTCCCATTAAATCATTCTAATTTAGGAAACTGTAGGATTTCTGGGGGGAAAATTCATTAAAAATGTAAGACACACCTTCTAAGTCAGAGCTAAGTTATCACCCTCCAACTTCCATGAGCCACATTTGTACATCTTCACTTTAATTAGGTTTAAAGAAGAAAGAAAAATATTATTAAAAACTCTTCTCCCTATAGTCCTGGGGAATGTGCTTTCCTGGGCTGAAAGAAAATATTTAATCTAAATATTTCTTTGGAACTATATTGTATCCAACTAAGAAACAATGTCATTTTGGACACCTCTCTGTTTTTCTCTTCAGGTGACACAGAATGACATGATAATGGCTGAAAGGCTCTTCGGAATTCTAGCGCATGTAGCATCTTCTGAGTTACCACAATACCGTATGATTTCAATTCTGGGTGATGCCAGGTAAACTTTCATTTTTATTATTGCACTAGAAAAAGAAATAAATTCCACATACCTCTTATGCATCATACAAACATGTATCCTAGACTTATTTTGTGGCTGGCCTCATTCAAAGTATGGGGGACATAGGACAAATAATACAAAGTCCTTTTTCTTGTGTCTAATAAGTTAAAAATACACAACAAAATACAATCTTTCAGCATAGAAGAGACTAACCACATTTTGGAACAACATTGGCAAAAGTTTCATAAAACAGGTAACCTTTTATCTAGTTCCTAAGAAATAATTGGGAGTTTTCAAGGTATGGCATATAAGGTAAAGAAATCCATAAAAGTATAAGGAATTGTAAATAATTCAATATAGTTGGAGCATGGAATGATTATGCATAAGTGATAAGATATGAAGCTAGAAAAATTGTGATCTGAGAACCTTGCAATCCATACAAAATAAAAATGAAAAGTTATTCTTTGTAATTAAGCACAACAATCATATGTTTAGGTTTATGTTCTAGAAAGGCTACCATATGAGCAGAGGTTGAAGGAATGGAAAACAATCCAGAGGCTGGCTTATAGTTTAGCTGAGAGATTATGAAGATCTAAACTAAGGAAGTGAGAATGGAGAAGAGGATGATGTGAAAAGCCTTCAGAAGGTTTACCTGCTGCAGAATACTGACATACAGGACATAGCATGGTTGGAAGGAGAATAGTCAAGGATGATGTATCATCCATAGCTCAGTTATAGACAATAAAAGTCACTCTGGCTAGCATACACAGGAAACAGTCAATACATAGGAATTAGATATCTACAAAATCTTCAGAAGAGTTGAGGAAGCATCTCTAGATTGAGCCTCTGGAGATGACTGCCAGTATGATACCGTAAAAGCAGCCCACCAAGGAAGCTGTCACCTTTGCTGTAATCATGGATAATAGGAGATCATTGTCCCAGCATCATACCACTTTCACTCACTGTATTGGGGATTGGAAAATTCCTTTTCCCCTCCCCAAAACTAGGCTCCAGAGCCATGTTGCCCTGCTATAATTTATATCAACAAATGAATACCTTGTATGTTACTCCAGCTTCTCCATGTAGCCCAGTTCTGAATTCAAATCTAACTCAAGTATATCTGATTGATCTGTTTGTTCCATCTAGAACTCCCATAGAACCATTCTGGAGAAAAAGAAAAAAACTAAGAAAGTCATTGAATTTAAGAAATGATAATGTAGAAAGAAATCAGTAAAAATTATACTTATCTAAATACTACAGTGCATAGTATTTTAAATATTTAATAACCTGAAAATAAAAATCCCTCCAAATCCTGAAAGATCCTAAATTTGCTGAGCTTTTTTCCTGTTTAGGAGAGATAATAAGTACTAAATAACAACAAAAATTGATGGAGGGGAGGTTTTCAAGATGGCAGAGTAGAGAATGTCCCTTTCCTGGCCACTCTGTGGCATGAAACCAAGAAAGCAGACAGGCAGCTTCTCAGCAAGGTGCATGAACAAAAAAGGTTATGAGGGTTGGGAAGGTTTACTGGAATTTAATAGTAGACACTCAAAGCAGATCAGGGACTCAGGATACAGGATATAATAAAATAAGGAAGAAATCCCTAGTGCCACAGCTGCTGCGGCACACACAGGCACCAGCCAGAGCAGTCCCTCCATGAGTAAAGTGGAGGGATAAAAGGGAATTAAAGGAACCCAAAATTTTAGGAAGACTGAGGCATATCTGAGTACAAAGAGTTTAGAGATCAACGACACTGCCTGTCTAAACTGCCTTGTATGGGAAAGAAACTGCATGTCCCCCGCTACATGTGGAGGACAAAGGAAGGAACCATTTTGCAGTCATGGTGGGGACCAGGAGCTGGGGTAGCCAGTTCCTGGCAAACCAGAGTTGACCTGAAGTACAGGCCTGGCAACCCCACAATGCACGACATAAAGTGTTCCTAAGTGACCAGGAGAAAATCAAACGTTGAGAGAGGTTTACACAGGGGACAACTGGTCATAGAAACCCACCCAGCTCTCTCCCTTCCCTTCCAGTGTGGCTGCTTGTAAGATGCGGGGAGAGACGTAACCTGGTCGGGGTTTTGAAAAGGCAAGAGTGGGAGAGATTGAGTTTGCAGACTGAACCCTAGACCCAGAAACATGGGATCCATAGGTGACAGAGTGGACTAAGAATTGTGTCCTCTATCACACAGGTGGAACCCAGAGGAGATACCTGGGGTGCAGTCTTCCAGCATGGACTGGCAACTGCTAGGCCCTGGAGGTACTCTGATTTAAAATCTCCAGACCAATTGGCACTCAGTGAAGGGCCTGGAACATGCTTAAGTCTAAACCCCATCTCTAAGAGTTCCACTTACGGGATTAGCTCTCTCACTCTAGCAATCCCACCCTGAGGTTGGGGCAAGCATCATACCCCAGATGACCCCACCTAACACTACTGAGAAGGGAAGTTGAGAATGTCTTGAACTCCAATGGAAATAATTCTTTAACTTTTCATTAAGATTCTTTTTCTTTTTTCTTTTCTCTGTTTAATTGTGACCTTAATGATTCATGGACATATTTATTTATTTATTTTTATTTCTAGCATATTAAAGCCAGTTACTTTTCATGGATCAGTTTTTTGAGGACTAAGATGTTTGATTAGTATATTTCAGTTTTGTTTTGTCTTTTATTTTTATTTTTAAAATATTTATATTTTTCTCCCGCTTATCTGTTTCTCTTGATTCCCTTTCTCTTTTCTTCTACTAACAGCCAATCTCTACTTTTCTCTCTTTACTCTTCCTTTAATTTTTTATTTCTATCTTCTCTCCTCCTTATTCTTAATTATCACATCCTACATCATTTCTATTCTCTTCCTAACCACCATTCAAAATTGTAAGCCCTTTTGCAAACTTACTGCTTTTATTGTAGGCAATAACAAAGCATATCATTTCTGTTTGTTATGACAACATTATAGATGTCATAGCAGAAACAATTTGGCTTAATGTTGTATATTGTTTGCATTGGTGGTTGTTATTATTTGTCTCCCCCTAAAAGGTGAGGAAATGGAAACCTTCAAGGACACTATAAGTCTACACTACTCCCTCAGATCCACACTGTTACATGGGTAGACACACAAACAAGAAAAAAGCCAGGAAAAAAATGGCCCCAAACAAACCAAGATAATTCAATAATAGACTCCATTGGAGCACAGAAGAAATGTCAGATAAGTAGCTTAGAATGTACATAGTTAAAGTAATCTGTGAGGTAAAGTATGTAAGGAGTGAAATCAGAGAAAATACAGGAAGTGAAAGATCACTTCAGTAAAGAAATACAGATTCTAAAAAAATCAAGCAGAAATCTTTGAAATGAAGGAATCAGTAAACCAAATTAAAAATTCAATGGAAAGCATCACCAACAGTCTAGACCACTTGGAAGACAGAGTTTCAGGCATTGAGAAGAAAATATAAGATTCTGAAAATAAAGTTGACAATGGAGAAAATGTTAAGAGACCACAAACAGAACTTCAAAGAAATATGGAATAGCCTGAAATGACCAAATTTAAGATTTATTAGGATAGATGAAACAAATGAAAGGAATGCACCTTCTTTTCAATGAAATAATATCAGAAAATTTATAAAACTTAAAGAATAAAATGGAAAATCACATACAGGAGGTTTACAGGACCCCAAAGATACAAAATTATGACAGATCCACACCAAGGCACATTGTTATATAAATGCCTAACACACAGAATAAGGATAGAATTTTAAAGGCTGCCAGATAAAAATGACAGGTCACATTTAAGGGAAAAATCAATATAGATCTCAAAAGATTTCTCAACTTCAACCCCAAAATCTGGGAGGTCTTGGAATAGTATATACCAAGCTCTGAAAGAAAATGCATGCCAACCAAGAATACTATGCCCAGCAAAATTAAGCCTGAGGATTGATGATGAAGTAAAAAAAATGATAAATGAAAGTTAAAAGAATTCACAACTACAATATCTGCACTACAAAACATATGCAAGACAATATGTCATAAAGAAGAAATGAAAAATAAATGTGAAAACTGGCAAAGGAAGTATATAGAAGAATATTCAATCAAAGAACAAATTAATTCAAATTAAAAACTAGAAATAAATCAAAATGACAAGAAGTAAAAGTCATCTTTCAATAATAACATTGAATATAAATGGCCTAAACTCATCAATCAAAAAACAGACTGGCAGATTGGATTAAAAAACAAGACCCAACAATGTGCTGTCTCCAAGAGACCCACCTCATACATAGGCAAAGACATCCACAAACTGAAGGTAAAAGGGTGGGAAAAAAACATCATTCACATGAATCTCGTGAATAAGCAGGGGGTCTCTATCCTTATATCAGATAAAGTGGACTTCAAGCCAAAATTAGTCAGAAGGGACAAAGAAGGACATTTCATACTGCCTAAAGGAATTATACATCAACAAAACATAACAATCATAAATATTTATGCTCCAAACAATGGAGCATCTCTGACATCAAACAAACCCTTCTCAACTTCAAGTATCAAATAGACCACAACACAATAATACTGGGTGACTTTAACATACCTTTCTCACCATTGGATAGGTCCTCCAAGCCAAAATGAAATAAAGAAGCTATACAACTAAAAAGAAATTAATGATTTAGGATTAAAAAACATATATAGAATATTTTATCCATCAGTGACTGACTACACTTTCTTCCCAACAGCACAAGGATCCCTCTCTTGGAATCCCACAAGGATTCCAACTCATTCTAAATTAGACCATATGTTAGGACACAGAGCAAATCTTAGCAAATACAAAAATAGAGATAATACTTTGCATTCTATCATATCATAATGGAATGAAATTATAAATCAATGATAAAATAAAAAATAGATGCTACTCTAACGTCTGGAGACTAAGTAATATGCTACTGAATGACCAATGGATAGCAGAAATCGGGATTTAAATTAAAAAATAATACTTAGAGGTAAATGAGAATAGTGATAAAACATCAAAATCTCTGATGCATTATGAAGGCAGTTCTAAGAGGAAAGTTCATTGCATTAAGCTCATTTGTTAAAAGGATAGAAAATCATCAGATAAAAAAACATTACATTTCAAAGCCCTAGAAAAAGAAGAACAAATCAACACCAAAAGCAGTTTAAGACAGGAAATAATTAAAATCAGAGCTAAAATCAATGAAATTGAAACAAAAAATCCAAAAGATCAATGAAACAAAAAGTTGGTTCTTTGAAAAAATAAATAAAATTGATAAACCCTTAGCCAAGCTAAGAGAAGGAGAGAGTAAACTCAAATTACTAAAATTTGTGATGAAAAAGGAAATATCACAATGGGCACTAATAAAATACAGATGATAATCAGAAAGTATTTTGCAAATTAATATTCTAATAAATTAGAAAATAGTGAAGACATTGACAGTTTTCTAGAGACATATGACCTACACAAATTGAATCAGGAGGACATGGAAAATTTAAACAAATAATTTCAATCAATGAAATTGAAGACACCATCAAAAGCCTACCAATAAAAAGCCCAGTGCCAGATATATTCTCAGCTGAGTTCTACCATACCTTCAAAAAAGAACTAACTTCAACCCTTCTCAAATCATTCCATTAAATAGAAAAGGAGGGAATCCTTCCAACTCATTCTATGAAAGTACTATCATCCTGATACCAAAACTAGACAAAAACACATCAAGGAAAGAAAATTTCAGACCAATATCCCTGATGAACCATAGATGCAAAAATTCTTAATAGAATACTGACAAATTGACACAGAAACATATTCAAAAGATACTGCACCATGATCAAGTGGTGTTCATCCCAGGGATGCAAGGTTGGTTCAACATACAAAAATCAATAAACATATTTCATTACATCAAATAGACTTACAGAAAAAAATCACATTATCTTAATAGATACAGAACAAGCATTTGTCAAAATACATCCTCTATTCATGTTCAAAACACTAGAAAAACTAAGGATAGTGGAAATATACCTCAACATTGTAAAAGCTGCATATGTTAAACCCAAGGCCAACATCATTGTAAATGGAGAAAAATTGAAAGCATTCCCTCTACAAACAGGAATAAGACAAGGATATCCTCTTTCACTCATTCTATTCAACATAGTTCTTAAAATACAAGCCAGAGAAAGTAGAAAGAAGAAAACAAGAGATACGAATAGGAAAAGAAGAACTCAAACTATTCCTTTTTGCCCACAACATGGTTGTATATTTAGAAGACCCAAAAAACTCCACCAGAAAACTTCTAGAACTCATACATGAATTCAGCAAAGTAGCAGGATATAAAATTAACTCTCATAAATCAATTGCATTCCTATACATCAGTGATGAATCAATTGAAAGAGAAATTAGGAAAACTATCCCATTCACAACAGCCTTGAAAAAAATAAAATATTTGGGAATCTAGCAAAAGAGGTGAAAGACCTCTACAATGAAAACTGCAGAACACTAAAGAAAGAAATTGAAGAAAACCTTAGAAGATGGAAAGATCACTCATGTTCTTGGATAGGGAGAAATAATATTGTCAAAACAACCATACTACCAAAAGTGCTATACCGATTTAATGCAATTCCTATTAAATTTCCAATGATGTTCTTCATATAAATAGAAAAGGCAGGCATGAAATTCATTTGGAGAAATAAGAGACCCAAAATAGCCAAAGCAATCCTCAATGAGAAAAGTGAAGCAGCAAGGAGAGAAGATAGCAAGAAAAATACAACATATGCAAGTGGGAGTTACAAAACTATATAATACCACTCTAGCATACAGTTCAGAAATCCCAATCTACCATGTCCAACTGTATAACAAATACTTGGTTTCACAACTATTGGGGATTAGAGGGTAGGAAAAGAGTGAGAGAGAAAAGAGAGAAGGAAAAAGAAAGAAGAGCAGTGAAATAAAACAAAAAGATTAAACAATAGAAATATTAGGAGAAAAAGATAAAGGATAAAATAAAAAATAAGAGTAAAAAAAGTAAAAAGAAAAAAAGAAAAGTGAAGCAGGAGGCATCACAAAACCAAACCTTAAATTATACTACTGAACTGTAGTAACAAAAACAGCATGGTATTTGCACCAAAACAGACATGAAGATCAATGGTACAGAATAGAAGACACAAAGACAAATCCACATAAATACAGTTATCTCATACTATGAGACAAAGGCCCCATAAACATACACTGAAGGAAAGATAGCTTCTTCAACAAATGGTGTTAGGAAAACTGGAAATCCATATGCAGCAAAATGAAATTGAACCCGTATTTCTCACCCTGTACAAAACTCAACTCAAAGTGGATCAAGGACCTAGGCATTAAACCAGAAACCCTGCACTGACCAAAAGAAAAAGTAGGGCCAAATCTCCATCATGTTGTCTTAGAAACCAAATTTTTCAACAAGACTCCTAAAGTGTGAGAAGTAAAATCAAGAATCAATAAATGGGATGGTGTCAGTATTAGTGGTAATAGGATTGATGGCACTAAAAATGACAATTCATTAGTAATTGTGTAAAAATGTAACCAAGATCACAACTTCTAAATATATCAACAAATACACTGGCAACTTCAGTTACTGTAGTAGGTATTAATTTAACTCTTGCATAATATGAATCAAATAAACCAAAATAAGAAAGAATGTAAAGGATTTGAATAACATACTGTATCAAATAAATATAATTAAAATCTTACTCACAGAACCTTACGCCCAATTCAGGAAAAAATACATGTCTGTTCAAACATCTATGAAATATTTGCAAAAGTTGAACTTGTATTAAACTTAAAGAAAATCTCCATGTATTCCAAAAAGCATACTCAAACACATCACATTCTTTAATTAGAGTATTATGAAGTTAGAAAATAATGGTAATAATATGATAATAATGTACAGTGATAAAGCACAATCTTAGCATGTGAGAGGGCCTGAGTTCAAGAGGTAAGGGAGGTGTGTTAATGAATTAGGGTAGCCAGAAATTTACCTAGATGGAATTGGAAAAACAAAACAAACAAATAAAACCATATAAGCAAGTTACCAGAAAACAAAATACAAGTGTCTTAAACAAAAAAACAGCCGTGCGCGGTGGAGCACCGCTGTAATCCCAGCACTTTGGAAGTCTAAGACAGGAGAATCTTGAGTTCAAAGGCAAGCTCAGCAACGGTGAGACGCTAAGCAACTCAGTGAGACCCTGTCTCTACATAAAACACAAAATAGGGACAGGGATGTGGCTCAGTGGTCAAGTACCCCTGAGTTCAATTCCTTGGTACCAAAAAAAAAAAAAAAAGCCCAAAACTTTAGACATGCAAAGTTTTTAAAATAATGATATAACTTTGTGGGGAAAGCCTGCAAATTTGAGGATATACAGTATGGTGAAATAGGATTTTTATATACATTAGGTGGTAATGAAAGCTGCTGCAGTTCTTTTTCACAGAAACTAAGTAATGTTAATAAGTTTAAACATACATACCTTTTGACTTAACTTAGCTTAAAGGAATTGATTCTATGGATAATTTTTACATGAGCAAAAATATATATGTCCAGAGATTTTCATTGTAGCCAGTGTCTATAATAACAAAAATATGAAAACTTATTAAATGTTCATCAGTAGAACAAGATCAGTTACTTGCAGCTGTGAAAATTATTAAATGTTCCCATATGAAACATTCGTTAGAATGTCTCAGGAAACAAAAATGCAAGATAAGAACATTTATGTAATATGCTACAATTTGTGAGAAATGAGATATATGTTTCAAAGATATTCTTGGGCAATTTTAAATTATTTGGTTAAAAAATGATTGCCTGTGAGTATTTAACAGGCACTAGGATATAAAAGTGTAGATATGTTTACTTTTAAAAATATATCTATATGTACCTCTTGATTTGTCTTTATGGTTTTTATTCTGTTTTTTTGGGAGGAGACTTTTTCTTTGTATTCTTTTTATTAAAGGAGCTTTCACTTTCGAATTAAAGAAGTAGTTAAATGAATATTGACATAAATATATGATATCATTTATAAATAATATGTATAAATGTACTTGACAACTAGAATATCACATATATCAAAACCTTTGAGATATGGCCAGACCTATACTGAAAGGAACTTTTCTGATTTTAATATCCTTATTAGAAAAAATAAAGATTAGAAAGCAATGAGCCAGGCATGGTCACACATACTTGTAATCCCACTAGCTTGGGAAGCTGAAGGCAGGAGGATCGCATTCAAAGAGAGCCTCGGCAAAAGGTGAGGTGCTCAACAACTCGGTGAGACCCTGCCTCTAAATAAAATACAGGATAGGGCTGGGGATGTGGCTTAGTGGCCAAGTGCCCCTGAATTTGATCCCTGGTACAAAAAAAAAAGTAACAAAAGAAGATTTCACTTCAAGAAGCTAGAAAAGTACCAAAGGAAAGCAAAAGAAAATGGAAGATACTCATAAGGATAATAGCAACTTTTTAAATGTTTAAAATGTTAATATTTATTGACTTTTCTAATTATAAAAATAGCATTCTAATTATAGAATATTTTGGAAAAGTTAAAACATACTAATAAGAAAACAAACCACAAACCCAACAATCCTAACCAGTTGGAGACAATCATTGTTATAATTTGGAGATGTTTCTCTATATGTATGTTTTTCTATGTACATTTTATATATATAAAATAAGTCTAACCCTTCTCTCCACTCAGAACTGTCCAAGGAAAGTTGCCTTTGTATAAGTAGAAAAGGAAAAGTCAGTCTTAAATAGACATAAACAAAAAGTAATCCTCATTTAGATTTGAAGCCTGAATTAATATCAAATGGGTAGTTTAAAATAATATCAAATTTTAAACATCATGATTCCTGGATATGTGGAGAAAGTAAAAGCAACTTCTCTCTAGAGAACGTTACCTTCATTTTCTCTCAAAGAATTCCCATAGGGAAATTGTAAGAGCACATAATAAAAATTTTAAAAAACCCAGCCATTAAAGTAAATAAGGCATCATATATAAGTACTAGCAGAAAATAATAGACTACAAAAACAGACCCCTGAATACTCTGGATACTATTACTCATAGATGGTAAAATGACTCTGTCTAGTATATTTTCATGACATAAAAGAAAAGCCGAAAATATGGGGAGATAATAATAAATTTTTAAAAGTAATCCATCAACTCTTAAAGGAAATGAAGGGAAGTTTTGTATGTGAAAAATCTAACAAAATTAAAACTTGATATAGGGAAGTTTAACAGCTAATTAGACACAGTTGAAAAGAGATTCAGTAGGCTTGGAGATAGACTATAGGAAATTTTTCAGAATGTGTCACAAAGAGAAAGCAAGATAGAATATATGGGAAACTGGCTAATGAATTTGGATAATGGAATAAAATAGAAAGGTTTTTTTAAAAAAATATTTTTTAGTTGTTGATGGATATTTATTATTTTATTCATTTATTATTATATGTGGTGCTGAGAATCAAACCCAGTGCCTCACGCATGCTAGGCAAGTGCTCTACCACTGAGCTACAGCCCCAGCCCCGTAAAATAGAAAGTTTAATGTCTATTTGGGGTTTTCAAAGAAAAAGCCACATTAAAAAGCATGGAATAAATGCAACATTGAAAGAGATAAATGGCAAAAAAGATTTTCAGAACTGATGAATTACCCTAACCTACACATTAAATAAACTGAAGCAATTCCAAGTGGGATGAATGAAAACAAATCCACACACAATCACATCATAGTGAGACTACAGAACCCTAAATATAAGGTGAAAGATTTTTAAACAACCAGGGAAAGAAGTTATCTTCAAAGGAGTGCAGATCAACAATAGACTTTATAACAGCTGTAGTGAAAGCCAGAAGACAAGATGCAGTGTTACGTTCAATGATACAATGTTCATGTATCACTTAATGATATGGATAAATTGAGATGTGTGTTATTAGGTGATTCCATGATTATGCAAATATCAGTTTACTTATATAAACCAAAACAGTCATGACATCACTAGGTTATATAATCTTATGGGACTACCATCTTATTCTGTCATTTGTCGTTGACCAAAATATTGTTATGTGGAGAATAACTATATACTAATTTTTCTGATTAAAACTCAAAGATTGTCAGACTGAATAAAATGATGAAGTGTAACTATATGTTGTTTACAAGAGACACACTTTAAATATAAGTTATATAAAATTTGCAAGTAAAAATGTGAAAAATGGATAAGTAAAATTTGGTACATATACACAATGGAAGTGTAGTGAGAATGAGGATCAGGACACGGAGATCTGGAAGCAACACTCTGGACAGTGATACACTGCCCAGAGGGATAATTCCCAAAGCCTGAGCCCCAAGCGCAGCAGGGCTTTTATTTTTATACATAAGCAAGTTTTGGATATATCAAAGCAAGAGAGTTAGTGCAATTTTATTGGAAGATGCGTTCTGTATTCCTTATATGGGTGTCAATAGCCTAGGGACTCTGGGCTCATACAGCTTAGGGACTTTTACGACATTCAGCCTAAAGGGAGAGACTCAGAAAGTCAAGAGTTAAAATATTTTCTCTCATATGCGGAAACTAGACCAAAAATAAGGGGAGAAAATTGGGGGACAAAGGTCTCATGAAAATAAAAGAGGTATCAGTACAATAAAAGAAGGAGAAGATGGGGGAGGAAAAAGGGATGGGAAATGGGAGGAATAGTGAAATGAAATTGACCAAACTATCTTATGTACATATATGAACATACCATAGCAAATCTCACCATTAGGTATATCTATAAAGCACTAATTTAAAAAAAAATACTATAAATAAATAGGAATACTAGTAGAGCAGAAGAAAGGGAACAGGGAGTGGGAGGAGAGAAAGGAAAGGGGAAGTACTGGAGACTAAATTGGAGTAAATTATATTCCATGCTTTTATAATTGTGTTAAACCCTAATATTATGTGTAACTATAAAACACTAATAAAAATGTGTGGAAAAGCTGGGCAGGGAGGCACATGCCTGTAATTCCAGTGGCTTGGGAGGCTGAGGCAGAAGTATTGAGAGTTCAAAGCCAGCTTCAGCAACAGCAAGGCACTAAGCAACTCAGTGAGACCCTGTCTCTAAATTAAATACAAAATAGGGCTGGGGAGGTGGCTCACTGGTTGAGTGCCCCTGAGTTCAATCTCCAGTGCCAAAAAAAAAAAAATGTGGAAAGATAACATCGATGCCATCCAAAATAAAAACAGAGTGGCCACTGAAGACTAAATAGACTTCACAATTAAAACAATTCTAGAAATAAAGAAAATAATTTCAAAATAATAGGTTCATTTTGCCGGAAAGATATTGCAAATTTAAATTTGTGTGCATTTTTAGCATAGCCTTCAAATCTTATCACCCCAAACTGACACAATTACAAGTCCACAGTTACAGTGGGATGTTTTAATCACCCCCAAGTAAGAGAAAAAGGACATAAAATACTTGAACAATATAATAACAAATTTGACCTAACATTTTAAAAACATTGTTTCCAACAATACACATTCTTTTCAGTTATAAATGAAACATTTATTAAAGAAGATCAAGTACTATCTGTAAAGCAAATGTCAACAGATTGAAAGAATTGAAATCACATGAACCAATTCTTTGTTCAAAATGTCGTTAAGCTTTAACCCAGTTACAAAAAGATAACCAGAAAATTCCTCTATATTTTCAAATTAAGAAACATATTTCTAAATGACCTATAGGTTAAAGACAATTTCATAATGGAAAATTGAAACTACTGTGAGTTGAACTATAATAGAATGCCACATTTTAAAACTTGTGGATCACTAAAGTGGTGCTAAATCAAAACATGTTAGCCTTGAACTGGGTGTATTTGGAAAGATTAAAGGCTGAAATTATGGAACTAAACATGTGTTTCACAAAATTAGAAAAAGAATAGCAAAATAATCTTGAAGAAAGTTAAAGATGTATTATTCAAAACAGATTAATTATTTGAAAAGACTAAAAAAGGTGGTATAAAATGTGTGGCCATTGCTTTCATAATTTAAAAATAAAATATAAATGCAAATAAAGATTTATATGCCACTTTTGTTTCTTTACAAAAGTGAGAAAATTATACTACCAAATTTCTAATAAAAAGGATTGTAAATTTTGATCTGTATTAGAATTGACTTTCTATTCATTCACTGATTATAATATTTAATTATATAGAAAATGCTTATTATATAACATTAAGTGATAACAGTATACAAAATGGTGTGTATGGTATGATCCTACCTCTTCTAAATTTTTAAAAAATATTTATTTTTTAGTTGTAGATGGACAGAATATTTTATTTTTATGTGGTGCTGAGGATCAAACCCAGTGCCTCACGCGTGCTAGGTGAGCACGCTACCACTGTGCCATAACCCCAGCCCCCTCTTTTAAAATTTATGGGAAAATATTCTCAGAAATATGTCAAATGTGAATAGTGTTATAGTTTTATATAGACTTATTAGGTATAGACTAATGGATATTTATCTGTTCCTTTATACTTTCCAAAATTTATACTTCCCCAAAATTTCTAAAATAATTGTTGTACCTTTAAATAAAAAAGGAAGAGATTTTTAAAGATATATCCCTCTTCTGCTCCCAATCTTCAGTTCATAGTAAGTTCATTCAGAGACACCCTCAGTAGTAGAAACCAGAAACCAGCCTTCCTGGACAATGAGTTGCAGTCTTCTGGAATTCAGTGCTGATTGCTCTATAAGTGATTCTGTGAGCACTGTGTATGTCCCTCTTCATGACCAAATGAGGCTTCCTATTTCATTACTTAACCACCTACTAGGATCTTGCCTGATATGCTGCCAGTGGAGATTTTCAGTTTTTTGTTTTGCTTTTTCAAAACAAAAGTTAAATCAGTATCCCATTTCATTTTCTAGCTATGAGTAAAACTACTAAACTGCATAATGAAATTATGAACTATTTGTGTGATTCGTAAGGGGTAACTAACATGTTTTATAGAATTATAAAGGCTAAAATCTGGTCTACTATTTCCCTTATTTGGGTTGTTTTATGTTCTGTTTATTTTGGGTGTGTGTGTGTGTATGTGTGTGTGTGTGTGTGTGTGGTTTTTTAAGGTAAAGATTTTCATTTTAGAAATACTTGAGACTTGTTTTTAATGGTTGTTAGTTATAGAACAAAAAATTGTGTTGAATACCTTAATTTGTAGAATGGGATACCAAACTGAGTACAAATAAATAATAAACTCAGATTCATAAACCAGATGCTCAGAAAAGCATAGGCTCCCCTCTAAAGTCAACAAAAAAGACATTTTATTAAGTCTGATAAGCAACTCTCAAAATCTCTTTACTATTTTTCTACAGGAAAAAGCAATACCGGTATCTACTAGAAACCAAAGGAAAAAAACCTGGTATTGTCATTGAAGAAAATAACGACAGCAAAAGACTTGCAGGAGAAAACACAAATCGTGCTACACTCAATTATACCACAAGAGAATTTTATCATGAAAAGCTAGAGGTAAAATACCATTAATCTTTGAAGTCTAGTCCCTGGGTATATTCCATGTGGCTCGAGGGTTGGATGTTGTGTGTTTCACCTTCCTTTATATACAAAGCTGAGGGCAGTAGGCACCAAGGAAACAGGAAGTAGAGCCCTGGGATGAAGAAGAGCTCATGGTTCCCATCTCTTTTTTTTAGTAGAAAAGAATATTTAAAAGAAATCTATACCAAAAAGTCTAGACCAAAATTGGACCAAGGATCCTCATCTATCTGAATTAAGAAAAGAAACATAGGCTTGTGTAGGTAGTTAACCAGCCTGTGCCAGACCAGCAGAGGACTCAGCAGAATTTCCATCTCTATTCTCTTGTCTTAGGCTCTTGATGTTTTAATTCATATATTTCATTCTACACCTTGAACTTCTGTGTTCTTAATCATGGAATATAACCTGTTGTGTTTCCAGTAGAGATACTTAGCCAGGGAAACTGGAACTAGCCTTTTATTTCTTTGTGTTCAGAGGCTGATTGGGGTAATACAGTATTGTGGCACTGCAGGAGCTGCAAAGAAGAAAATTCTACAATTGCTGCCTTGATGAAGCTTACAGGAAAGCTAAAGAAACAAGTCATCTAAATCACAGTAGAGTTTTAAGATTCTTCAACAGAATCGTTGTTTGTTTTTGTGGTACTGGAGATTGAACTCAGGGCTATGTATATGTTAAACCACTACTCTACTACTGAGCTACATACCCTGCCCCTTTTATTTTATTTTGAGATGGAATCTCGCTAAGTTGCTGTGGCACAGGCCTGAAATATCAGAGACTTGGGAGGTTGACACAATAGGATCGCAAGTTCAAGGCCAGCCGGGGAAACTTAGTAAGACTGTGTCTCAAAACAACCCAGTAGTAGAGTGCCTCAGAGTTTAATCCTCAGTACCACAAAAAGTAAAATAAAGATATAAATGTATTGCTGAATAAGGTGGTGCATGCCTATAATCCCAGCAGCTTGGAAGGCTGAAGTTGGAGGATCACAAGTTCAAAGCCAGCCTCCACAACTTAGCAAGTCCCTGAGCAACTATCTCAAAAATAAAACAGACCTAAAAAATAAAGAGACTAAGGATGTGGCTCAGTGGTAAAGCACTCCTGGGTTCAATTCCCACTACCAAAAAATAAAATAGATGTATTAATATATCTTCTCATAGGGGTGTGTGTGTGTGTGTGCACGCGCGCACTCACACACAAGCTCATGGGGAGAGAGAGAGCACAAGAGAGAGCGAGCATACATGCTATGTATCTCCTCATCAAATTTGAAAGTGAAACAGCCAGATAAGTGGTTTCCAAATATTTTTAAAATAATTATGAACTCTTTATTGATGCCATATTGTAGCTGAAAACCCAGTATGTCAAAACTGTTGTTATAGAGGAAAAGTAGGGGATTCAGAACTTCATTTGATTAGATTTTCTATTTCTTTCCCTTCACCCCTCTCCTAGTTCAGAAGTTATCTCTTTGGAATCTGTGCTAGTGAGATTTTCTAAAAAAGTCAAAAGGAGGAAAGATTTGTTTCAGCTTGGTTTCAGTCCATGATGGCTTGTCTCTGTTGTTTCTGGCTTGTGGCAAGACAGAACATCATGGCAAAGAGTATGTGGTAGAACAGACCTGCTCACCTCATGGCTGCCAGGAAAGAGAGAGCGAGAGGGAAGGGGTTGGGGTCCCAGTATTCCCTTCAAGACACCCACAATGTCCTAACTTCCTTCAACTTCCTTCCCCACCTCCTAAAGGTTCCACCACCTCACAGTAGTGCCATCTGTTGGTACCAAGCCTTCAATACATGAGGCTTTTGAGGGACATTTAAGATCAAACTATGATGTAATCCTTTAAGGATTACAGCCGAAAAATAATTTGAAAACTCAATTCCACAATATTTTCATAGCATCCTAGAAGATGTTCCTATTCTGCTTTGAATTATTATAGTGCAAGAAGGGGCCAAGGTATAGCTCTGTGATTGAGAACTTGCCTAGCATACCCAAGGTCCTGGTTTCCATCCCAATAACTACAAAAAGAAAAAAGGAAAGGTCAATGCTTCATAAGGTAGTTGTCTGAAACTGAACAACTCTAGCCATTAATGATCCTAATATTACCTTATATAGTAAACAAGTCTCTTCCATGTGGAAACCTTTCAAATACTTAAAGTCAACTACCTTATTTCAACTCAGCTTTCTTGATATTCATACTTTTACTCACTCAAAAATCATTTTGAGCACCTATCATACACACTGTTTAATATGGAAATAGAAAGAAATAGAAAGATACTATCTTTGCTCTCAGGGATCTCATATTCTGCTGGAGGAAATAGATGTATATAGGGGTTATTATAAATCATTGTTCTAAGAGAAGAGGAGAGATAACTAACCCAAATCAAGGAATGTATTCTAGAAAAGATGCTCCCTGATATTAAAAAAGGACAAAATAGAGCTATGTGATGATATATAGATACATGGCAATTCTGGCAAATAAAATGATGTAATAAAAGACACAAAAGCATAAAAAAACAGATGAAGAATGACAGAAATTATAGGCAGTTAATTGTTGCAGTATAGATATTGAGATATACAGTGTTAAAAGATGAAACTGGAAGGTACTAAGAGAATTATGCTCAAAGAAAATGAACATAATTTGTTGGTCATTAGAGGAAAGACAAATTGGCAGGATTATGATCCCTCTTCCTAAATACAGTTGGTTCTATGAATTAAATTATGTGTGTATACACATAATCTAAATGTACAAATTTTCATAATAGAAATTTAGAAAACTGCAAAGAGCTGCATGTAAAACAAGGACAGTTTCATAGTGAAACCTACCAAGCAAGTGTTTAAGGAATAGATAATTCTAGTGATTTTTAAGTTATTTAAGAGTATTTAAAAAGAAAGAAAATTTCCATTTGTTCAAGACAGACATCATTACATTGATTATAAATGTGCCAGGATTGCATAAGAAAAGTCAGATCAGATACTTAAGAATATAGTTGCAAAAATACTTTTAAAACATCATCAAATAGAATGCAGCAGAACATTAAATGGCCAACAAGCCTTATAGCCAGGTACAGTATATTCTGGAAATGCAAGAAAGATTTAATATGAGTAAATTAATAGATCTAAAGTGAAAATCATGATTATTTCTATACACATCAAAAAGAAAGTTCACATAATTTATCATTCATTATTGACTTCTTTAACTCTATTTAAATAGAATACAGAGGGGCTGGGATTATGGCGCAATGGTAGCGTGCTCGCCTAGCACGCATAAGGCACTGGGTTCGATCCCCAGCACCACATAAAAATAAAATAAAGATATTCTGTCACCTACAACTAAAAAATAAACATTAAAATATAAATTAAAAAATAAATAAATAAATAGAATACAGAAAAATTGGATGGTGTCATAATAGTGGGGAAACTTTGGAAACATTAACATTACTAACAGGCAAAATTCTAAGATGGCCTCCATGATTCCTGTCCCTGGTATCCACATTATCCTTACATAATCCCCTCCCCTAAGGATGTGTAAACCCTATGACTTGCTACTAACCAATGGAATATAGCAGAGTGTATAGGCTGTGTAGATATAGTAGGTCTGACTTTATACCCAGGGAATATGTTTCAAGACCCCCAATGGGTGCCTGAAAATGTGGATCCTACTGATCCCTATATATGCCATGTTTTTCTATGCAAACATACAGACCTATGTAATTTATAAATTAGGTAGCTAGAGATTGACAATGATAACTAAAAATAAAATAGCACAGTTACAACAATATACTATAATAAAAGTTATTTTAAAGTTGTGGATTGTTTTTCTGGCATTTTCCATTTAATATTTTCAGACCACAGTTGACTACAGTTAACTAAAACCACAGAAAGCAGAACCACAGGTAATAAGGAACTTTGAGTAGTGAAAAGACATTATCTTAAGTGAGCCCAAGCTCTGGCAGGTCCTTTGAAGGAGTATTCAAGCTTTCCCTGAAAGATTCACCTGTTGGCCTTGAAGAAAAAAGCCGCCATGTTTTGAGAGGGCCACATGGCAAGAATGTACAAGAACTTTTAGGAGCTGTGCACAGCCTTGGTCCAACAACCAGCAAGAAAATTGGTACTTCATTCCTGTCACTGCAAGGAACAAAATTCTGCCATCAACTGCTTCAACTTAGAAGAGGGGCTTCAGAAAGGAACACATACTGGCCAATATCTTCACTACAGCCTTCTGAGTGCCTGAGCAGACCACCCAGCAAAGCCATTCCTGTACTCCTGATGCATAGAAATTGAGGTGATAGATGTATGTTGTTTTAAACTGCAAAGTGTGAGTTAATTTGTCACACAGAAATAGAACACTAATATATCATTGAAGTCAATATCAAGACAAGAACACTTAATATCATCATTATTATTGATCCAAACAATGCATTTAGGTAAAAGAAAGAAATAAGTGGAAAGTTCAAAAGACGGGAATTTACTATTAGTGGACGGTATTACTGAATACTTGGAAATTCCAAGAGAATTAATTGAGAAACTATAAGAAGCTGTAAGAAAATTCAGTTATTTAAGAGTATTTAAAAAGAATACTTAAATATTTATTTGTTCATATTTGTTCATATTTAAAATGAACAGCTTCCATATTACAAATAATAAGCAGAAAGAAGATATAGTAGAAGAAAAGTCCTTATAGTAGCAACACAAAAAGATAAATAATTACTCTGGTTTGAATATGATAGAATTGTCACCCAGGGGTTCATGTGTTGAAATTTAATCTCTATTGTGAGATATTAAGATGGTAAAAATGTAATCCAACCATGGAATTTAGAAAGAAGACCTTGAGAAATGTTTAGATAAAGCCATCATATACTCACCCAAATCAGTCACCCAATGACTGACTTACTGGTAGCATTATAGGACAAGAAAGACTAAAAGACAGACACATGCACTTCCTGTCTCTTGCTATGTAATGCCGTATATACTGCCTTAGGAAAATGCCACCAAGAATGCAATCACCAGATGTACCCTTCAATGTTGGACTTCCTGAACTGTGAGCAAAGATAAACCTCTTGCTTCATAAAGTAGCCTGCTTTGGATATTTCATTATAGTAATATAAAATGGACTAATAAACTGAAGATAAATATGGAAGATGTATATAAGGAAAACTTTAAAACATTAGCAAAGCACACAAAATATTTATACAAATGGAAAAGCCCACCATTTTTAAATAAGAAGGCTCTTGAGCAAAATATGTCAATTTTCCTTAAGTTAATTTAAAAATATAGTAAGAACCAAATAAGAATATCAAAAATGTTTGTTGAGGCTTTTTTTTAAACAATTGATCTTAAGGCACACATAGAAAAATAATAACTGATAGCCCAAACTCTGAAAAAGAAGAACAATGAGAAGAAGGTTAGCATTATTAGATATTACATCATATTTTAAAGGGTTATCAGCTAAAATAGGATGGTTGTGAAGAGACAGACTAATGGAATAGAATGAAAAATTTAAGTTCACTTCCAAATACAGAAGATGACATCATATGATTAGGGAGTAATCTCAATTAAGTCAAAGGGACTATCCTCCAATGAATTGGGGATAACTGAGGAACTATCTGAGGAAAAAAAGAAAAGCTGGATTCAGACATACTGTCTTACACCAGTTTAAATTCCAAATGGATCAGAGATTTTACGGTTTAAAATGAAAGCATGAAAATTCTAGAAAAATCCATGGAAAATCAATGCATAGCCTTGGAATGAAAAAGGTCTTCAGGGGCATCAGATAAGTAAAGACATATGACAAACTGGAAAAATTGTTTGCAACTCATATCCCTAAATTATTTACAAAAAGCTTTTAGAAATCAATAAGATAAAGGGCCAATAACCCAATATATATTGTATTGTCTATTCAAAAGTAAATTTAAAATAAGTTCCAATTTACCATAACAACAAATGCTGAGGATGAGTAATAAAATATGTATAAACCTTTTATTGGGGAAATTAGGAAATTTTGTTGAAAGTCACTAGAGAAAAACTAAATAGTTTGTTAATGCACAGAAATGTTCTACATTAAAAAGATGCTAATTCTTCCTAAATTCATTTATAAATATATGTCAGTTCTAATTCAAGTATGAATGGGGTTCTTGGGGGATCTTCACCAGCTGATCCTAAAAGTTATCTGATAGAGCAAAGAAACTAAAATTCTCAAGAGGAAAGGCAGGAAGAAATTGCCTTAGCAGATATTGAGTGTTATTATAAAGTGATAGTAGTTAAAGCAACATAGGGATAAACAAATAGACTTATGAACAAAATAGAGGGCCAGAATTATGCCATGCTGATGGGAGAAACATGTGCAGGTAACAGGCATTACAAACTAGTAAGGACAGTCTGTTTAATAAGTGATACTGAAGAAATGGGATCTCCAATCAGAAAAACATATTGAATGCATTCACACTATGCTACAAGAAATTAACCCAGATCAAATGAAAACCCAAGTACAAAAAGCAAAACGTTAAAGTTCTTATTTTAAAACTAGGAGACAATCTTTATGACCTTGGTTGGGTAGGTTGATTTTTTAATACTCCAAGTACACAACCTGTAAAGGAAAAATTTGATAAATTTAGCAGGCAAGGTCATTGGAATTTTTTTAAAATAGAAATAACTGCAGTGGAGTCATATAAGCAAAGTTTTTTTTTTGTTTTGTTTTGTTTTTAAATATTTTTTTTTGGTTGTAGATGGACGCAATATCTTTATTTTATGTGGTGCTGAGGATTGAACCCAGTGCCTCACACATGCAAGGCAAGCGTTCTACCACTGAGCCACAGCCCCAGCCCTAAGCAAAGTTTTAATTAAAGACTTTGATCAATAAATAAGCAATGAAGAAGTAAAGACAGGGAATGTTGACTCTTGTTTTGAGGAAATTCAAAGGAGAAAGAAGAAATCTGAAGCCACATAATATTTTGGAAAGAACACTAGGCTAACAGTCAGGAGACTTGGACTTAGCCCCTGATTACCACTTATTACCTGAGAGACCTTGCCCAAGTCCCTTAATCACTCTCTCAACTCATAGGCTAGTATTCCTTCACTTACACCATGCTCCCCACATCTTGAAAAATACTTAACTCCCGGCAGCACCAAGTCCTCAGTCTCTCTTCTCTGTACATATTGAGTTGTTGAGAAAATCAGTTGAGGTGAGTTCCTGACAAATCAGGTTAAGTAGACCCTTTCATTATACACGGCAAAGTTCTGTCACTTGGTAGTTGTCCACCCATTCTTTTGACTCACCTAAAAATGATTCAAGATGGATATAGAATGCTGAAAGGGCCTTTAAAGAATCTGGTTCTGTTCTTAGAAAAGGGAAACTGGAAACTCAAGTGAATTATTCAAGGTCACATGAATTTTTGGCTGAGCTGCCTCTACAACGGAGACCTTCTGATTTCTGATCATGGATTATTTTACAGTATATTGTGTATATACCACCCATTGAAAAGTGTGCTTTCTTTTTCTGAGCACTGATGATATTTACTGGATGACAGTTTCATTCAGCACTTAAATTACTATTTTATTTTTTAGTTAGCTGTTTGTATATGTAGGTCATCTCCCAACTAGACTGCTGGTTCTTCAAGGACTAGATAAAAGTATTCTCTAGGGAAGTTTCAATATGTGATGTCTAATCCCGAGAAATTCTCTCAGCCTTTATTGACTTTGTTTCACATTTGTGAACTGGAGATACGGATTAAATTTTAATACAAATACCATTATAGTTAAAATAGCTCTAAAACTAATCCCACCACTGACGTATTTTTCCAAACCATCTTCATAACAACACATTTCTAGTTCAATGAAATAGTATGAACAATATTGTATAGAGTTCATCTCATCAGGATTGAATTTGAAAAATATGTGCTTTATGCACCCCTAGAAATATTATGGGATAAAAAGAAATAGGTCTATCAAAGCATTTGAGAAGAAAAATGACTTATTCAGAGAGTAACTCCTTGATGGTTCAGGGCAAGAGAGCTATCTCTTATTTCCTCTTCACGGGATCATTTTGGACAGGCAGAGTGAATTGTCCCGGCAAGAGACCTGGTAAATTGTTAATAGGGTATGCTGCACAGGCACACAGAGTAATTGGCTTGGAGAAGGGAAGAAATGAGGAAGTAAAACTGCTTTCAAACCCAATTGCTAAATTAAGGGCTATGATAGCAAATAGAATTCTGTATCAGCATGTTCATTGGGAACAATAGAAGCAACTGTAGCAGGAAATTTTAAAACACCAAAAATTATACTTATATCAATTATCCAAAGTTAATTTTAATTTGTATTATGTATACATGATGTGACAAAATACATAAAAATATTTAAAAGTTTTATTTTTGTTATCCCTAAACTGTTATAAAATTTATCTAATCTTCATGATAGAACTCTGTCTTTATTTTCTAAATCCAACATCTATTATAAGAAATTCAGAAATGTGTAAGAGCATTTACTAAACATGCTCTGGGCCTTCTACTTTTTAAAGTGCATTGCTTGTAAAATATTGCTCTTTTAGTTATTGATCTCTAGTGAATCACACTTGTCCTTCATGCTGCTAGTTCTTGTGTAGCTCAGATTTACTGAATGTTAAAAAGGAGCTGCTCATGCTGTTTTCATCAAGCTAACTTAGTGCAGGTGACTGAGTCCCAGACTGTGTTTCAGAGTCAGAGAAATTAGACTCATCAAAGAAACAGCCAGCTGGAACCATTATTGTTTATAACCTCTTAAAATCTGTGCATGTTTTTATGATAGGTCAGCCCATAATCTGTTGCTTTAGCCCATGAACAATATCACATCAGTGTATTGACCTCTGAATACTGAATGATTATTTTAAGATGCCTTATATGTCATAAGAAAATTTTCAGAATTTGCCTCTGCTAGGGAAAGTGCAATTTGAATCTACTAATTTACATTAATTAATTAAGAATTTTTTAAAAATATTTTGTAAAAATGGTAAACATTTGAAAAAATAGGAAAAAATAGAAAAAAGAGGAAAAGATACCCAAAGACACTCTGATATTTCAGTTTATTTTTTCAATAGCTTTCTATGTATTCTTTCCCAACTTTTTACTAAAAATTTTAATCATACAGCCAAGTTGAAACATTGTACATGATTAAACATTTAACATGATTAAATATGTTAAAACAGTTCACTTGTTTCATTGAAGAATCTCCCATCCCTCTATCCATCCATTTATTCATGTTATTTTTAAAAATTATTTCAGAATAATTGTATTATTGATATGCTTCCTCCTAAATAATTCATCATGCATATCATTGATTAAAATTCAATATTTGATATAGTTTCTTAATTTGAAGTAAAATTTATATACTGAAATATAAACCTTAAGGTGTACTATTGCTGAGTTTTGACAAATGCACGTACTCATGTAACCCAATCCCTATCAAAATTTGTTTTTCTTTTTTCACTTAACATTATAATATGAGCATTTTTAAAATTAAAAATCTTCATAAGTATAATATTAATGACAATATTTGTAATATGCTGATTTAGCTTTTTAATTAATCTTGATATTATTTTGTGTTTTGATTTAAGTTGGTTTTAAGTGGATCTTTTTCCCAAATCTATTGTCAATGTTTATTTTTCCCATCCTTCTTCATCGACACGAATTACTTCCCTATGATTTTGATTCTGATCATGTGATGTGTTGCTTGATTTTTCCATGTATGACACCTTTCATGATCAAGCCTTGACACTCTCCAGCAGTATCAACAGCCAAGATAAATGTTGAATTCTTAAATTCAACTCTGTGTGTGTGTGTGTGTGTGTGTGTGTGTTTTCTTTTGCTGGGGATGAATCCCAGGGCCTCATACATGCTTGGCAAGCCCTCTACCACTGAGTTCTACCTCCAGCCCTAATAAATGGCTTTTGTTTAGACTCTGTGATGAAATTGGGGCCTAATTCCCAAATATCTTCTGGCCTCAAAACTGCTCTGTCATGTTTAGAACTAGATTTTTCATCTGTAGACTGCTAGACCCAGAAGTCGAGAGGGAATAGTATTTATTTAGAAGGCTACATTCAGGTCCTAGACCTATCTATTTTTTCTCCCTCCTTGTACATTTTTCTCTAACTTTATCTAAAGGTTAAGTCCACATATGTAGGTGTAATATTCACCATATGCTTTCCTAACCCAGAGAGTAAATTCAGAGTATGATTATTTAAAGTATGTGGATGTTAACTAAACTAATACCAATAAAATTGTCAGTGTACCCTGCCACGTTAGCCACTAGAAGCCATGAGACTATGCATTCAGCTGACTTGTGTGAGCTAAGCCACCAAATTGAGATACTGACATAGGAGAAATACTGCTAATGATCTAATGGTTACAGTTAATGATAGATAGATAGATAGATAGATAGATAGATAGATAGATAGATAGATGGCATTCAGAATAATATTTCAAGTTTCTCTTGTTCAGCTAATCACTGCTTTGGCTTTTGGATTAGTTACGATTTAAAACTTTTTTTTTTTTCTTTTTTAAACAGGAAATAAAGGAGAAAAAGAAATTCTGCAAGATGTATATAGAAGACCTTGTGAAGGAAGCCACAGAAATCAATATGAAAAATGAAGCTTTGCAGAAGCTTTGGCCACAGATGTTCATTGAGCTTGTTAGGGATGCAGTCATAGAAATCCGCAATAAAAATTCCTATATGAAGCTCTGCCTACAGCAGATAACTGACCAAAAATAGAGATGGCTTTTAGTTACAGTTGATTTTGGCAGTTTCACTTTTTTTTAAAAGGTTGAAAATTTGCAGATTAAATATGTTAAAACAACATTATCCTATGAACTAGGAAGAGTAGCATCAAAACATTATTGCCTATTTTCTCATAGTTAAAGGTTAAGAAGGAAAGCAGGAAAAAGGGAGGATTCATGTCATGTATGTGTTGACAAGATGGCTTGGGTGTTAGGCTGGCAATGCATCTTCCGTTCTTGCTCTGTTCAGAGCCCCCGCCATAGCCCAAAGCACATGGCATTTGCTGATGGGTCAGCATGAGTTGCTTCTACCTACTTTCAGCTGATGGTTTTCATTTGTTTGCCTTTTTATTTTATGTCATGATTTCAAAGCCAAAAATATGTTCTTTTTTATGAGTGAAGAATAAACTTAATACATTAGCTAAAAAAATTTTTTTTGCCTCTTTAGTCCAGTTAGTATTGTCATATTTGATGTATTTTTATGTTCTGCTCTTGTTGGGTAGGATCCCTGCTGTTCACCTACGTGGGAGGAGGCCCCATTCTTCTAAGGGATGCATCTTCAGGGCACCACAGGGAGGCCTCAGAGTCACTGTGAGCAGAGAACATTAAAATGAGTCAATACTGGAATAGGAAGAAAATGCTTGATCTTAAAGGGTCCTGAGTGAATGTAAAATGCAGTCACAAATCAGCAAGTCTGCTTCGCTGAAAGGTGTTTCCTTCTTATTGACTGCCACAGGGCTCTTTTTATAGGCATGTACGTGTACCTGTACCTTAGAGGTATTAAGGACACATAAGTGAAAGTTTCTAGTTTTTAAAATTCCATTGGAAAAATCAAATAAACAAGATGTGAGCAGGGCTTGGGCCTCATTCATCCTAATGGGCAGGGGGTTGCAGCCTTTTTCTGTATCTGGATATGGTACATACAATTTCAGAAAAATACTTTTCCATGTCAATTAAATAGGAATTCTCCACTTTGCTCAGATTTTGCCTAGCGGCCATAAGGTCAACAGGACTACCAAGGCTGTGGGAAAACTAGAAGATGCAAGACAGCAAAATCATACAGAGATGCTTGGAAGAACATTAGGTGTTGCTGTTGCAGACCCAAGAAAGAGCCACATTCTTAAGACATCTAAGTTACCCTCCCCCAGGAGTGCTCAGATTTAGTAGGTCAAACATAATTTTTCTGATCATAGCCTTTAAGTCACACTATTGTGGGTTAACATTTTTGCACTAAGCTAATCCTCAGTTTCCTCATAATAGTATCTACTTCTTAAGATAGTTGTAAAGACCAAAGGAGATAGTGCATGCAAAGCATTTCTCACAATGTCTGGCATTCAGCAAACAACCAATAAACAGAGCTGTTATTCTTAACTGTTTTGGACACCACTTGAACCATAAGTTTGGTGCCCTAGAACAGGAAGAAAAGTTAGTATTGTTTGGTGATCCTTCAGCCTGTCCAGATTAGAACAAGAACCATTTCTCATCTGGCTGGTGACTCTCTTAGGGTTTATATCTTGTTTGGTATAGAAATGAGATTCCAGCTTAAAGGTGATGTTGAAAACTAAGAATATACTCTTCAAAGCCAGGCGCAGTGGTGCAAGCCTATAATCCCAGCACTTAGGGAGGCTGACACAGGAGAATCGCGAGTTCAAAGCCAGCCTCAGCAACGGTGAGGCTCTAAGCAACTCAGTGAGACCCTGTCTCTAAACAAAACACAAAATAGGGCTGGGGATGTGGCTCAGTGGTCGAGTGCCCCTGAGTTCAATCTCCAGTACCAAAAAAAAAAGAATATCCTTTTCACGGACTTATACTAAATAGAAAAAATAAAAGAACCTGTGCCTCTTGAGGAATATTGGGAACTGTTGCTGGCTCTGGGATTTGCAGGTGAATAGCCTGACTGTTTCATAAACAACCTATCCAGGTTCTTTCTTCTCCATGCCTAATCCTCCCATCCCTAACCTGTTCTTTAGCCCTTCCCAGTTCTTTTGGGAACTTGAGTTACCCAAGGCCACAGCAGTGGCTGAGTTGGCAATACACTTACCCAACCACTACTGGTTCCACTTACACCTTCTGCTTTAGGCTTAGAAACAGAGTTTCTGTCTTGTTCTGGAATCCAAGCCACCCTATTCCTCAGCTTTGGTCTTTCTTTAATTTGTACCTAAGTGTTTTCCTGTTTGCTCCCCTACGCCATACTGATTTCTATTCTTGAATCCTTATTTTGTCTGGTCCTAAACTCCCAGTGGGTATATCCTCCCATCTGTTTCTATCCACCAAACTCACTTTGCTTACTGGAGTTCCTAGGTGAGGATAATCCCCAATTGAAAGGACCAGGAGGACCTGGGTCTATTGGGTCTGGGATTAAGGGATTGTCCTGTATTGTGAGTGAGTAATGATCCATGGAACATGCCCTTTCTACTTGGGATTTCCAGGAAGGAGGAGAGGTTCTAGGTCAAAGGACTGCTTTGTTTGCAAAAGGGATCTCAAACAGAAACAGTATTGTGGCTTTCTCAAAAGTAGAAACATCTGGTATTCCCCAATCAGGAATATACTATTCCCACAATCTGGTTCAGCAACTGGATGGTTAAATGCTGGATCTGGGGCTGGTTACTAAGAATGCTGTTGGATCTATGGCTAGTTAGAGTCTGAGTATGGTATCAGCTCCCCACTTCACTCCACTGAAGCCCTGGCATAGGAGCCAGTACAGCCCTGCCATGCTCCTTGTCTATTTCTGATCAGAGCAGGGAGCAGGCTGGGATTCATATTGTCTGTGTTGAATAATAACCATAACAAAGATTCACTGAGCAGTGTCTTACACTATTATAATCTCCTTATATGCACCATCACATTTAATCCAACACTGTGATATATGTATGCTAGTTACCCCTATTTGAACATTAGAAAGCTGAGGCATAGAGTGTTAAATAACTCATCCAAGAATATTTCAGTCAGTAAATAGTGGACAGGGCCTGCATTCACTGTTAGTCTTAAGGATCTGACATTTGGGAAAAATTGTGATTAAAAAAAATGTGATACCCATTCTTTCCCAATCTGCTTTCATGTTTCACTCTTATGCTGTGGAATAAGAAATGGAAGATGAGAAGTCCTCAAACATGCCTACGTGTACAGCACATTGAAGAACATTAAGTACAGTATAAATGTTAATGTGAAATGTATATGAACACATGGACAGTATGTACTATATATTTGGGATATATGTATATATACACACATATATACATATATATATATAGTATAAAATGTTGGATGAATTAACACCACTACTTTTAGACAATCAACATGAAGAAGGGGTAAGAGCAAGAATCAAATTAGGGAGGCCAGTTAGAAAGGTATTGTACTGATCTAGGCAAAAGATATGGTGACTCAGATCAAGGTGGTAGCCTCAGAAGTGTCAGAAAGTGATGGGATCTGGGGTATACTTTAGAGGCAGAGCCAACAAGATTTCCTGATAGAGTGGATGTCGGGTATGAGAGGAGTGAATGATAGTGCCTTGGGATTGACCTTGGACAACTGAAGAACCAGTTGCCATCAAGTGAGATGGAAGCTATGAATGCAGCATCTTTCAGGAGGAAGATCAGGGAGTCTGTCTTGTACATATTGACTTCAATATGGTAGTTAAATATCCAAGCACAAGTTTTTAGCAGGTATAGATATAGGAGTTGAGAGTTAAGAAGTGTGGGCTGGGCTAGATTATAAAATTTGGAGTCATGTAGCTAGATTATAAAATTTGTAGTCATGTAAAATTTGGAGAATGTAGCTCAGCAATAAAGCATTAGCTTAGCATGTGTGAGGCCCTGGGTTTCATCCCCAGTACCACAAATAATGATAATAAAAATAACAGTGATTATATTTTTATTATTATTTGGAGTACTTGTTATATTATCTTTAAGAGAATAAAATGGTCACTGGTTAAATGATAATCATTGTTTATGTGCCTCTAGTTTTGATTTTTTATTTGAGTTTTTTCATGTGGTCAAATCTCTGATTGTTTTTCTTTATGATTTCTTTCATTGTGTTTAAGCTTATCCATAGAGTAAATGATAATTCACCGATGTCTTTCCATGTTTTGGTGCCATGCTTATCTTTTATTAATAGTTTGTGGACAGAATAAAACAGGTCCTGATCATCTTTTCTTTGAGAAAACCTGGGCTTGATTCTCTCAGGTTCCAGATTGTTCAATAAGACATTCTTAGCCAGGTGCAATGGCCCACACTTGCAATTCCAGCAGCTCAGGAGGCTGAGACAGGAAGATTGTAGATTCAAAGTCAGCCTCAGCAAAAGTCGAGGCACTAAGCAACTCAGTGAGACCCTGTCTCTAAATAAAATACAAAAATGGGCTGGGGATGTGGCTTTGTGGTTGAGTGCCCCTGAGTTCAATCCCCTGTCCCCCATTCCCCCAAAAATGTATTTTTGAAGGAGTGAGGGAGAAAGGAGAAAGTGAAAAGGGAAAGAAGAGGAAAAAGAAAGGAAGAAACAAGGGAAGGAAGGATGGAGAGAGAGAGGGAGAGACCTGGCTAGTTAGTAAGGCAAAATATAAAATAGAATAGAGACTGCTCAGGAAAACATTAATTTAAGTCTTGAAGAACAAAGGTTAGTTTTTCTAATCTGCTTTTATGGGTCAGCTAGAGATGGAGTGGTTACTGTTGCCAAGAAGTTCAGAGCCAAGTTTGAAATTTGATCACAGCAACTGTGGTCCACCAGTATTGATGGAATATTTGTTATCTTTGATCCTGATTTTCTCCTTATGTTTTCCTTACTCGTATGTGTCTTCTTTTTTCTTCCAAACTACCTCAAATCCTTTGTGGAAGGAGCTAAATTGTATTCAAATAGCTAAAGAATAAATGATTGCTAAAGAAGAAATCCACTTCTTGGGGAGTGAAACAGTTCGCTATTTCTCTTCAGAAGACAATGAAACTATTTATTAATTCCTTACACCAATCCCTATAAGCCTCAGTAGTCACAGAGTTGACTTCTCTTTGTTTATCTTGAAATATTTCAACATGCAGAAATGTATGCAGAGTAGTGTCTCAAATAAAATACCCTGCATCCACCACCAAGCATAACAGATCTTAATATTTTCCACATTTGCTTCATATTTTTAAAATAACACATTACAAGTAGAGATGGAGCCCCTGTGCACTCTCTTTTCCTCCCTAAAGGTAACCACTGTACTGAATTTCATACTTATTATTCATTTATGTTTTCATACTATGCCTGTTATGCATACATGCGTAGGGAGTTTATTTAACTGAGTTTTTATATTTTCCAAATTTATATAGATGGCATGATGCAATATGCCTTCTTCTTTTCACTCCGGGTGATGTTTCTGAGAATTAGTCTCATTAATGAAAGTAGATCTTTCGTTTTCATTGCTATTTGCTATTCAGTTGCACGGCCTGTCCTTGATTTATTTATCCATTTTCCTATTGGTGCACATCAAGAGCTTTCTACTTTAAAACCAGTACAGATCTGCTTTTTTTAAAAAACCCTTTTTTTAGCTACAGATGGACACAGACATTTTTATTTTATTTATTTATTTTTATTTGCTGCTGAGGATCGAACCCAGTGCCTCCCACATGCAAGGCAAGCGCTCTACCACTGAGCTACAATCCCAGCTCCAGATTTGCTGCTTTGACTATACCTGTTCACATATGTGTTTGCAGGGTACACGATCAGCAATGTAATTGCTGGGCCATGTGCAAACATTCATCTGTATTCAGTGTTGTCAAAATGCTCTCTAAAATGATATGTGTCAAATTCTGCCACAAGCAGAGAATATAAGTTCCAGTTGTTTCACATACCCACTGACTGCTAGAGTTTTCCTTTTTTTGCAATTTGATGTGTGTGGGTGGGGGGAAGGGTATTGGACAGGGGGTGCTGGGTGGCCTTTATGCAAAGAAGAGATTGTTCAGAGGTTTTTTCCCCTTAAGATGAAGTTTACATAGTGAAATGCACTTAAGTGTACAATTTTATTGATTTTGAAAATATAATCAACATCCCAGTGAAGATATAAGACATATTAATCACTTCAGAAAAGCTCTTTTAGTTCATCCCTGACCTCTCCTATAAGCAATTATCATTCTAATTTCTTTCTCCATTGCTTTGTCCGTTCTGAAACTTCTGCAAACACAACCACACAGTATGCACTCATTTGTGCCTGGCTTCTTTTATCCAACATAATGTTTTTGAGAATCAATCATAGTGTTTTATGTATATATACATAATTCATTATTTTTCCTTGCTTGGTTTAAAATGTCTAAATTTGTCTATCCATTCCACTGGGTTGTTTCCAACTTGAGATTCTAATGAATAAAGACATTTTTGTTCAAATTCTTTTGTGCAGTGGAACTGCTGGGTCAGAGAATAGTTGTAAGTTTACCTTTATAAGACTTGGCCATACATCTTTTTGAAGTGGTTTTACAATTTTATACTACCTCCAACAATGTATAGAGTTCTAATAGCTTTACATTACTTGCCCATATTAGTTGTTCTAAGCTTTTAAAAAAATATTTAGCTATCCTCATGGATTTTTCAGCCATCTCATTGTTGCTTTAATCTTATTTTCCATAATGTCTAATTATGATGAGAACATTTCTATCTGATCATTTTATATCTTCTTTGGTGAAATAAATGTTTAGGTCTGATGCCCCCCAAAAAGAATTGTCTTTTTTTTTTAATATTTTTTTAGTTGTAGATGGACACAATATCTTTATTTATTTTTATGTGGTGCTGAGGATCGAACTCAGTGCCTCACGCATGCAAGGCAAGCGCTCTACCACTGAACCACAATCCCAGCCCTACTTGAATTGTCTTTTTATTGATTTGTATGAGTTTCTTTTTTAATATTTTTTAGTTATCAATGGACCTTTATTTTATTTATTTATATGTGGTGCTGAGAATCGAACCCAGTGCCTGACCCATGCTAGGCAAGCGCTCTACCACTGAGCCCCATCCCAGCCCTTTGTGTGAGTCCTTTATATGTTATTTTCTACACACAATACTTTCATTTTGAATTATGAAAGTCCAATTCATCCATTTTTTATACCAAGTCCCTGTTATGATCCTCTCCAAATCCTGAGTTTTTCTACCCCAAATTTGCAAAGATACTCTCAGTTTTCTTCTAGAAGCTTTATGTTATAGCTATTACACTCAGAACTATGATTCTTCTTTAGTTCATTTTTGTGAATGGCATGAAGTAGAGTCAAACTTTATTTTCTTTTCCCAATGGAAACCCAGTTGCTCTAATATAAATTGGTTCAAAGAGTTTCTTCTGCCCCATTGAATGGCCTTGACAATTTTTTCAAAAAAATCAATTGAGCCATATGCTTGTGGGTCTCTCTAGAGTTCCTATTTTGTTCCTTTTTCCTTATGCAAATACTGCCCCATCTTGATTACTGTAGATCTATGTAGGTCTTGAAATCAAGTAATATAATTCCTTCAACTTTGTTGTTCTTTTTTTTTTTTTTTTTTTTTTTAATATTTTTTTTTTAGTTGTAGATGGACACAATGTCTTTATTTTATTGCTTTGTATGTGGTGCTGAGGATCGAACCCAGGGCCTCACGCATGCGAGGCAAGCGCTCTACCGCTGAGCTACGATCCCAGCCCCAACTTTGTTGTTCTTTTAAAAAGTTATTTTAGGTAGTCTATATCTTAGCATTTCTGTACCAATTAGCTTGTCAATACATTTTTAAAATTTTTTTTTAGTTGTCAGGTGTTTTATTTATTTATTTATGTGTTTATTTATTTATTTATATGTAGTGCTTAGAATTGAACCCAGTGCCTCACACATGCCTGGCAAGTGCTCTACCACTGAGCCACAACTCCAGCCCTGCCAATACATTTTTAAAAAGACTATTAGGATTTTTATTGGGATTCTCTTGAATCTACAGATGAATTGGAGAAGATATTTAATAAACTATGATTATCATGAAATGATATATCCCTAAATTTTTCAAAATTATATTTTTTCTCACAACCAGAGTTTTCCCTTTTTGCAATTTGATGAGAGAGAGGGAGAGAGAACACTTGTTGGCTTTTGTGCAAAGAAGAGATTGTTCAGGGTTGTAGGTTTCAATCTCAATTTTATCTGGAAGTAAATGTATTCCTTAGCATTTATTTATGGGTTGAATCTTAAATTTCCTCCAGAGACCCGTATGCTAAAGGCTGGGGCCAGCCTGTGGCACTCTTGGAAGGTAGTGGAATCTTTAGGAGATGGGGCCTGAGTGGACGAAGCTAAGTCATCGGGGGCATATCCTTGATGGGAATACTGGGACCCTGGCTCTTTAGTCTCTCTCTTTGCTTCCCAGGTGCCATGAGGTGAACAATTTCCCTGCCCACACCCTCCTGCAATGAAGTACTGTGTCACCGTGGGTTCACAGTAACAAGGCCAAATGGACACGGACTGAAACCATGAACCAAAATCTGTGTTTCCTCCTTTTAAGCTTATTATCTCAGGTATTTTGTCATAGACAGAAAGCTGACTAACACAGCATTTTTGATATATTGAAGGGATATTAAAATTTCAATTCCAATGATATACTAATACAATTTATTTTTATGTACAGTTGTTCCTTTGATTTGCCATTCTGTATTTGGATTTGCCTGCTAGATAAAATTTTTGTAATCCCAAGATCAATACTCATGAAACTTTCACTTTTATTTGTAGACATGCTCAGAACTATGGAAAGTTGGAGAAATTTCACAGGTATGTTCCCAACTGGGGTCAACTAAAGTGTACTCTACCTTCTTATTTCAGTTCTTATGTAAACAAATGTGCTTTTCGTTTTATATTTAGTGTCATGTTTATAGCATTTTCATTCATTCTTTGCTGTTAAAAATATCCCAAGAGTAGTGCTCAAATGTAATATTCCTAAGTGCAAGACAGTTGTGATATATCTTATAGAGAATATCCATATGTTAGGTAAGCTTTGTTTGGTATGAGTTATAGTGTTGTTGTCAATGGCCCCGATGTTAATGAATCAATAACATACATTTTAAAAGACATCTTCAAACAGAAAAACCTATAAAACAGAATAGTGTATTGGGGTAAAAAATGTTGCCTCAGACAATATAACTCTTCATGTCCCATAGGAGCAACCATATGTTCAGTATTTGCTAATACAGTGTTTTCAGCAACTTCACAGAAGATAACCAACATAAACAATAATTTACTATATTGACTCTGTATTCTGTAACCATGATATATTGATTTTGGGGGATTTTTCACATTAGAAATTATTTTTGTACAAATAATGACAATATTACATTTTCCTTTCCAGTCTTTATATCTTTTGTTTCTTCTTCTTGTCTTATTGTATAGACTAAGACTACATGTCATTGTCTAAAAGAAGTGTAAATGTGCTTCTTTTTGCTTTTCCTAGTCTTAGAGTAAATACTACTCAGTATTTCACCATTATCAGCTTAGCTGTAGACTTTTCTTTTTTTTCGTTTGTTAAATGTTTTAAATTTTTTATTAGTTATGCATAACAGCAGAATTCATTTTGTTTCATTGTGCACAAATGGAGCACAACTTTTCATTTCTCTGGTTGTACATGATGCAGAGTCGCACCATTTGTACAATTGTACATGTACCTAGGGTAATGATGTCTGTTTCATCCACCGTATTACCTACCTCCATGCCCCCTCCCCTTTGCCCAATCCAAAGTTCTTCCATTCTTCCCATGCCCCCTCCCCCCATTATGGATCAGCATCCACTTATCAGAGAGAACATTCGGCCTTTGGTTTTTTGGCATTGGCTTACTTCACTTAGCATATTATTCTCCAACTCCATCCATTTACTTGCAAATGCCATAGTTTTATTCTCTCTTACTGCTGAATAATATTCCATTGTGTATATATACCACAGCTAGTTTATCCATTCATCTACTGAAGGGCATCTAGGTTGGTTCCACAGTTTAATTAGCTGCAGACTTTTCATAGACAAGTTTTTATCAGACTGAGGAAGTTCCCTTTTGTTCCTAGTTTACAAAGAAGTTGTTTTATTTTGAAAGATATTGATGTGAAATATCTTTCTACATCTTTTGATGTAATCATATAGCTTTTCTTTATTCTGTTGTTACTGATTTATATTGATTGATTTTCAAATGTTAAATCAACCTTATATTCCTAGGATAATATAATTATATATTATCTTTTTACATATTACTGGATTGTATTTGCTAATATTTGTGTTTATGTCTGTATTTTTTAAGCATATTGGTTTGTAACCTTTGAGAACTTTTAGTGCTGTTCTGTTAGAGAATTCCCTCAGGTTTTTTAAATCTGAAAATGTTTTTATTTCACCTTCATTAAAGAAAAGTTTCCTTAAAATATACTATTCATACAACAAAGTAGACGAATGGGGTCACTGCCAGTCTGGGACTACCTTAAACCAAGTTTGGGGCTTGAAATTCCATTTCTGTCCCCACCCCTCTGTGATTTATCATAACAAAAGTCCTCCTTTCCCAGGATTGGCAAACATCATCACAGTCCATGTTGCTTCTGTGCCTTTCTGGATTTTCCCTTCTGTTTGATCTTGAAATTGCTTATTGTCTCATCTTGTCTTTGATGTATTAAAAATATCTAGATGTATTTTATCTGGCTGTTCAAAATTTCGATCCAGTGTTGATAGTTAATCAAATAACAGAAAATTTCCATATTGAATTTTAAAATTTTGTTATTATATAACTTCCCAGACCGAAGTTTTTGTTTGTTTTCTGAATGTCATTCTTAAATTGTATCCTTCAGTTGGGTCATGAATTAGTATTTTTTATTAGCTCTCTGTTGTAAAGAGAGGCTATTTGGTTTGTATTATTTTTTGGTTTTCTTATTCTTTTTAGAAACTTTTCTTAAATATGTGACTCCAGGACTCTGTAAAGATGATTCCATGATTAGGAAATTCTAAATTCTGACATGACCCAGCCATGAGTTTAAGATTCAGTTCTCTCTTTTTCTCCACATCCTCGCCAGCACTTATTGTTGCTGGTATTTTGGATAGCTGCCATTCTGACGACATTTGGCCACAGCTGTTGATTGCTTTGAGGAATTTCACTTTGACAATTCATCTTGGAGACTCTCAGATCCCTTCTCTCTTTTGCTCTGTTGTCCAAGTATTATATTATAGATTTTCTAGAATGGAAGCATGGTCAGGTATGGGGGTTGCATATACGATGTTGGAAGCAACATTGGTCCACTATGAAGTTTATATATGTCATTTTCTTCCTCACTAGCTGAATTAGCTTATCAAGGAAGGATGGCATGTAGAAAAATTCCTTCTGCTTCTAGTGTTTGATAAGAGCTCTAGTTTTTCTCTGTCCTTCCTAGTTCGCATTATTATTGAGCATTAACTACCTGAGGTCATTGGAGCAAAGCAAGAGACTTCTAATGGTTGGTCCTCAAAATCATGCCTCCTTGCTGACAAAACAATCATCCTCTCCCATTTCCTACTATGCCAAAAGCTATGATCTGTTTTGGTTCATCTGACCTTTTATCCACTTTCAGCACCTAGGGGCCTGGGTGATGTATTCCTCGTGCCTGGCCTATTGTATTATTTCTTTTGTTGTTGTTTTTATTTGTCTGTTTTGGGTACTGGGGTTTTAACCTAGGAGTACTTTAGCACTGAACCACATCCCCATCCTTTTTTATTTTTTATTTTGAGACAAGGTCTCACTAAGTTGCTTAGGGCCTTGCTAAGTTAGTGAGGCTGGCCTTGAACTTGTGATCCTCCTGTCTTAGCCTCCTGAGCCTTTGGGATTACAGGCATGCGCCACCTCACCCGCTTTATTTTATTTCTTTGATACTGAACCTTAGTTGCCAAGATCAGCTTAAGTTAAGGAGGTAACCTTGATGGGCTTTCCCTTATTTATGCTTAGTCAGAGCCATTGAGTGTCACCTACTTGCAGGGTAAAGAACCCCATCATCGTCATGCCTCCCAAATTGTGGCCTGTCCCTTGCGCTAGCATGATGGAAAGTTACATAACTAGTGACTTCATTTTAATTATTTTTATTTTCATCACAAAGAAAATATAAGCCACCAGTGTTTTCTCTGTGAATAAAGCAGCAGTGGATCTCTTTTATGAACATATTGGAACATACCAGCAAACTTCCTTGCTACAAACACAGATGACAATCAATCACAACAATCTGAATGCCTCTTTTTCAGTGTATGGCATGGTTCTCAAAATAGTAACTAGTCAAATAAATAAAATATTTCCCAGTTTGAGATTTCCCTGGAGAAGAGTGTCACTGAGCATCCTTCCCTCTTACATACCACACAAATTGCCAAGTTCTGATTCATATTGCACAGCCTGGCTTCAACAGAACCATAAATATCTGCCTGTACGTACACGTGAGAGTAATTGGTCTCCACATTGTAGGCCGGTGATAGTATGCAACATCCAACAATAACAATCGATATAGGAATTCCAACTTTCTCTTCAAGCAAAATATTTGGCATTAACTTTATGTCTAGTTTACAATTTCTAGATAACGATATGACTCATATCTGTTTTACTCTGAGAATATAACATCTGTGGCTCAGCAGTTTATTCTCTGCTTCACCTTTAGTAAAAAAAAAAAAAAAAAAGCTTATAAATTTCACATTGAAAAGCACTACTTTTCATTTGTTCTGTGAAAATCCAATTTATTTACCAAAGTTCTGTTTTGCTTGACAATTATGTAAAGCCTACAGTGGTTTGGGACCACTATTTAATAGTTCCACAACAGATAAAAATCTAAGAGCTGGAGGTGAAAGGATCACCAGTTAAATGAGATTCAGATTTTTTTCCATAAAATAAACTACACTTGCACTTCCCATTTACACTTTTATTTTTCATCTTCTTGCATAAAATTATCATATTTTCAGATTCTTTTCTCATTTTCACATGACTTTCCTCATCCTGTATTTGCACTGGAGCGAGCTCACTATTTAAGTTTCTATTATTTGCATTTCAGTATTAATTGACCTTCAACAAACCATTTTCTTGAATTGGAGATGATCACACAACAGGATGAGAAGTATGTAAATTAGGGAAACATTTATTTGACAAATATTTATTAAGTACTTCATACATTGCTAGGCACTGTGCCATGGCTGGAATTATAAAAATGAGCAGTAATAGATTCAGCCTCACAGAAGTCATAGGCAAATGGACAGTAGAATATAAATGGTGAGAAGCTACACTACTCCAGAGGAACTAGACTAACTGATTCCCAGCAGAAAACAACTGATTGGAACATGGAAAAAATTATTTTACTGATTTAGTTTTTTAATGGTGCATTATAATTAGACATAAAAGTGGAATTCACTGTGACATGTTCATACCTGCAAATGACAGTCTGATTCATTTTATTCTGTTGTTCCTCTCGTTTCCCATTTCTCCTCCCTCCCTTCTTCTACTCTACTATTCTCCCTTTCATTTTCATGAAATCCCCCTTTTTAAATTCCTTATTCCTCTGTAGCATCCACTTAAAAGAAAACATTCAAATTTTGACTTTCTGAGTGAAAAAAAATCTTTTAAGAATGTAAAAATGACAGCTTGTCCATACTTCAGTGAAAATTATAATTAATTTATATTCCAAATTTGTGGGGTATAGGCAAAGGGAATTTAAAAGGTAGCTTTGGCCAAACTGCCTTCAGCCCACTCATGTAGACTGCCATTTTCTGAAGAAAATGGTTTGAGAAACACACATAAAATCTCATGTTTCAGGTTTTGTTTGGGTTTTTGATTTTGTTTTGGGTTTTTTCTTTTTGGGAGGTGGAATACTAGAGATAGAATCCAAGGGTGTTTTACCACTGAATACACCCCCAGTCCTTTTAATTTTTTATTTTGAGACAGGTTCTCACTAAATTGCTGAGGCTTGCCTCAAACTTGGGATCCTCTTGCTTCAGCCTCCCGAGTTGCTAGGATTATAGGTGTACACCACTGCACCCAGCTATGTTTTTGTTTTGAATACTCTCCTTTACCAATGCAGCCGAAATTTGGTTGGGTGGGGTCAACTCTACTCCCTAGCTCTAGGGATGGGCCTTGACTGACATGTGCTGATTGACCTAGCCTCCCTATTGCTACAGTCATTGCACAGCAAATAAGCCTAAGCCAATCCACATAAAATTCCCTCTTACTGTGAATGTGATGTGTGCAAATATGAACCCTGGGGCCCTGCAACTCCTTTAATACCGTGAAAGAAACCAAACACACCTAGAAGGTGAGAGATAAGAAATTATAGAGAAATGGAGGAGAAGCCTGAACTAAACCATGATTAAGGTTCTCTCCACTGCTGAACTTGGTCTCTGCTGCATGATCTGGGGCCTCGGCAAGGACTATACAAAAGCTAGGGTCTAGAATAATCAGATTTGATCACTTTCCTTTCTGGTGGTTGATGCTTGCTACTGATTGGAATCTCAAGGCTGGGCTGTCACCCAGAACACCTACACATGCCCCTGCAGGGATTTCATCATAGCATAGTGGCTGAGTTCCCAGAGCAAGCATCCCACACTAACATCTTTTAGAGCCTCGCCTCAGAAATCACATAGCATTCCCTTCAGATCCAAGAGCACGTAAACCCAGCTCCCAACAAGTAGAGTATCAAAGTCTTGTCAAAGAGTACGTGAAATGGGAAATATTGTCGACATCTTAAAAACTACCATTTGTATACTGTTTTTAAGTCCTTTGGGTATAGACTAAGGAGTGGGATAGCTGTGTCAAATGGTGGTTCCATTCCAAGTTTTACAGTGATGCATTCACTTCAATGTTTATAGCAGCTCAATTCACAATAGCTGGAACTGTGGAACCAACCTAGATGCCCTTCAGTAGATGAATGAACAAGAAACTGTGGTACATATCCACAATGGAATATTACTCAGCATTAAAAGAAAATAAAATTATGGCATTTGCAAGTAAATGGATGGAGTTGGAGAATATCATGCTAAGTGAAGTAAGCCAATGCCAAAAAAACCAAAGGCCGAATGTTCTCTCTGATAAGTGGATGCTGATCCATAATGTGGGGAGGAGGCATGGAAAGAATAGAGGAACTTTAGTCAAAGGAGAAGGAGGGAAGGGAGGGGACATGGGGGCAGGAAAGATGGTGGAATGACATGGACATCAATGCCCTAGATACATGTATGACTGCACATATGGTGTGACTCTACATCGTGCACAACTAGAGAAATGAAAAGTCGTGCTCCATCTGTGTACATGAATCAAACTGCATTCTGCTGTCATGTATACCTAATTAGAATAAATATATTTTTAAAAACTACCATTTGTCATATCTACCATGCTATCTCTTGTTTCTATGACCTTGGGTATTTTGAAATATCTCTTTCTACTTTGTCACCTCATTGAATCATACTCAGCCTGGTCTGGGTGAGGTGACTTCATCAGCATGCACACAGCACTTGGCCTTCTTTCACAGGGTTTCCTTGTAATTTCCTAATTACATGCCTATTTCCTCCTTAAGCCTGTAAGTTCCCTGGCAGTGTCTGTCTCTTTACTGCTGTACCTTCAGCATTTAGTCGAATATCTGGATGAATGCTAAAGCCTTACCTTGGGCCTTGTGTAGACAAACTATTTTTATTTAAATTTGATTCCCATTCCAGAGGGAGTACTCAATCTCTGTCTCTGAACAACCTTACATGCTCCAGTGTTAAGCCCTCAGCATTGACACCCCTATGCACCTTTCAGATGCAAAGTCCTGACTTTGATAATCAGTCATCAAGAGTGTTCTAAGCTATCCCATAGTGGCCTCCCCTGGCAGCCATCTGTTCAGTCTTATAAGAATCACCATGTGTGCCCAGCAAAGTAAATAGAAAAGGAAAAATGAAATTTTGATACTAGTGCTAAGAAGTGAATCAGAGTCCCCCCACCCCCTTAACATATACATTTTCCTGTTGAATTCTTGATTTCTTAGAAGGTTTATAAGGACACATTGTATAATAGAAAAGAGGACCACCTAGACCAAGTATGAAATTCATAATGAATCTATATCATCTCCATAGGTCAAGTTTAACAGAGATCAGGTATCTGGCCTGAGAACCTATGTTGATGATGGTGACAGTAAGGTATGTAGCCTCTGAAGAAGACTTAAACCTACCTGTGCCTGACACAAGCAGGGAATCACACAGAATTCAGAAAAGGTAAGACATCTTCTGAAATATAAACAAAGACCTAGTGTTATCAAGCTGGGAAACATTTCTCAAAGAATGGCCTAGGGATGCACACCTCAGAATCATTTGTGGGAGTGTTAGGATTCAGTCATGTATCCCTATGTGCTTTCCTATGTGCAAATCTCTGTGGGTGGGTACCAGCAATGTTAACAGGCTCCCAGACGGCTCTTCTCTTTACTAAGTTTTGGGTCTAGTTGGCTGATTCTAACATTGAAACCAAGAGCCCCTTGGCCTGTCCCTGCAATCTAAAGAAGAGTCCACTTTAGGCCTCATCACCCAATCACACCCTACAGGATATAAGCCCCTTGTAACATGAAGAAATGGTTTTGCAACAAGAGAACAAGAAGGAAGGTTTTTCCATGGGCTTTGAAAATGTGAACTTTACCCATTTTCAGATGTCCATAGTCTATGCCTTTCTCCCCAAGCTGAAAGTGGAAGAGCAGATTTGTATAGTCATTTTTTCCACAGTGTTCTGTTAAACTCTGGTCATGTGATCTAGCTGAATATGAAACTGGACTGCAGGAAAGGACAGGTAGCACGTTGGCGCACGCCTGTAATCCCTTAGGGAGGCTGAGACAGGAGAATTGCGAGTTCAAAGCCAGCCTCAGCAACGGCGAGGTGCTAAGTAACTCAGTGAGACCCTGTCTCTAAATAAAACACAAAATAGGGCTGGGGATGTGGCTCAGTGGTCGAGTGCCCCGAGTTCAATTTCCAGTACCAAAAAAAAAAAAAGGAAAGAAAGAAAGGACAGGTAGCCAGGAGCAGAGCATTTTATAAAGTGGTAATGCTGAGACTGAAGACTTTAAGTATTTATAAGAATGATGTCTCTGGCTTCCACCCTGACAATGATGGAGATGGTGACAGGATAGGATTGACTTACCATTTCTTAGGCAAGTAAGACCTTTGATTTCAGCTAATCCTAGCACTATAAGTCAGAATGCAGAGATACTTGGCACCGTGATTGACAGGAAGTAAGATGCAGTAAACAAAGTCTAACCCTCCATGATGGCCATGCAGATGCTGCAGCCAAACACGAAAAGCCCAATGACTAGTAGTCAATAGTATCCAACAAAACATAATGGAAATATGCATTAATCCCATAGAGAGTGATCCTTAATTAGTCTATATCCTATGTAATGGATTTAAATTCAGTTAAAACTATTCAGATTTGCCTGTTGTTTCAATTAGTAAATCTATGATTTACATTTATGATCTAGGAAAGAAAGTGTGTGAATTATCTCCCTCGATTTTTCTGTCCTCCTTTCGTCTCTCCACATTGCTCGCTGCTTCTCAAATCTTGCTGCAAATCCTTTCTCAACATCAATCATCATTTCTGTATCTGTGTTCTCTCCCCTTGATTTTGGTCCCAAATCTCTCCATAATCCTCTTGCTATCTTTCCTGTTCCATACTCTCAGAAATTTCTCTCCCCACACTTTTCATCACACACAAAAAAACATATCTCCCTTTTTTTCCTCATTATTTTCTCAAAAAACTGCCAAATATTCCAGAACCACATGAAAAGAACACTCAAAATGGAGATTTAGAGAAGTATGAGTGCTAGAGGAAGAGCATGTCTCTAAAAATATCTCTAAAAGTTATTTATTAAACAAAGAGAATATCAAATGCATGGGGTTTGTAAATATGTATTACTCTGCACCCTCTATTCTTACCCTTTGCCAGTGCTTTCCCATGCTAAACTGTGGGCTAGCCTTGGACTTCACTTTGATCAATGAATTTGTTTTCATCTCTGTGTCTGAACATCCCAGTTTTCAGTCTTTTTATCTTGTGTCTCAGTCTTCCAAGACCTCCATGAACATTTTTTATCTCTGTTTGTCTCTGTCTCTGTAAATTATTCCCAGTGTTATTATGTGCCACGGAGGTAAAATATGCAGACAAAAATCAGCTAAGGCCATGAGACTGGGAGATAGAGATATGTGCTTCATTCAGCTTATCTCAGACCATCCTGAAGCCCTCAAGGCAGGGGCAGGCTTGTATCTTATTAGTTCAATGTTTATTGAACTGACTGTTGTTATCAGGTAGAAAGTGTCTGTGCCAGGAGATAAAATTTACTAACAAAAGTAGGGTAGAGCAATCTTGAAATTTGAAAAAATCACTGGAAATCTTAATTTTTTAAAAAGTTACATTTTCCAATGCAAATGGCTCAACAGCCTTGGCAGAAGGTTTGCCCATCTCCTTTCAGCTGCATCCTTTCAGGCCCACTGTTTAATACCATTGTCAAGTAAAAGAAACCAGGACTTTTAGGAGGACAGTTGACTTCTTGTGCTGGGAAAGGAAGGAAAAAAAAAAAAAAAACAAAGAATCAGAATGAGCCTGAAATATCCTGTTGGTACCAGAAAGTAAGAGTCTCATTAAAACAAAAAATCTTAGGGCAACATCAAAAAAACAAAAACAAAGAATCCAGTTTAATGTTTCCATTGACTAAGCTGTGACCATTTGAGCAAAAAATATTTTTTATTATGGGTACTTGGAGCAAGTTAAGTCTGTGAAGGGCCATGGATTCATAATTGTACCCTAGAAAAGGAAAATTAACATCATTAGTACAAAAATATGGTTGCAATGAAAAAATGTGTAACCAATTATGGATATATTTCTTATTAATGGATTTTAACAAGTGGGCATTGTTTTTATATGCCTAGTCTGTTTCTCCCACTAAATTAATTGTTTACAAAAATATAAATATATATGTATGTTTGTTTCTGAGGAAAAAATAAAATTAAGAACCAAATAAAGCAATAATCCAGGATAATAGCAGGAACTCCATCAAAAAGAGAGAGGACTATTTTGGTTAATACTGAGATAATATGTAATAACTTCAGTGGGCAGAAATCTCAATACTTAACCAAGATCAGTGTTCACACAAAATTATAGAGTAGGAAAAAAAGCTTCAACAGAGCTCTTTGTCCATTTGGACTGTTTTAACAAAATCCCATAAACTGAACAATATAAATAACACCTAATTTCTCATAGTTTTGGACACTAGGAAGACCAAGATCAAGATGCCAGTAAATTTGGTGTCTGGTGAGAGCCCATTCCTCAGAGATGGCTGCCTCCTTGCTGTGTTCTACTGTGGTGAAAGGGACAAATGACCTCTCTGGGGTCTCTTTTACATGGGCACTAATCCCATTCATGAGAGTGGTCATGACCTAATCCCAAAGGCTCTACTTTCTAATACCATTGCCTTGGGGATTAGGATATCAGTGTATGAATTTTGGGGAATATACACATTAGGTCCGTAGCAAGGTTCTTCCAAAGAGATAAATTAGACGAAAGTGTCAGACAGGAAGAATATACTACCCAGACCTAATGCATCATGTCACAGGAAATGAAAACATTAGATAACCCTACCCATTTTAATAAAACACCAATACACAATACATAATTCTTTAAAAAGGTAACATACCAAGTGGATACATCATATTGATAGAACATTAGGTTTTGGAACTTCAGCAAAATGAGACTTTAAAAGTACATAATTTCCTGAAAGACACCAGGTTGTAAAAAAATAATAATACCTAAGTGAAGGTGTGACCTTAAAAATCATATTGTGGTAACAATGGAAGTTAACTCTGCCTGACGATGACTCCTGCGCCCAGACTGAAAATGGATCTGCCACAAATCCAGATCCTGCAGTCTTGAGGGGCTGAGCACATGGACTTGCACTTTGGGGTCTAGCAAAATTACTCTACCCCTGGGAAGAAATAAAAATATATTACTGAAACCCTAGTAAGATATTAAAATAAGTATACTAATATCCCCTAGGAAGGTATAAAACAAGCACATATATTATCAAGAAATGAATAAGTCCATTGTTCTGAGGCTTCAGAATGGGTTCAAGTGAAAGTGTAATAATAAGCTTTGTACTCATTACATTTGTGCAATTTTTATGATATTTGAAGTGTTCAAAAAATCAGCCATGGAGAATTTATAATTGCATTTTAAATGATTTAAGAGAATTTTATCAAATCATCTTAAATTCTCCAGATAACTTGTTTTTAACATATGTATTTACTTTTTATTAGTCCATTTTAGTTATTCAGAAAATTGGGTTTCATTTTGGCATATTGTACATGCATATAACATACTCTGATCATATCTGCCACCCCCATTTTTCCTCCCTTATCTCTCCCTCCCCCCATCTCTTTCCTCTTCTCTAATAGCCTCCCTTCTACTTTCATGCTGTCTGTCTCCCCATTCTGCATAAGAAAAAAAAATGCAGTAATCAGTGTTCTGGATGGGACTTGTTTCACTTAACATGATGATCTTTAGTTCCATCCATTTTCCTGCACATGACATGATTTCATTCTTCTTTACAGCTGAACTGATACTCCATTGTGTATATATACCATGTTTTCTTTATTCATTCATTCATTGATAGATACCTAGGCTGATTTCATAACATGGCTATTATGAATTGTGCTGCTATAAACGTGGGCATGCAGGTATATCTACAGTATAACATATATATTTCTTAGGTACTTGAATTCAATAATTTGAGCAATTAAACATACAGATTTTCAGTTCCTAATAAAAAATTAAGATATCTGGGCTATGAGGTCCCTTCCTCAGATAAACCCAGACGAAACTAGAGACAATGATGGAAACCCTTCCTTGCACATCAGAATTACATGGGGAGCTTTAAAACTCGTTAACAATCAGGGGTCCTCTTTCATTGTACAAGGATCTCACGAAGCAAAATCTGAGCACTGCTATCTTTAAAATGCTCCTCAAATCCTGCTAATGTACAGCTATGAAAGAGAAAATGAAATGAGGAGGAAAGCCTTAGTCTGAGGAATTCACATTAAAAAAAACTTGGATAAGGCCAGAGGAAAGCTAAGAGTTATAAATTGGGGTCAAAGATTGGGACACAATGGGGAACTAGGTGAAGCCATGAAGGGTAAATTGTGTCCCGCATTTGCTTTGGCAGGATATTTTCTTACCCTGTCACTTCTGCAGAATAGAAATTAGCAACAGCCGGGCAGAGGCCAGATGTGTGTGCACTGGGGACAGACAGGGGATGGAAGGGTTGGGAAGGTGCAGAGCAGTGAATCAGGATAGTGAAGACTCTACAAGATGAGAATCTGGTACGAATACCTGTATGAGACTAGCTTTCCTAAAGCATGTGACTCCTCATTCCCTTTCTCTCCTCACCTTTAGTGAAGAAGATTACAGCCTAAGAAGGTTATGACTTCTTATCTCTTAGAGCTGATCTACTTCTTTCCAAGAATTCTGGTAAGAGGATGAATGAAAGAGATTCTGGCAAAGGGGCTGGACATGGAGGCGGTCTGCGGCGTGTGGTGCTCTCACTCCAGGAGACCTTCCTCTAGCTGCTTCATAAATACTTTTAGAGATGGATACTACACAGATTACATTCTCTGATTACAGTGCACTCGTGGTAGAAATAAATTACAAAAGAATAAATGTCAGGAGACAATTCTCCACGAGTCTCTAGTGTTTCTATATGTCATGTGTAGAGGCACTGTCAGCTTTTGTTCTGGACTCTTTTCAGAAACAGCCTTGGAAAATAAAGATAGTATCTCCCTCTGTGGCAGAGAGCAGGTTTATTTGCTGTCCAATAAAATGAAGATGTCATTTGCTTCTGGAGCAAATGTTGGGTGAGTTGGCTCACAGCCTCCTTGGAAAAAATTGGAGTTGCCTAAACTCAGGGTCCCTCAGCTGTGACTGACGCCTGCCTGCAGCTTTCTCCTGTACTCATAGATGCATTAGATCATACCCACACCCCATTAGCCTCCCTTATTCTCCTCTTCCCACTTTCCTTCCCCTATCCCTTTCCTTTTCTCTAATAGTCTACTTTCATGTCATCTCATGGGGCTTGGGGAGGTGAGGGAAACCAATGAGAAAATGAAATGGTTGAGTCCTTTGATCTGATCCAGGAGTCTCATGGAGTCCTTTGCAAATTTTTTTCAAAATTGGGGCTGGTTAACTTGTTAACCTTCAAGTAGGACAAAATCCATTACTTTTCACAGTTCTTGAGAGTAACTTTGTAACACTCCCACAAGTCTGGATATGGGTAGTATATAATTAGATAATCTTCAGATTAAAAAATAATTTATGAATATATTATAGAAAATAGAATAAACTGAAAGCCTGTTAAGCAAAAATTTATTGACACAACCAAAACAATACTTAGAGGTAAATTTATAAATGTGTTTTAGTCAGCTCTTTCATTGCTGTGACCAAAAGACCTGACAAGAACAATTAAAGGAAGAAAAGTTTATTTGAGGGCTCATGGTTTTAGAGGTCTCTGTCCATAGATGGCCAACTCCATTCATTGGGGCTCAAAGTGAGGCTGATCATCATGTTGCAAGGGTGTGGTAGAGGGAAGCAGCTCAAGACATCATCACATCAGGAAACAGAAAGCTCCACTCAACAAGGGCAAAATATATACCCCAAAGGCATAACCCTGGGGACCTATCTCCTCTAGCCACACTCTACTGGCTATATCTATCTAGTTAATCCCTATCAGGGAATTAATGCACTGTTAAAAGTTCTCATAATCATTTCACCTCTAAACTTTCTTGCATTGTCTCACACATGAGGTTTTGGGGGACACCTCATATCTAAACTATAACAGTAAGCAAATTTATCAGGAATAAAAAAAGATTGAAAATAAATGAGCTAAGTGTCTAATTCAAGCTGAAGGGGAAGATTAGAACAAAGTACCAAATTAGGAGAACATATTAAGGACAGAGATTAACAAAAAAAATTCTAATATGATTTATTTATTTTTTATTTTTTTTTAGTTGTAGTCGGTCACAATACCTTTATTTTATTTATATATTTTTATGTGATACTGAGGATAGAACCCAGTGAGTCCCATGTCCTAGGCAAGCACTCTACCATTGAGCTACAACCCCAGTCCCTCTAATATGATTTATAATCATAGTAACAAATGATGATGAAGATCAGCAAAATTAAAAGTTGGAAAAAGATAACAAAATAGTCTTCTGGAAAGACTGGTTTCGATAAAAGAGATAATATGTAAATAAAATGCAAAATGATTAAAGGGTAATAAATGGCAGATGAATAAGAAATCTAAAAATAATAAAAGAATATTGTGAACAAATGTATTTTAATGTGTTTGCACCTTAGATTAGATAGATTTTATTCTAGAAGGTACTATTTAAATGACTCAGGGAAAGGTATAACTCAGGCATTACTAATTAAGATGCATATCTGACCCACACCAGAAAGGCTGCTTGCTGCCAGGACCTGTGAGGCCACACTGATGTGTCCTGGCTGAAGAAGACCTCTGTATTGCTGGGATAAAAATTAAGAGCTCAGTGGGCCAAAACAGGTATATATAAATATCAAAGAGACCTGCAAGCATTAAAAAAGTAAAATGGTAATCAAAGCTTTTTTATTTTTCCCCGAAAAGTCACAGCCCAGAAAACTTTCCAGGTGATAGCTGTACAAACTCGATGAGATTGAAAAGAGTTGGCTTTGAGGGAGGGAACAAAAAAAATCTTAGATATTAAAATAGTCTTTGATCCTCCAAGATATACCGTTTATCTGTGGTATTAAAATTGTATGTTGGGGCAGTTAGAAAAAATTATACTTAAAAGGCTCCAGAGGGGAGAAATATAATGAAAAAAATAAAATAAAAGATTGAAAAACACACTCTAATCTAATTCAAGAAAATAGAAAAAGAGCCAAAACTTCCTGGCTCATTTTAACATCCTAAGAGGACTTGGATAAAACTGGATAAGAAGAATACATACAGATATGTGTGTATATATTTATATGCACATATATATTCATATTTATAGATGAAACTTGCCTTTATATATGTTGTGTTTAGTTATAACAATGAAATAAAAAATCTTCCATAAATATTAGTTAGATGAATTCAACAGAATGTTAAAAATACATCATGGACAGATGCTTGTTATCTCCTGCCACTTTGCTTTGTTTGCTGTATTTAATTCAGTCTTGACTTCCATTTAGTTAGTGGGCTTCATCTTTTGGGAACTTTGGGGTTTGTTTTGGAGTTCAGGACTCAGTGGTACAATAAGCCCCCAAACCAATGAGAATCTAAACACTTGCTTTAAAAAAAAATCAATAAAATTGATGAATCTGTAGTCAGATTGGCTAAAACCAATAGAAGATTTAATTTTCCGATGTCAAGAAACAGGAAGTAGCATAATTATAATTTCTACATTCATTAAAAGGACAACAAGGGAGTACTAAGAACAACCCTCCACACACAAATTCAGCAACTTAGATGGAATGAATCAGTTGGTTGAATCACATGAAGTGCCAAAGCTCATTCAAGAAGAAATAGATTAACCCAATACTCCTATATCCATGAAAAGAACTGAACTTTTACAAAAATTCTTCCCACGAGGAAAAATTCCAGGCTTGGATGGCATCAGTAGTAAACTACCAAATATTTAAGAGAGAAATAATATTAATTTTTCAAAAACTCTCCCAGAAAATTGAAGATGAACTATTTCTCAACTCATTCTTAAGTTCAACATGACTGATTCCAAAACCAGGAACTGTATAAGGAAGAAAATCCCATTCCAAAACCCCTCATGAGCAGACACACAAATCCTTAACAGTAGCTTAGTGAATCAAATCCAATGACATGCAAAAAGATAACATATCATGACCATGGGGATTTCATCCCTGCGTATAAGATTGGTGTACCATTTGAAAAATCAGTGGATATAATTCACCATATTAAGGACTAGGAAAGGAAAACCAGATGATCCTGAATAGATGTAGGAAGTCCTCTCTGCAACATGTCATAGGCTTCCCTGCGGCCCACCCACAGGGCAGAGGGTTTGCAGTGAAGGTGGGAAAATCTGGGCAGCCAAGAGAGGGACAAGCAGTGAGAGTCATTCCTCTCATGGACACCCAGGTTGCTCTGGGTTCCTGCATCTGGGCTGGCTCCACTATCAGGGAGGGGACAGTGTAGACCTGACAGGCACATCCCACACCTGCTCTCTGTGATGGTCCCACCTGCTACCTGGTCCCAGAGTTTTATTACCCATTTTAGGCCACTGAATTAATTGCTTCAGCTGAGACAATAGGATTTTTGATGGCCAGGTACTTCAGTCATCCCTACCTGCCAGGTACCGGGATTGACACCCCCACCCCACCACCATTCTCTCAATGACAGGGCTTCATTATAAGGCTTTGCTCTGGTGGGTGAATAGTATTTACCATTCAATTTACTCTACCCTTTTCAATTCATTCAATCCATGCCATCCTGGATGGATTACAAAAAGGAGTTTATATTATATTTGCTCTATATTCTAACTGGTGCCAATAGCTTCCTGCTTTAACTCTCAAATCACCCATAATTTTTCACAGAATAATCTTCATACTTTAATATTTCCACAGCATTCTCTAACCAAAGTTTATTGTTAACATGGTTTCTTCAAGGAGGAGAGGGAGCCTGCTGGCAAGATTATGGAAGAGGCCTGCTGTTTTGCATTAAAAACCTTGGAAGCACTACACAACTTTTAAAATTGTGTATATGTCATTCTTGGGTAAAATAATGTGAAATTGAAAAGAAAAAGAAAAGACATAGTATGCTTGCTGCCCCTTCCCATCCCAGGCCTAATGCTGGCTGGCATCCCTGATCCCTTACAGTTATTCCTTCCACTGACAGCCTTGTGGCCCTTCTACAGTACTCCAGGCAATCCCAGACTGATGCGAAACCAGTTTTCCACTCTGGATCTTATCCTTTGGCTCTCCAAACAGATTTTAATTTTGTTTTCCTAGCTCAGAATTTTGTGTTGTACCTAGAATGATTCCAAGCTTCAGCCCACCAGCTTCTTGAACCACAACAGCTAAAGGTGTACCCCACTCCTGCACCAAGCCATGTCTTGCTGTCATAGAACCTTCTTTGCTAACACTCAGTACCTACTCAATACAGGGGGGAGACCACATGGCTACAGAGTGCAGGATGAGATCCATTGAAAGCAACCCAACTAGACAGAACCCCTAAAAGAAACTCATTCTGGAAACAGTGATGGCTGTTAACTGCTTGAATGTGTTATTGCTTCAGAGGTCTCCAGTCCTTTATGTTGGCAGGAAGTGACCTCAGATCAGTCTGTGCTCTCCTAAGAGGAATAGCATTGTCCTACAGCTGCAACTACTCCAACCCTGGAAGGCTTAAAGCATCTTAAAGCAAGATCTTGTTTTACATCCAGTGGAGGGTGTGGCATAGGAAATTAGAACAGGAGAGCTGCCACCTCCTCACCCTCCCATCAGGAAGAACACTGACAGTTTTTATGCTTCCCTTTGCAAATCTTCAGTCTCCAAAGCAGAGCAATCAATCATGTCAACACAAATAGGCCTCATAAAATACAAAATTAAAGTCACTCTGACAGTTTCCTCGCCTGTAAAATGAGGAGGTTATACCAGATGATCTCTCAGGGTCTTTCCCTCTCTCATGTCTTGTAACTTTATGACTTCAGTCAACAGTATAAAACAAGAGCGGAAAGCAAAAACTTTCCTGAAAACTTAGTACAGGTTCTGGAGAATTGACAGACATTTCAAAAAGAGCTGATTTGAAAGGGAAGAAGCCCAAGTGAATTCTGATTCATGGAGTAGAACAACCAGAATGTGCTTGTAAAATGTCTCACCACCCTTGTGCCTTCCAACTGGCTCTGGGTGATTTCCAGACTGGGTGATATCTGGCTGATAAAAATCTTTCTTTCTTAATGCAATCATGGTTTGTCACATTTGCCAAAAGTTGGAAGAACACTGAGCTAGGAGATAAAGACCAGAAGTTCCCCATACCTGCCCTACATGTCCAGGCTGAGTGTTTACATTTTCTACCATATTGCAAGGCAAGTGAATAAAACTTTGCTTCTCTGTCCTATGTCACTGTAAAATGTCATGTCTCTGTGGCAACAGAGGATACATATTCCTTCAAATTCTTCTGTGGGTATGTGTATAGGGGAGGCACTGGAGATTGAAATTGTGCATGCTAGGTAAACACTGTGCCACTGAGCTGCATCCCCAACCCCTAAGTCCTTTTAGAACAGGATGCAGCAGGAGTTGCCCCTCAGAGGAAGAGTTTTGGAGGGTACCTCATACACCCTCTAAACATAAAGAAAAATTGCTAGTTTCTGGAAGGTAAACACTTCCAGAATCCAGAGAGACAAGCCATCTCATGGAGGAAACAGTAGCTATAAAAATTCAAATGGAAAAGCCATAAGCATGAAACATTTTTGGAAAAGCTTGTCTTAAGTTTGGCATAGAATTCAGGACTATTGCTGTGGGAATCAATGACTCTTAGATGGGAACGGAAGCCAACAGATGGGCGAGGCAGCTCAGAGAGAAGAAGCGTGTGCAGGGAGAAGAGGAGAGGACCCAGGACAGAGGCTGGAGTCATGTAGGTCTGTTCCTGACAGGCATGCTTTTCCCACCTCTCACAACTGTCTTCATGAGCTCCACTTGGGCTAGAGGTGTACTGCATTTCTTCATGTAGGTATCCACCAATTCACCTGCTCATTCATTCAAAACCACTGATTCCACACCTCTATGTGCCCAATATTCACATTAGGCATGGAGTTCGCCGGATGAATAGGCATGGCTCTTGCCCACCAGGGCTCACATCCTAGGTGGGGAAGCAGATGACTAAACAGCCAAGGGCAACTCAGCATGGCTGGGTGCCATAGTGTGGATAATCCCAGCATAGTGGACAGGTAGCTAAGCCCACCTTGGCGACAGTCATAGAGGGCTTTCCAGCGGAGGGCCTGCCTTCAATGAGGGTCCTGAGGGGTGCATTGTTATTTGATGCGTGAAGGGGAGAAGAGGTGGAGGGCACACTAGGCTTGGGGTCAGTTTCACAGTAAAGATAAGGAAGAGCCTGTGGGGCTTGGAGGTCTCCAAGAGGTTCAGACAGCCCAGTGGATGAACCGACCTATGGGCTTGGGCCGCCAAGTGCTATGATTTCATTTAGTGTGATTGCCTTTAACGATGTGGCTGCACTCGATGAAATGTTTCTCCTTCAGAATGAGCGTGAAGAATCTGGAACCAGGCAGTAACTTGAAGAAATCATGTACCCGTAGAGGAGGTGGGTTGCTCAGTGAAGGGAGCCACCGGAAACATGAGGGAAGGCACAAACGCAGTGGGGGAGGGTGCCTGCCTCATATTAGCACTTGGAAAATGCCACTGACAGGTCACCTCACGTCGTTTCGCAAGGACAGAAGAGGAGTCAGTATGATGGAGCCCACTCTACAAAAGCAGAATCAGAGGCTTGGAGTTTGTCAAAGCCACTTGCTTTGAATGGCTCTTAGAAGTTTGTCATGTTTTTCCTGACGGAGCAGAGACTGTGTGACATCAGCCCACTGTGGAGTTTCCCAGAAGTCAGATCCATGATGGAGGAAGAAGCAGAGCAATTGAATATCTGGTTAGATGTGAGGGCTCAAGGGAGGCAGGCGTCAAACAGCTCCCTGAGCTGGGACCTGTGACAAAGAGTGGTGCCCTGCTTAGAGCAGGGAAACCAGCTGCGGTGTGGATTGTAGCCATTTATTTAGCCTCTGTTCAATAACAGATTCTGCTGGAGGTGTAGCACAAAAGCAAAAAGGAGGCAGCCTCACTTCAATGTG